>SJYV01006527.1:679198-780999 GCA_006410875.1 Neotragus pygmaeus | reverse complement strand
AAAAAAAAAAAATCATAAGTCTTATTGGACACTGGTTCTCAGAGTGCAAGGAGCCGGACAAGGAGAAGCAGATATTCCTGCCAACTTAAGAATGTCGGTTGACGGTTCAATTTCACTTTGCTATGAGACTCTCTTGGCTTTATTTGCGCTTCAACGCTAATAGTCAATTATCTAATTGTATTTTAAACCTAGGCATCGGCAATGAATACTTTCAAGATACAAAGTCTGTGAAGGAAAAGTTTCATTCCATTGTAATATTTTAGTCAAAGTTTTCCAGCTAAAGTATATATCCATCCCCCCAGGCCCTATCCTGGATAGCGATACCAAGACACTTTTCCAAGCTTCTTCAGAGCTGCACATCTGTGCGCTACCGTCTCCCTGCTTAACTCCGTATTTGCGTGGGTTTCCTTTTTTATCCGCGGCGCCGCAGCGCGCGGAGAGTGAGGGCTGGGGTCTCCCCGGCCGGCCTTGCTTCTCGGTGTGAGAGAGGTGCTTGTTTCTGTCTCCAAGCCGTGTTGCCCGCCGTCACCTTAAAAATGGAGACAGGTTCTGTTAAGGTTGGGGTGGCGGGGAGAGAAGGTATCTAGTCCTGCGCACCTAAAAACTTTTTTCCCCCCAGTATTATTTTGTCGGCTGAACCAAGAGGTCTGGGAGTAAGTATCTCAAACATTCTCCTCCGAAAGGGGTTTTAAGGCTTCCTCCAGCCACACCTGTGCCCGCTATTCATTCGGGAATAGAACTGTCAGTGAGTGGGCACGCCTGGAAATTTTTCAGCCGTCTAAGTCTCCTGTGCACACCGCGAGTGGGACTTGACTTGGTTTTAGAGTCCCACGGGGGAGGGATGGAGTTTGGGGTCCCAGCCAACGCCCAGCCAACCGACCCATCCCCCCACCCCGAAATGAATCTCAGCCAGGACTAAAAGGAGCGCATCCTGGAGAGTTGCCCTTCGAGGAAACGTTCTGCCTAGCTCTGTGCATCTGGCAGAACTCAACCAGGGGACCGCGTTTTGCAAAGCTGCGTTTTTTTGGGTTCAGTCAGTTCAGTCGGTACTGGCTGACTTTACTAGTGAAGCGAGATAAGAATTTCAAACAGGGCCGTCATTTTCTGGTAATTCGTTTTTAATAATAAAACAAACACATGCAAACCCGCTTTTCATTTTTACTTTTGAGTTTTACCAGAAACCCCAAATTGGATATTACGCATAACCATTTAGGATGGTGAGGCTGTCATTTAAATCCATTTTCACTCGGTCTTTCCGTTTCTTGAGCACGGCTGGAGACGGCAGCTGGGGCTCGCAGGATCTTTGCTCCGACTTTAATTTGGCGGTTCTTTAGGGAAATTCCCGCTCCCGTCCGAGGGCGCTTCGCGGAGCATGACAGCGGGGCCCCACCCCAAGCCACGGGCGTAGGGAAGTGGCTGCACCCCTATCTCCTAGCCGCGACGTGCGCTCCCTGCCTAACAGACAGAGGTGGGAGAACTCCGAAGCGCGAGATTCCAGCCGATTATTCCCCACCCCACGCCTTCTCTAACTAGGCCCCCCTCCCAGCGTGGTCTGTTTTTGAGGCCCCGGGACTACTAGAGAGATGCTTGTCTGTTTGTGGTTCGGGGATGCGAACGTGGGTAGGCACGCGCTGCAGCTCTGCCCGCTGCATTTTGGAGACAGGATTTGACTCCGCCGGTAGCGCCAGGAGACTTTGTCCTGGGAGCCTTCGACCAATTAGAACGAACTCGCCCGGGTTAACTCTGTTTCCTCCGTTTCCTGGCCTGCCCTCCCAGCTGCTCCCAGCTTCTCTCCCAGCTGTTCCGTGTCCCCCCAGGGCCGGAGACCGCAACGGGTTCCAGTCGCCGCGTGGCCAGGTCCCGTGCGATCGGGCGAGAGCACGTGCGCCTGAGCGTGCCCCCCGGCTTTCTCTGCACCCACAGTGGTCAGCCTTATGTCTCCTCTAGTTGTGAGCGGGACTGGAGCGTTCATTCACCCTCACACCGGGGAAAACCTTTTCACCTAGTTGTGGAGCGCACAGAGGCGTGGCAGAGGAGCCAGGACGCGAGTCAGAGGCGAATCCGCGCTGCGAGCCACAGGACCCGGGAACGTCCCCCTCCCCCGCTCCGCACCCGCCGCACTTGTGTGCCCCGCACGTGTGCTCTCAATTCCGAAGCTCGTAAGAGTGATCATGTGCATCCAGCTCTGCTTACAGGTCTCCTGGCACCACAGGTTATGAGCCTTGGGCCGGCGCGCTGGGGGATGCGAGTCGTCAGGTGGCCAGAGGATTGCGGCGCCTGAAGGGGCCTCAGGGTAGCCGGTCCGCCTGTCTGCCTGCGGCGGGGGCCCTTCTTCCTCCCCTGAACACGGCGACTGCGGGGTGCTGGCTGCCCTCTGCTCGGTTTAGCGGAGCTCTGTCGTGCTCAGCTGGACCTGACATAGAGCCGAGCAGGGACCCGGATACTTGGAGAGATTGGCCTCCACGCTTAACGCCGCGTTTCTTCTTCCCCCGGTTGATCTCTCTTACTCCTATTTCTATCTAAACTTGTTTTTAGAGCAACTTGAATTTCCAGGGTACGTGCCACCTGTCCTAACAAACAATGTCAGAGTTTCTGATAGAGATTCCCCAGGGCAGTAGAGGGTGGTCGAGGAGCAGCTGCGCGTGTGGGAACTCCGTCGGACGCTAGAAGGGCTTCTATAGGGACTACTCCTGCTAAGAGAAGGTCTTGTTAAAGAGCTCAGATTTTCAGACCTTTGAAAAGGGTAAGAGGTAGAGATAGAGAGGACCTCAGTAAGCTACAAGTAGGTCAGTGTTTTTCAAACTGAGGGTCCTGACCCATTAGTGGTTTGTAAAATCAATATAATGGGTTGCGATCAGAATTTTCTTTCAAAGAAATATAACAGACAAGCAACCACGAGTGCTTTGCACAGAATAGCCGAAGGGTAAAATGTCTAAGCACTGTTGGCTGAAACTTTGGATAGGCCACAAGTATCGACTGTATTTATGAATGTGGGTCTCCGGCAAAAAGTCTGAGAGCCACTGCTGAGGGACCCGTCTATGCCGGAAGTGAAGGAGGGGTGTTGCCTTTACTGAGAGATGCTGATAAGGAAATTTCAGCACTGTGGTTTTGTGGTTAGTCTTCACTTTTCTGTATATTTTATTTTTTGTTCCACGTCTCCTCCCCAACCGCACCAAGATTCCACATTTCTTTATCCCCTGGCTTGGTTTAAGTGCTTGGAGCCCCATTGGGGGGATTGTAAGGACCAGAAGACAGGCACACAAAGCCACTCCCTTTTCTTTCCCCTCTGTCATTTAGCACCTGGGAAGAGAGTGAACAATGAAGTTTCCTGGGGGAAGCCAGAAAGAGGGTAGGGGAGTGACCCTCACATCGTCCATTCACCAGGTGCCTGGTCTTTTCACTTATTGCCCAACACTAGGAAAGAAGCAAAGCTTTTGAGGAAAATAGGTAGAGACAGGGATGGGTAAAGATAGTGAAAATACTGAGAAAAATCAGATAAGTGGGGACTGAGGGGATGCAAGAAGAAGGGAAGTTTGAGGATTTATTTAATCAGAGTGTTAGAACTGAAGGCCAGTAGAGATGGGAAGGAGAGGACTAGAATGCCCTAGAAATGCAGGATGCCAGGGAGCCAACAATAACGTGGATGGGCTTGGAGAAAAGAGCAGTGATCAATAAGAGCAAACAGAAAGGGCACATAAAGGAGGCTGGGGGTGGGGTGAGGGGGCAGAGCTAAGATGAAAGTTGGGTGTGGAAGCCATACTAAAAGGAATATGCAAGGGGAGGGTGGCTTAGGTGTGGGAAACCTTGGGTTAATGGGGACCACACAGCAGTTTCAAGTTATGTCAGAAAGAAATTAAAAGAGGGAAAAAAACCCCAAAACATTGGCACAGAAAAGTACTTCCCCTGTTATTTCATTCTAACTAAGGAGCTTCGAAGGCAGGCTTGTTTCCAGAGGGGTGCTGCCATCTCCAGGCTGAGGGGATATGGATTCTTTTGAAGCTTCAGGCCAATGTGAAAGGCAGAACCAAATGGCAGATGAGTAACTTCCACGGTTACTGAGATTCCTCAATCACAATGCACAACTGCTTGTCTTGCTGCAAGGCTAGGTCTCAACTCATGTAATCCTCTCAACTCCAACCTGTGAGGTTCAAATTGTTGCTTCCATTTTACAAATAAAATAAGGCTCAAAGATATTGTTAAGTATTTTGGCTTCTAAATCCTTGGAATACCTGGAATTTGAACTCAGAACCAAGACTGTAATCCCAACTGCCTTGCTCTTGTGCTACCTGGGGAGAAGGATTGTACCATTTCCCTCAGCAACTTTTAACAAAACTATGAATTTCTGCTGAGAGTTGAACATATTGTATTTAGACTTCTACAGGGGAGAACTGACTAAATCATAGTGGGGTAGTGATAATACTGCATTGCTCTTCTTTCTTATTTATGAGAATAATCCCTTTGGATTATTCTGACTAGGTTTTGATTGCTTTCATAGTTAATGTGTGAAGGAGTTGTGAGCTGTTTGCTTTGCTGCCCATGAAAAGAATAGGAGTGATTGCTGTATTTGTTTATGTCACTGAGAAAGTTATATTAAAGGTAGTAAAGAGGAAAAATGTTTTTGCTCCTCAAGTTGTTTGAATTTCCTTTTATTAGTCATTTGATTTTTAGCCACCTTCTACGTTTCCTCTCAGAAAAACCAAATTGCACATCAGTAAGCTCACTGCAGTCACAGCCCGGAGCAGACCACTCTGTAAAAACTGGCTACCCACGAGCCATTCACCCTTTCTCCTACTTCTCCTGTATTGTGGTCTGCAGTATTTAACTGTTATGAACATTTTCTTAAAAGCTTCTCTCACAGTCCACCAAATGGCAAGAATAGATTTTGCTTAGAGTGTCCAGTGTAGCATGATATTTCTCCAGAAGACTATCTGTATCCAACTTGGCATGGTCAAAGGGCTGCCAAAACAGTCTTATTCTATTACACGATTTATTAGAATATAGCACTTGACAAACAAAATATGGTGGATTTAGATCAGCTGTTTGCTTATACAATAGATTTTGTTTGTCTTTGACATTTAATTTAAACTTCGCTTATCTAAGGGCTGGGAATAGGATAAGTATGTTCTGCATGTGTCCTGCTTCTTGTTTTATAAAACTTGCCTGTCTGAAGCTATCCGGAAATAATTCACAATCAGTGACTTAGGACAAGGAAGCCTTGTGACATGTTCTGAAAGTGCCTTTCTGAAATGAAGTTGTGAAAAGTTGAATTATGGAGACCCTAACAGAGGGTTTTATATTTGAGGAATGAAGATAGCTACATTTGCTTTCCTGGTCCTTTGCTGAATTATCCACCCTGTACAGTGAATTGATAGAGCTCAGAACAAGCTTCCAGAAGCCCATAATGAATCTATTTGATGCCACGGATCTGTGTTCTGTGTAACTGTCCCACTCTCGGTAGCGCTGGGCAGAATGTGCCTGGGTCACATGTGTGGAAACATCAAAAACGTTTGACAGATCAGTGACTTATTTTTAATATATCAGAGAAAAATAAAGTCTGTTGCTGTAAAATCTGCACTTGCAGATGTGTTAGCCCTAAATAACCTTTAAAATTGGTCGTGGCGTGGTGGGAGATCTTGGTATTCATGAGTGTTTTGACATGTTTGACATTTTATGTATGGTGTATTGCTCTGTCTGTCTTGCATTCTTTTCCACCAATAATGCATGTTTTCCTACTAAAATGCAGCTCTTGGTGTTTATATTTGGCATCTATAAGTTTCCTTATTGGATGGTTTGTTATTATTTATGCAAATCAAGTTTTAATGAATTAGGTTAAAGCTACTTTCTTTACTATGGCCATAAAAAGAGAGCCATATAAAGAAGAGATAATTTGATTTTTAGTTTTTAAAGAAAAAATGTATTTGATATATGTCAGACATACCAAATTTGCTACAGTCCTGGATTATAACATAAGGAAAAGCTATTCTATGGGATGATTATGCTTTCAGAAGCTGAGGAATTTGTATGCCAGAATCTGGTGTAATGAATAGAGGTTTTGAAGTCTGTCTGAGAAGCATTTAAAATTGTTCTCTATTGGTTGACTTTTGGAAGGAATGTAAAGGATGTTAGTAGGGAATCACCAATTGAACTGAACAATCTAGGTAGCCTTTAGGTAAGTATACTTTAAAAAAATCTACATACTTAAATATAGAGAGAATCAAAGATTTGCACAACATTCTCTGAATAAGATATAGGTTTGATACTCATGGTCATCTTTCCCTTGTATCTTCTATGTTAGTTCTGCAGGTNCCTTTAGGTAAGTATACTTTAAAAAAATCTACATACTTAAATATAGAGAGAATCAAAGATTTGCACAACATTCTCTGAATAAGATATAGGTTTGATACTCATGGTCATCTTTCCCTTGTATCTTCTATGTTAGTTCTGCAGGTAGAGCTGAGTAAATGAGTTCAAAAGACTTAGCTAATCTTTGGCGAGGCATTTTTCAAATTTATGAATACCATGTTAAGAAAAGAATTGCATTTTTTTTTTGAGTATTGGAAAAGGCAACGACTTTGAAAAGATTTTGCAACCACTTTTCACCTTGTGTGATAAACATGGGTGCTACCCAAACTCTGCTCCAATGTCTGTTCAGACTTGTTGAAGAGGATGGCTGGATTTACCTGAAAGTATTGTAATTTAGAAATAATAAATCTCTGATTACCTTTTTCCCCTCTAAAGCGGATGTTGTTAATAATGTGACTTCCCTTTGAATGTTATTCTCTTTAAGACTGTTACTGACTCTAAGGCTTTGACATTTTTTTGTCCCAGATATTTCTCCTGTTCTTAATCTTCACCTGTTGTCATCTGCTAGGACCGCACTGTACCTCCAGGAGGAGGACAAAGGGGCACCTTCCTCTGTCCAGGATGTCATTGCTGCTTTTCCTTTGGAGTGGAAGTTTTATGTGCACTTTCCTATGTTCCCTCTCCCTGGGGACTAGCACATCACTTCCATGACACGCACAACAATTGTGGCCTGGGGTTTGACAAGAATACCATAAGTTTACTTTAGGTTAGCACAAGTATTTAATGTTGCATCTTGCCATTCGAGTAGTATCAAGAGACCCACTTGCACACTATCTGTTATCTATCGGGATCTTCCAGTTTCTCCTCAGGACTCTCAAAGCCTTAGGTCTTTCACATCCCTTTGAGGATTTTTCTGAGGAAAATTTTTCTCATAAAACACAAGACAACAGAAAACTTTAACATGAAAGATGAAGTGTGTTCTTTTAAAAATAGTGTTTTGACTTGTAGAGCAAAGTGGATGATAGAGACTAACACTAACAAAATTGTGAATCTCATTTCCAATGTTATGAGTTAGGAAAAAAATGGAAGGCTTGTCTTCAATATGCAGTGTTTTGTATGCTTAACATTGCTTTCATCAAAATATGTATTGTTGATTCATTCATTACATATCTTGTATGTATTTAACAAAAAAAGCAAGAAAAAGAAAATCAAGTGCTTGTCTTTCCTTGAGGTAATTTCCCTTAACATGTATTCAAAGTAAGCATTCCAATGTAGTATAATATAAAATAGTTATGGAATTTGATGACGATAGGAAAGTTGGTGTGAGTGAGAAATGCACCACTCATTAGATTGCAAGTAGCAATGTATGATACAGAAAAGGCGAGGTACTTTAAACAGGAAGCTGTAAATAAGCATTTTTTCCTTTCTGTAAGTAGAATACAAATACTTGCATTATGTAGACATATTCATAAATTTTGATGATAACTTAGTGAAACAGGACCATAAATATGGAAACTAGGCATATTGTTAAATGTATATGATTTAGCAATGAATGCTTATTATTTTTAAAAGTCTATGTTCTTATAGCTTTTACTTAGAGAAATCAATCTCCCACTGTTATGAACAACCTAATCATTTTTTTCCCCTAGCTAATAACGGTAACTTCCAAAATTGAAGACTGAACAGCAGTCGTCAAACTTAACAACCTGATGATCAAATTACAAAACTGATGAGTAAAAAGAGCATGAAAACTGTGATACAATTTCACAAAATCTTTTTTGAAATATTATTCAGATTAACGTGAGCACTGTCACATGTGCTGAACATTGATTGAAAGAACATAAATAAAATGAATTATTGTCTGGCAATAAGCTGACTTGTGTGGTGTGATTCAGTGGAGGTGGTGTTATAAGGTTTTTATTTAACCTTATTATTAATAATCCTTATAATGGGCAAAGATCACATTAATTACAGTCACAAATGTACTGAATGGAGAACTTGGTGAGGCCAGAGAAATACAGAGGCACAAGGAGAGGTCAGACATACATGGAGAAAATGAAGCACTTCTCAGCTGAGAAAGATAAAAGCAAATATATCCACTACATGTCTCAACATAACGGGTTTGAAATACAGATTATGAGTGCAAGGGAAATATTTGTAAAACGCTAATGCTTGAAGTGAAGGCTAGATAAAAAATTTGGAAGAAATAGTCCACATAAAATTAGAGCAAAAAAAAGAAAAATCATATATGCTTTTAAAGCTGCGTGTCCAGGGACTTGTCACCATCAGAACAAGAGAAGTGCTAATCTTTTCCTGAAGAAAGCTTTAAGGAGGCAAGACCAAAGTCCTGCATGCAGTCCTGAACCTCCCAGCACTAGAGGGATGTTGACAAATTCGACAGATTTCAAAGAACCACAACAAAAATGATTAAGGGCTGGAGCAATTGACTTTAGAGAAAAGATTAAAAGAACCAATTTTGTGTTGCTTATCCAAACAAGACAAGCAGTAGACTGGGGAGGAGACACAAGAAAACCATGTATGATTATTTGAAGAGTATAAATATCAAGGCAGAAAATGAACTGTTTAGATTGGTCCAAGGTGGTGATAACTTTGAGATAAGAGGAAGAAAATAAGTAAAGAGGGATTTAGAAAAATAATTTGCATAGCGTTATTTGTAAAATAATGGGACCAATTTTGAGGAATTAGTAAACTGTGTTGCATTATTATTATTTTAATGCAAAAAGATCATTTATTCACTACTAGGAAAACTTTAAGATGAGAAGAAAAAAACAGTAGTTTACTTCAGTTTAGAATGGGAAGAATTTTAAATGTAGTTTAAATGAAATATGACACATTTGAATAAAGGTCAGAGTGAATCTTAAATGAAGCTATCCTAAAAATAGAATCTTTCTTACTTTCAGAGGTCTTCTGAGCAGTAGCTGATTTACTCTTCTTATAATATTCTAGACTAGGGTAATCTTACCTTGGTCAATGGAATAAGAGAATTTTAATAAAATATTCCTTTCATGGAATTGTTTCCCCTTATAATGGAAGCAATATCGATGAAACACAGCACACTAAACCCACAAATACATAAAAGAAGCAAGAAGTGCTCTCTTTTGTCTTTTATTAGTATTTTTTCTGGCACATCCCTCTGAAATTTGGTGCAGCTTAGAAGGTAAGAGCATGAATGGAGTGAAGTAGCCACTTTATAATAAGCAAGGAAGTGAGGGAGAGAATATTACAAAGCATCCTGCTCTAGAAGCCAAGAAAGGAAAATATTTCTTCCAGCATCAATAAGAAGTAGAAATAGATCTAAAAACATTAATAGTTAAAAAAAGAAGAGGAAAAAGAAAGGTAACTCAAGACTCAAAAGGATCGCCTGCTTTCCCTACCATAGGAAGGGAGTGATTTTTCTGTGCTGAAAGATGCAGTCTGTGAAGTAGAGAGATGCAGAAAGAGAATCTCATTAACATGAGCTCTCCACTCCCCATGCACTTTGAAACTGCCTGCTGTCAGGCTGCTGAGAAGCCAACATATGCAGGCTTCCAGGGCGTGCCTGCTGCAGAAAGCTGCGTGTAATTATTTCTGGATAGGATCCTATATATGATTCCATGATAATACTGACTTATAGTCTGTCTTTATTTGAACTGATAGTTCCTATATGCCTAAGCTTCTGACACTAAGGTATCATGTTGGAAGCACACAGGTATTTTCTCTTAAGCTGCATAGTAAATTTTGATGCCTGAAATCTGGTGCATTTAGTGTGCTGATTGGAGGGNTTCCAGTTTTTTAAGGAATCTCCACACTGTTCTCCATAGTGGCTGTACTAGTTTGCATTGCCACCAACAGTAAGAGAGTTCCTTTTCTCTGTACCCTCTCCAGCATTTATTGTTTGTATACTTTTTGATAGCAGTCATTCTGACCGGCGTGAGATGGTACCTCATTGTGGTTTTGATTTGCGTTTCTCTAATAATGAGTGGCAATGATTTCTGGGCTCCAAAATCACTGTGGATGATGATTGCAGCCAAGAAATTAAAAGATGCTTGCTCTTTGGAAGGAAAGTTATGACCAACCTAGACAGCATATTAAAAAGCAGAGACATTACTCTTTGCCAACAAAGGTCCGTCTAGTCAAGGCTATGGTTTTTCTAGTGATCATGTACGGATGTGAGAGTTGAATTATAATGAAAGCTGAGCACCGAAGAACTGATGCTTTTGAAGTGTGTTGTTGGAGAAGACTCTTGAGAGTCTCTTGAAATGCAAGGAGATCCAACCAGTCCATCCTAAAGGAGATCAGTCTTGGGTGTTCATTGGAAGGACTGATGTTGAAACTGAAAACTCCAATACTTCGACCACCTGATGTGGCGAGCTGACTCACTTAAAAAGACCTTGATGCTGGGACAGATTGAAGGCAAGAGGAGAAGGGGATGACAAAGGATAAGATGTTTGGATGGCATCTTCGATACAATATACATGGGTGTGGGTGGACTCCAGGAGTTGGTGATGGACAGGGAGGCCTGGCGTGCTGCGGTTCAGGTGGTCATGGAGAGTTGGACATGACTGAGTGACTGAACTGACCGAACTGAACTGATAATGAATGATGTGGAACATGTTTTCATGTGTTTGTTAGCCATCCGTATGTCTTCCTTGGAGAAATGTCTGTTTAGTTCTTTGGCCCGACATGAGAAATTATATCCAGACATTTGTCTTAGCATGGTTACACTAAAAATGATGCCCTGTTTTACCAGTTCTTTCTTTTTTAATTGCAGTATCACTGCTTTACAATGTTATGTTTTTCTGCTGTACAGTGAAGTGAGTCAGCTATATATATATACATATTTCCTCTTCCTCTAGAACCTCCCTCCCATCCTGCACCATATCCCACCCATCTAAGTCATCACAGAGCACCAAGCTGAGCTCCCTGTGCTATACAGCAGGTTCCCACATGTCTGTTTTACACATGGGAGTGTATAGATGTCAATCCTAATTTCCCAATTTGTTCCCCCTTTCCCTTCCCCCACTGTGTGCACATGTTCATTCTCTTTGCATCTCTATTTCTGCCCTGGAAATAGGTTCATTAGTACCATTTTTCTAGATTCCACTTGTACGTGTTAATATATGATACGTGGTTTTGTCTTTCTGACTTACTTCACTCTGTATGACAGTCTCTCAGCCCATCCACATCTCTACAAACAACCCAATTTTGTTCCTTGACATGGCTGAGTAATATTCCATTGTTTATACCATACCTTCTTTATCCATTCAATTGTCAATAGACATTTAGGTTTTTTCCATGCCAGGACATGGAAACAACCTACATTATTAGTTATTTTTTTCCTGAGCCTATTAGATTAGAGTTCATGGACCAGCTGGAATCAGAATCAGCCTTAGGAGCTTGTAAAAAATGAAGATTCCAGTATCTTACACTCAGTATTCCAATTTAGTCAGTCTGGGTTGAAATCCAAGGATCTGCATTATTAATAAGCATCCCTAAGCATCCCTGGGAGGTTCTTCAGAGAAGGCAATGGCATCCCACTCCAGTACTCTTGCCTGGAAACTCCCATGGACGGAGGAGCCTGGTAGGCTGCAGTCCATGGGGTCGCTGAGTCAGACACGACTAAGCGACTTCATTTTCCCTTTTCACTTTCATGCATTGGAGAAGGAAATGGAAACCCACTCCAGTGTTCTTGCTTGGAGAATCCCAGGGATGGCGGAGGCCAGTGGGCTGCCATCTGTGGGGTCGCACAGAGTCGGACATGACTGAAGCGACTTAGCAGCAGTAGCACCAGCAGGGAGNTCTTGCCTGGAGAATCCCATGGACAAAAGAGCCTGGTGAGCTACAGTCCATAGAGTGGCAAAGAGTGGCACGACTGAGCACAGCACACAGCACAAGAAAACAAACATTTTCCGCAGTGTTAATGGCTCCGGCAATAGCACCCCACTCCAGTACTCCTGTCTGATAAATCCCATGGACGCAGGAGCCTGGTAGGATGCGGTCCATGGGGTTGCTAAGAGTCAGACATGGACTGAGCGACTTCCCTTTCACTTTTCACTTTCATGCATTGGAGAAGGACATGGCAACCCACTCCAGTGTTCTTGCCTGGAGAATCCCAGGGACCGGGGAGCCTGGTGGGCTGCCGTCTATGGGGTCGCACAGAGTCGGATATGACTGAAGTGACTTAGCAGCAGCAGCAAGCCATGTGTTGGGATGGAGTACTCAAGTATTCCTGGGAGCATCTCTTGCAGACAAAGTAAGAGTTTACTTCTAAGGCAAAAGGAAATGTAAGATTAAAGACCTAGAAATACGAAAAGTCCTAGGGTTTTCTGGGAAATGTTGGCATATAAAATCTGCATATATTAGCAGACATGGTTAGATTTGATAATCAGAACCTGGGTTCTGCAAAGCCATACAAAGGAATTTATATTTTATACTTTGACTAATTGTCAATCCATGAAACTTCAACTGGGAAGTGAAATCATTGAATTAACTTTTCATAAAGATCACTCTGCCTAGACATGGAGGATGGATTGAGGGTGAGAAGTTGCTTTAAGAAATAGAGAATGTTGCATATATCTACAGAGAAGGCAATGGCACCCCACTCCAGTACTCTTGCCTGGAAAATCCCATGGAGGAGGACCCTGGTGGGCTGCAGTCCATGGGGTCGCTAAGAGTCGGATACGACTGAGCGACTTCACTTTCACTTTTCACTTTCATGCAGGAAATGGAAACCCACTCCAGTGTTCTTGCCTGGAGAATCCCAGGGACGGGGGAGCCTGGTGGGCTGCCGTCTATGGGGTTGCACAGAGTCGGACACTACTGAAGTGACTTAGCAGCAGCATATATCTAGAGAAAAGATGGGTCTCAACTAAGGCAATACAGCAAAGGAGACTGGCATGCAGTTTGTCTTGGTCTCTGAGGTGCAGGAGTGATTCAGGCTCCCCCCTTCTATTCTAGAATTCTTTCAGTGGTGTCTTGTTCTTAAACAAATGTTAGCCATTCTTGTGAGGGGGGAGCAAATTCAGGAAGAATCTGTGTCACCATCTTGGTGGTGTCACTCTCGTTACTCTTTTGAAAATGGTTACTTATGGGAAGATGAACAGTATTGAGAGAGGATGAAAAAATTTTTTTCCATTTTATTATACATATTTCTGCACTAGTAATTCCACCCCTGCCACCCCCCCAACAACACCCAGGTGCCATGTATTCATTGGTGAGTTTTATAAATTTAAAAATCAACAAAATTTTCTCACCATCAAATAAAATTAACCAAAAGGCACCTACTCCTCATTGTTTTCTCATGGGTCTGAAATGTTTTCTGTCACTGAAATGTATACCTTGAAAGTTGTGACTATCTTAACTTGAAAATAATTTTATAATCATCTAACAAGCTGTATTTTATTTCTGATTGTTTTATACATGATCAAAGACATATTTGTCACTTACTACTTAATAACATTTTTTGCTTTCCTTAAAGAATGTATAGAGTACCAAAAAATTCATCTATCAAGATTATCACAACAGCCTTTGGCTGTGAGAATATCAAGAAATGACTGATAATTAGTTTTCATTAGAGAGAAGAGAGAAGCAAAGAAGAATAAATCTGCTACCATATATGTGAGTCAATCTAGGATTGAGAGTTCTATTTTTTCTTCCATGTGAATGACTTTATTTTTTTAATTATAATTCTACTATAGAAAGATAAATAGCACATGAATACTTCAGATTTGTAACATCTTGAAAACTTTATTAAGGATAAAATTTGTTCATTTAAAGAGGAGCAGTATTTAAATTAAAAATATATACTGCTGCAAAGAGTATAAATTTGTTTTAATGGGTTATGAAAAAAGTACTTGTTCTTCGTGACTTACATGTATCAAGAAGACAAGAATTTTAATGGATCTTGGTGTTCTTTGTTGTTGTCTTAAACATTATGTTAGTTTCAGGTGTACAGCATAATTATTTGATGTGTGAATATTTTGCAAAATAAATATATACCCGTATTCTTTCTTCTCATTGCAAATTGCTTGTGAATAACACTAGGTTCTTTGAAAATATACTATGTTTCCTGGTTCCCTTAAGAAAAGACCTATTCGAGGTTCTCTGTATCACCTATCAGCTTCAGACTCTAAGTTCAGAGTCAGGTTTGCTTTATATCTTGTTGTTGACAAATCTTTTGCAATGAGTAACCCCAACATCACAAGTGATGATGTGTTCTGTTTTTAAAGGCAGTTTCTGGGTGTCTAGGTCACATTTCAAAGCATCAGATTGCATGGTCCAGTCCAACGCTATGAATTCTTATGTGGACAGATGTTTGTGGAATATGACTTCTTTTTTAAAATTTTTGCTGTGATTATTTCTTTGAAGTTCCTACAAAGGTAAGCAAAAAATCAGGGTTGTGGACTATTTGGGGAGAAGAGTCATTGTTATTCCAACAATATTTTACTTATAAGTCAAGAAATGTCTCTTTTATACCATTATTCTTTTTTAAGTTGTTGTTTAGTTGCTAAGTTGTGTTCAACTCTTTTTGCAACCCTGTGGACTGTAGCCCGGTAGGCTCCTCTGTCCATAGGATTTTCCAGACAAGAATACTGGAGTTGGTTGTCATTTCTGTCTCTAGAGGATCTTCCCCATCCACGGATTGAACCCATGTCTCCTGCTTGGCAGGCGGATTCTTTACCAATGAGCCACCAGCAAAGCTTCCTTTTCAAGTAGAGTGATGTAAATGCTCAATCTTTTTGAAAAAAAAAAAAAGGGAAAATACACATGCTGTAAGACAAAAATTGTACATTTAAGTTATGAGCTTTTATGCTAAGGGAAAGGTGTACAAATGTTGATGCGTATGAAAATACAACTCATTAAAATGAGCATTTGTTTTACAAAGAATTAATACAATAGATTTGGCAAAAATAAGGATTTCTTCCTTCAAAACAATAGGTCTATATAAATCAAAATTTCATGCAGAGGTGTAAAGCACCCATATATTGCTAGAAAGATGCAACTATGTCTATGAAAAACATACTTTCATGTTTTATTTACATTTTGTGTATATTTTACTGAAAACTTAGGGGTAAAAATCAAACATATTGCCTATTGTTAAAAAATCATGCTTGTAGCCTCCCAAATATCTATTTCAAGGTTATAAATATTTACTAAAAAAAGACTCAATCTGTAATCAAAATAAATTATAACTCAAGGACAAGATACTATCATGTTTAGAACTTAACAATCAAAAATCAGACAAAAGAACCATCACTGCAGATGCCCTTGAAGAGTGAACTGTATGCTTTTTTTTTTTTTTAACTGATTCCAACCAAGCAAATAATTTTTACCTAAAATAATTTTTTTTTTCCAATTGTAGATTAACTAGGCATGGCAAACCACTCCAGTACTCTTGCCTGGTGAATTCCATGGATAGAGGAGAATGGTGGGCTACAGTTCATGGGATCACAAAGAATTGGACTCAGGTGAGCGACTTTCACTTTGGGGCTTCCCAGGTGGTGCTAAGTGGTAAAGAACCCACCTGCCAGACTGGAGACTTAAGAGAAATGGGTTTCACTCCTGGGTCAGTAAGATCCCTGGAGGAGGGCATGGCAACTCACTCGTTTTTTTGCCTGGAGAATCCTGTGGACAGAGGAGCCTGGTGGGCTACAGTCCATAGGGTTGCAAAGAGTTGCAAAGAGTCAGACACAACTGAAGTGACTGAGCACACAGTCTTGAAGTTTTTGTTTTTAATCCTTGTGAAGATTTCCTGGTTAGCCAGTTCATAAAATGCAGCTCACTTGGGACATTGTGAGGTAGAGAATGACAGGATATGGGTCTAGAGACAAAAGCAAGAGCTGGATCACCCAGGATCTTGAACTGGCATTATCCTTATCCTGAGGGCAATGGGTCCCCAGCAATATAAATTACCAGTAGATATTATCATTCTTATTGGAAGATGATGGCTTCTTTCAGGAGACTTTGCTCTGGGGTCAAAAGTGCCTAAAGATAAGGTATTCATTAATTAATTAAGCAAATACTTATTAGATTTCTATTAGTACCAGATAACATGAGGGATGTAAAAATGAAAAACACAGATGCTTAGTCTAATGGAGCAGTAACAAAAAGCAACAAATATGCTATATAGTAAGCAGTGCTGGAATAGATGTATGCACATTGTGTCACAGGAATGCAAGGACGCATGTTTATTTCACGTCGTTAGGAAAATACTTTTAGTGTTTGTGTGTGTGTGTGTGTATGAAATCCTCAAAGGTGTGTAAGCCTTTTCTTACTTACAAAAAATATTATACAACTGAGCTTGATATGAGCTTGACACATTCATTGTTCCGAGTTGGCCTAAAACATTTTAGACCTCGATATAATTTGATGTATAGAATGACTATATTACAAATCCCTCCACAGAAGAAATTGCTGAGACAAATATAGATTTATTTGCTTTGTTACTCAAGACTCTTAGTGTTAATTCATTAAAAAATGTATTGAGTACCTGGTATATATCAGGCAATATGCTAGGGCTGGGGATTAAAATGGAAAAGAAAGACATAGTCTTGGCTCCTCCAGAAAATACGATCTAGTGGGAAATATAGATAACTAGACAGCCTCACACGTCGTGTTTTTCTAGTTGGCGAACGTTTTCTTCTTCACTGGTAGTTGTCGTGTCTCCGTATTCAGTTGTTTCAAAATCTGATTTGAGGTGATACTAATTAGTAGTTGTGAATGAGTAATACTGTCTTTTCTCATCCAGGAGCAACCTGCTTTGTTTCTTATTCCTAAAACAATAACATCGTAAATATGGAATTGGTTTACATATATAATGTCTTATTTCTGCAGTTGGCTTGTTTAAACCTTTTGGGAACAAGCCAGTTACAAATGAATGAATAATTATTTACAACTGTCATTGATGAAGAGTTTTTTATGTATCCTTTACATTCAGTAACTCATGTAATCATCAGAACAACCCTGTGAAGAGGATCTTATATTCCCCATTTTATTGAAAAGGGATCAGAAGCACTGAGAGGTTAAGTAGCTTGCCCAAACTCATGCTGCTGCTGCTAAGTCAGTTCAGTTGTGTCCGACTCTGTGCGACCCCATAGACGGCAGCCCACCAGGCTCCCCCTCCCTGGGATTCTCCAGGCAAGAACACTGGAGTGGGTTGCCATTTTCTTCTCCAATACATGAAAGTAAAAAGTGAAAGTGAAGTCGCTCAGTCGTGTCCAACTCTTACCAACCCCATGGACAGCGGCCCACCTGGCTCCTCTGTCCATGGTATTTTCCAGGCAAGAGTGCTGGAGTGAGGTGCCATTCCCTTCTCTGGCCCAAACTCATACAGCCAACAAATTGGAGCCAGAATTTAAGCCCTGGTATCCAGGCCCCAGAGCCTTTGCTCTGAATGAATACGCTGTACTGACTCCAGCATGAATTAATCTATAAACGTTCCATTGTATATAAGGGAAAAATTTAAATATCAAGAGTTCTAAACTATAAAGATTTGATTGTCATTGATCATGAGATAATCTGATTGTCACGAAAAGATTAGGAGACCTTTAAAATTATTTCATTTGACTGTAAGTATAAAATAGAAAAAAGGTAAAGTCAGTGATAATGACATATTGTAAGAGTTTAATAAATATTTGTTGAGTGACAATTATGAGACATGTATCAGATTTACCTGGTAAGGTTTAAGCCAGTGAAAACTTAGTGCATTTCAATAATACTATGATTTCCCAACTTTAACACTTATATTTAGAGTCAAAAGTAGGCAAAACTGATATAGGAGACACACTTCTTTGTAACTTCACAAACTTTCTTCTCTTCCAGGGATTATAAACATATTTCAGGACTATTCTGATACTATCCTAAAAGGATTTTCTTTCTAAACTGGACATCAGGTGTTTGGAAATCAGCCTAAAACCAACAAATAACCCCATGCTTCTATGCTTTAAAAAAAAGTAAAATTTTTTACTTTGAGTTTGTTTCTAGATTCATATGCAGTTATAAAAATTAACAGTAAGATATCTCATGTATCCTTTACTCAATTTGCCCCTTTGATAACATCTTTCATAACTATGGTGTAATATCACACCTAGGAAATGGACATGAATATATAATCCATTGACCTTATTCAAATTTCACCGGTTTTACATAAACCCCTTTGTGTATGTGTGTGTGTGTATTTTATTCTATGCTGTGTTACCACATGTACAGATTTGTAGAACCACAGTCAAGATAGAGAACAGTTGCTTCAACACAAGAATCTGTTGTGCTATCTTTTAACAGAACCTTCCCTCTTCCCAACCTGTGTTCCTAACTCTTGGCAACCACTAATTTGTTCTTCATTTCTATAATGTTATCTTTTCAAAAATGTTATAAAATGGAATCCTGTATTATGTAACCCTTTGAGGTTAGCTTTTTTCACTTAGTAAAGACACTAACTTTAAAAATTCAAAAAAATGACCATGTAATAATGATATGAAGAAATGGATATTTTTGAATAAGAATTCCTACGTGTTGCCTGTTTCTCTGACCACACCCCCTTAGCTGAATTACCTCCTTCTTCAACTATCTTCATCAATTCACATCGTGTCAGCAATCTTTTAACTTCAGTAAAAAGATTTTACCTGAGAAGGTGGAAATCACGCAAAGGGAATTGAGCCTGATCTATCATCTACCAAATGTGTAGTTCCTGACAATGAGCTCAGATGAAGGAGTTACATTTAAAAACCATATTTTCACCTTGGAAATTTTATGATTAGACTTATAAAGATCCCATAAAAATGAATGTTTGTAACCATTTTGGCCTGTAGAATTGAGAAGGCTGAGGGTAAACGCTTATTAAATAGTAGAGGATCAGAAACTGGAAAGTAACTTGTGCAGGTGGAAAAACTAATAAAATGTTGATGTCTTCATACAAAATAAAAATAGGTCTTATTATTATTGTTTTACAAATGAGTAAAAGAGAGCTCAAAAACTTAAGTAATTTGCTTAAAATCATACAGTTGGAGGCAGGTTTAGAATCCAAGTCTATTTTCAAAGAAATCTCTTCCTTAAAATAAGAAACCAAACCAGTGCTATAAGCAGAGACAATAAAGTATAAGCATCAGGGGAAGGGAGAGTTTTGTGTGGTAATGTAGTCTGAGTGGACTGTATATTGACTGAAGTGCAGTGATCGTTCTAGCCAGTTTGTAGGATTTGAGAATACAGATTTGTATTTTGGGCTTCCCTGGTGGCTCAGCTGGTAAAGAATCCACCTGCAATGCAGGAGTCCTGGGTTCAATCCCTGGCTTGGGAAGATCCCCTAGAGAAGGGAATAGCTACCCAATCCAGTGTTCTGGCCTGGAGAATTCTTTGGGCTCACAAAAAGTTGGACATGACTGAGTGACTTTCACTTTCATATTTCAGAGACAGCAAGACGAATGTGTTTACGTAGGGAACTGATTCTCAAAGTGGAATCCCCAGACCAGCTTCATTAGCCTCACTTAAGAACTTGTTAAAATATGCCTTTTCTGGCTCTGGACTTACTGACTTAGAACCTTTGGGGATGGAATCCAGAAATCTGTTTTAACAAACTCTATGCATACTTCAGATGGGCAGTATGGTCTGAGAACCATTAGTAAAAAAGCTTACTTATGGAGAGCTTGTATTGAGTAGTATATAAAAGTGAAGATTTGAAAACTTTCAGGGGCCCAAAATGGTGATCCTATGATTGAGGGAATTTCTTAGGAACTGTCCTTATTCCTCTGCTCCTTGATTCTGATCCACTTACAGTGATCTGCACTGACTGAAACTCTAAATTTTAGTATATTTGACCTTGATTCCTGCCCCTTCGAATCTACTATTTACTGAATTTGAGTATATTCTATTTTACTCTGACTTACCTCTGGTAGAGATAGCTCATACAAGTCCTGGGAGGTTTGGGAGAATAAGAGAAACTTGTGTGGTATGAATTTTGGTGAAATGAAAGATTTTCCAAACTGGCAAGTTTAAACTATTGTTTTTACTATTGACTATCCAGAAAAGACTTTCAACAAAGGGATGACATGATAAAGTTATATTTTTGGAAAATTAGTATGGAAGCAATTTGTAGACTATATGGGGTGGAAGTTATTTATGGAGCTCATGTCATAAGCTAGGCATGAAATAGCCAGAGCTATTTGACTATTTGGAAGGGAATGATGTTGGAAGAGAATGATAGAGAAGGGAATAGAATATAAGAAATGTTTAGAGAGAAAATCCAATGTAACTTGGGAACTAATTGGTGATGAATAACAGGGAGGAAATAGCAACCAACAAATCAAGAGACTTGATAAATGGGAAAATGATGCTATTGACAGAAATCTGACACAATTTCAATTCAAGTATCTTGTTTTGGAGAGTTAAACTTCTAATTTGAATATATTCAATGTGAGATAATGGTGAAATACTAAAGTGTTACTGCTCATTAGATAAATGAATAGATGTTTTTCTCAAGGGTCAAATGAGAGAGTTGGATTGTGTTAGGGAAAATTGTGATTTGCTGCCTTAAATTTTATTTATCCCAGCATGATTAAACATATCTGTGTGATTTTGAAGGCAAGTTATTCCTGCAGCTCATCCACAGCTGCAGTAAATGAACAAGACAAAGCATGAAAGAAGCATGGCTCTGCTGCGCAGTAGTCTTCTGCGACAGGGACTGTAATGGTCCTGTCATGACAGGGCTTTGATGGTACAAGGGAGTGGATGTGGATATCGGAAAGGATGGTGGTGGTGTAGTAAACGAAGAATGGATCTAGCTGGTATGTTTTCTTTATTTCAATAGTTTGCTGCTCAATCGAGCTTACTGACCTTGGATGCCTAGAATAATGCACAGTAGAAACAGATTGAAAATCAGTGACATATGATTGTGGTGTTGTAGAACAATCTGTTAGAGATCCCTTGCTTATTTAGAAGTTGATGATAGCTGAAAGATACCAGCTACTCTGAGATGGGGAAAGGTTCCCAGGCTCCATTTTCTTATCTTGCCAAATCATGAGAGAATTTAGAGTTCGGAAAATAACATTATAGACATTATTTAATTACATGGAAACTATATGAAAGGGAACATATNATACCAGCTACTCTGAGATGGGGAAAGGTTCCCAGGCTCCATTTTCTTATCTTGCCAAATCATGAGAGAATTTAGAGTTCGGAAAATAACATTATAGACATTATTTAATTACATGGAAACTATATGAAAGGGAACATATTTTTTTCTTCTGCAGATATTCTATATGCTACTACACTCTTTACCTGACAAGTCGTATTTTCTTTTTTAATTCCTTGCAGTTTATAATAAGCTTGAGAATAATATATGAAATAGAGCCTGGGGACCCCAAAACACTGAAGACAAGGTTCATAAAGCATTTATACGAAAAGGCTGATACAGCTCTTAAGGCCATCTCTGTTAATCCCCTGTTACTATAGATGTCTGAGGAGCATATTAATATGCCTATTGGCAGTGTAAGTCTATTTTATTTTTGGGTCAAACAGCCAAAAGACTATTTCTTTTCTTTTCTTCTTCTGATTGCTCTACCTGGGCTGTAACTAGCTGAACATTTACAACTCTGAATGATATAATGCAATTAAGACTCTATAACACTCTAATTTGCATATCTCATTATATAGAGTGACACCATTAGAAGACATGTGTTGAAGCTTTCAAAATGATTATGATATGTGAATGCATTATAGGATGAATATGTTTTGCTGAACCAAGATTGTACAGCATTCACAGGCATACTTAGGCTAGCAAGTGCTTCTTGAGGAAGTGATTTCTCTGAGCAAATGTCAAACACATTCTTTATTTTGCTTGTGTTCCTTATGAACACAAGCACAAAAGGCCAAAATAAGGAATAAATACTGTGAAACAGAAGTTTTGGAAGACAGGAATTATTCAAACACAATTAGCTAGGCTTCTTATACTGTTTGCCCCTCGAGGTCTGCCCTTCCACTTGGGTTTGGCCCATTGGAGGCACCAGCGGTAAGGAGAGGTTGAAGTATTAGTTTTCCTGGGCTTCTTCCATGGTGGACCAGGATTTATCGGTGACTGCATTTGGAGGAAGATTTCCATGAAATGAATGAAGCTTAAGCTTCAGAACCACTCACAAATTCAGACTCTTTCCAAGGCCTAGGGAGTGGCTTCAACAATATTTGCATGGTTGTACGTTTTTGTTAAAAGGAAAACATGTTCTGACATTAAAAATGATATTTGAAAAGAAATTTTAGAATATTTCCATAATACATCATACATTTTCAAAATCCAAGCAAGAAATAGATTCCTGATTAGGAGACAAATGAAGGAAAGTTTCTTCTATCATCTCTAAATATATTATTTAAAAAACTGAGAGATAAGCAATGAAATATGAAACAAAAATGATAAATTGAATGATTAAATTAGCAGAAGCTATTTTGATAATGAGAAATAAAATAAAATTTATTTTTAGATTTTAATAAAAGCTATAATTCATTAAGAGGAAGAGATAAATTATGAATGGAAAGAATGAAACTGCTCTTGAATTGGATGATAATCTAATTAACAAGGAGAACTGAATCATACAGACATATTGGAGAAAGATAAAATGTGCTGATGCTTTGACCTGAAGACATCAACAAAGATAATAGAAAACTCACAATAAGATCCTATAATGAGGACAGTTAGGACAAACTAGTTAATGACTATTGTCAACTCAAATAGTTTTTAATATTAGTTGCTACACAAGAAAATGTGAAATCTTATAGCTTAGATATGTCAGACACTTAATAGATGGTCTCCAGAATTTGAATACAAAACAAAAAATTTACATGACAGTAATAATAGGAACTGTGAAGCTACATATTGTAATAGCTGATTCTAAATTCACAATGATGAAAAATTTCAATCCATAATGTTAGATAAAATACTGACTTATTTTCTCCTTATAAAAATTGATCTTAAAATTATATGAAGAAGCAATCAGAATGTGCAACAAAAGAAGTCAGATAAAAGATGTATCAGAACTGTTTCTGGTAGTTAATAAAATAATTATTTTCTAGATTTTGCTATGTTTATGATATTTATTTGATTTTTAAAATTTGAAACTTAAAAAAAAAAATTTTTAAATATTTACATTCATCCCTAATCTTATACTTGTAATTTTACTTAAGTTTTTCCTAAAGGGAGTACTTTAACTTATGTAAACTGGAGCCCCATAAAACCTGAAGCATGGCCCCTCTCTACACCACAGCTCTAACTGAGATCTGGTAATAGCTCTCTTACCTTGACCCTTTGGGCCTAATGGTAATAAGTGTTAGACGCTCAGTCCTATTGACGCTTTGTGACCTCATGGATTGTAGTCTGCCAGGCTCCTCTGGTCCATGAGATTCTCTAGGCAAGAATACTGGAGTGTGTTGCCATGCCCTTCTCCCGAGGATCTTCCCAGGGATCGAACCCTGGTCTCCTGCCTTGCATGCAATTTCTTCAGTGTCTGAGCCACCAGGAAAGTCCAAGAGTAGGAATGATAGTAACCCCTTCTTGATTTTATGATTCCCTGAGGAATTCATCATCTTTTTTGGTTTCTCAACTTTGGCAAATTGATATTTCAGCTGGATAATTCTTTGCCATGGGGACTGCCCTGTGTGGTAGAAAATGCTTACTACCACCTTTTGCCTTTACACATTAAATTCCAGTAGCACTTCTCATGTTCTGAAAACCAAAAGTGTCTCCAGACATTACCAAATATCTCCTGAGGGGGGAAAAAAATCCCCTGTCTTAAAAGCTTATCAGTGGTCCCTTTATTAAAATCCCTTTGAATACCCCTTTCGGCTTGCCATATTTTTTTCCTAAAACAATTATCAAAATGATGGGAACATATTTAAAATTCTGAGAGGTTAAAAATATGTACTGTACCATTTCTTCCATTAAAAAACTATGTAATGCATAGATTTTTAAAACATATAATCCATAGTTCTTAAATGAAAGAAATGATATAGTGGCAAGCTGAAAGGGATAATGAAAGGGATTTTAATAAAGGGACTTCCCAGGTGGCACAGTAGGAAAGAATCAGTCTGCCAGAGCAACAGGAGAGGCAGGAGACAAGGGTTTGATCCCTGAGTCAGGAGGATCCTCTAGAGTAAGAAATGGCTACCCACTCCAGTATATTTGCCTGGAAAATTCCATGGACAAAAGAGCCTGGTGGGCTGCAATCCATGGGGTCAGAAAGAGTTGGACACAATTGAACGACTGAGTACGTGTGAAGTAATAGTCTGAAGGAAATTATTTCTAAATGCTGTCTTTTTTTTTTTTTTTTTTTACTTTATTTTACTTTACAATACTGCATTGGTTTTGCCATACATTGACATGAATCTGCCATGGGTCATTTTTAAAAAGAAAAATATGCAAACATATATAANAAAAAAACCCCAACAAACAGGGAGTATCATAGAAGAAAAAAAAGAGAGGTAGGTTTAGATGGCACTTTTGGTGATGGCAAAGTGAAGGGTGTTAGCAAATCCTCTTTTTTCAAACCCAACTGAATTCTTTTCGCTATTGAGTTGAAGGAGTTCCTTATATAAAGTTGAC
This sequence comes from Neotragus pygmaeus, assembly GCA_006410875.1. Taxonomy (NCBI): domain Eukaryota; kingdom Metazoa; phylum Chordata; class Mammalia; order Artiodactyla; family Bovidae; genus Neotragus; species Neotragus pygmaeus. Next base: position 756,122 of record SJYV01006527.1, on the reverse strand, counting down.
CTTTGAACAATGTGGATGCTGGGGACTCCAACCCCCTGCACAGTAAAAAATCAGAGCATAACCTATTGATGGCCCTCTTGACCTTCATTCCCCCATCAATGCAATCAACAAACCGTGGATTGTGTAGTACTGTAGTATTTACTATTGAAAAAAAATCCATGTATAACTGGACCATCACAATTTAAACCTATGTTGTTCAAGAGTCACTCAAATTCAAAAATTATGAACAGATATGTGATTTGCAATTTTTCCCCCATTCTGTAGGTTGCCTTTTCACTCTTGACAGTTTGCTACACAGAAGGTTTTTTGGATTGATGTAGTTCTATTTGTTGTATGTATTTGTTTATTTGCTTTTACTATCTGTGCTTTTGATGTTGTATGCATGAAATCATCACTAAACCAATGCCATTAAGCTTTCCCTATGTTTTCTTCTAAGAGTTTTACAGTTTCAGGTCTTATAAGTCTTCCATCTATCTTGAGTTGATTTTTGTATATGGTGTAGGATAAATGCCCAGTTTTATTCTTTTGCATTTGGTGTCCAGTTTTCCCAGCATTACTTAAAGAGACTATCCATTTCCTATTGTGAATTCTTAATACCCTTGTTGAAGATCAGCTGAGCTTATATGTGTATATTTATTTCTGGACTCCTCAATTCCATTGTTCTATATGTCTGTTTTTATGCCAGTGTCATACTGTTTACTGTAGCTATGTAATAATATATTTTGAAATCATGAAGTGTAATGCTTTCAGCTTTTTCTTCTCAAGACTGTTTTGATTATTTCAGATTTGTTATGATTTTATATGAACTTTAGAGATTTTTGCTATTTTTATAAAAAATACCATTGGAATCTTGATAGATATTGCATTGAGTATGTTGATCACTTTAATTTTAAAAATTAATTTATTTTTAAATGAAGCAAATATGAATATTTGTAATGATAAAAGGTGCAATTCACAAAGAAAATAGATGCTATAAACCAACAGACACCTAACACCAAAGAAACAAGGATACATAAAGCAAAAATCAGAAGAAATATAAGAGAAAAGAGAAATATATAATCATAGTGAGGCATATTAACATTTCTCTGAGAATAGTTTACCAAGTGCAGAAAAAATAAGAATAGAAGCATTTTGAATGATTTCATTAATAATTTAAATATATTTCTATTTATATTAACTTGTATTAATCTTATATCCTACACAAATATATTTAAAATTTTGTATCTCATATGTTGTTATTAGCTGTCCATAGGACATTTAGAAAAACTGGCAAAAAGATAAGCATTACTAAATTTTAAAAAGAAGAACTCTTTTTTTTTTTTGGTAGTTCATTTATACACATATACATTTATTGTTTTTGAAAATTTCCACTATAGGTTATTAGATGATATTGACTATAGTCCCCTGTGCTATATAGTAAAACTTTGTTGCATATATATTTTTAAAAATTAGAAATCTAGAATTCTATTCAGGTTAAGTCAAACAAGTGGAATCAAAATGTCATAAATTTTTTAGTCAAGCAAAAATTCATAAGTTTTCTAAAATATATATTATCATATTATTTATATATATGTTTATGAGAACTTTTCTACTATGCTTGATAAAGACTTGAGAAATAACATAAAAAAAGAAGATGGAAAAATTGGAAAACATAGGCCATATGGACATTTTATCATTGACATTTTATCCATTAACATGGATTTTTCTTCACTTATTGTGTCTGTTTTAATTTCTATCATCAATGTTTTATGGTCTTCAGTATGCAAGCCTTTTAGTTCCTTGATTAAATTTACTCCTAAATATTTTATTCTTTTTGATACAATTGTTAGTGAGGTTGATTTACTAATTTCCTTTTCAGATTGTTGTTCATGTTGGTGTATAGAAATGTAACTGAGTTTTGTATATTGATCACATATGCTACAACTTGATTAAATTTGTTTACTAGTTCCAACAGCTCTTTCTATGGAGTCTTTGGGGTTTTCTACACACATGATCAAAACTACAATGAGATATCACTTTACGCATGGGTCAGGATGGCTACTATTATGAAAAAACCAAAAAACAAAAGACAACAAGTGTCAATAAGGATGTTGTGAAGTTGGAACCCTTGTACACTTTTGATGGGAATGCAAAATGATATAGTCTCTGGAAAAAGGTATGCAAGTTCATCAGAAAATTAAAAATAGAACTACCACGTGATTTAGCTATTTCACTTCTGGGTACTTCCCAAAAGGATTGAAATCAAGATATTGAAAAGATATCAGCACTTCCATGTTTATTGTGGCACTGTTGGAAATATCCATGATGTGGAAACAATCTAAATGTTCATCAGTGGATAAATAAGCATAGCAAATGTGGTTTATTCCTATAGTGAAATATTATCCAGCTCAAAAATAAGGAAATTATGCCATGTGTGACAATATGCATAAACTTTGAGGACATTATTCCAAGTGAAAATACCGGCTACTGAAAGGCAAATACTGCTTGATTCCACCTATACATCTAAAAATAGTAAAATTTATAGACACAGAGAATAGAATTAAGGTTGCCAGGGACTGGTAGGGTAGGGGAGGAGGATGATGAAGGTAGGGTAGGGCAGCAGATGAACAACTGCTAATCAATGGTATAAAAGTTTCAGTTATGCAAGAGAATAAGTTCTAGAGATCTGATATACAACACTGTGCCTGTGGTTAACAATACTGTATTGTACACTTACAAATCATGTTGTTTTCTTCCCACATTAAAAAAATTCTTTAAAGCTGAATAAAATTCTCAAAAACAGTCTCCTGAAATTAATGAAAGGCAGGTGATGAGTTGAGAAATATTTGTTTATAAAAAACTGCTGAATGTGAGGTAAACCACAGGAGTTTAATGTTCTTGCCTGAGGCTGTTCTCTTCTCTGCCATCCTTCTGCACTATTCCTCTGCCTGCTTAATACAGTAATAAAACCAGTGCAGGGCTAGCTGTGAAAAACATCAGTTTCACTGCCAGAGAGGACTGGCTTAACTTAGAGGGGAGAGTAGAGAGGGAAAAAAACAAAAACAAAAACCAAGCTCATTGGTGTTATCAAAAAAAATACCAAACTTGGAAGAAAATGAATGGAGAAAACTTAAAGTTCTCCTAGGCTAAGGTGATCGCCCTGTTTAGGGCAAGAAACAGACCAGCTGACAGGTACAACATTTAATAGGGAGATCCCGGAAATGAGATAGTAACTCTTGGACTAGATAAGCTCTATACCTTGCTGGCTGAGTGAAAGGCTGTGCACATAACCAGGAAATACCAAAGAGACTTGGATAAAGTAAAAGCTTAGGAAGACTTGAAAGAAGCTCTTGATCCACACACAGCTCCATCAGCAGAGGGGGGAAGCCATATTAGCTCAAGATGTTTGGATATATTCCCTGATCAAGCACTGTACAGCTGCTATGCAATCAGGATGGCTCCTGGGAAACTAGGCTAAAAAGTAAAAAAAAAAAAAAAATATTGAGCAGAGACATCAGTTCCCACACTGCAAGGCAAAGAAAGTTTCCACAGATTAACTCCAGGCAAGTCATTAAAAAGAAAAACAAACAAAACAAACACACACAAAATAGCAACAGTAACCCCCAGGAGTGGAACAGAATCCAGAGTTGCTAAACTTTGATAGCCAGTTTTCAACAAAAATTGATGGAAAATTCAGAGTAACAGAGAAGTAGTTTCCTGAGTAATTTTCCTTTACTCAGGAAAAAATAAACAGCCAATACAAATTGGCACAAATGTTGGATTCAGCAAAAAAGATTCAAAACAACTATTATAAATAGAATTAAAACAACTGTGTAATTATATTTAAAGGATTCAAAGAAAATATGGTGATGATGACAATAAATATAAAATATCAATAAAGAATAGAAGCTATACAATAGAATCAAGTGGACATTCTGTATTTGGAAAGTATGATGATCAAAATGAAAAAGTCACTGGTTAGGCTAAGCAACAGATTTGAGATGGCAGAAAAATTGGTGACTTTGAAGATATGGTAAAAGAAACAAACCAGTCTGAAGAACAGAAAGAAAAAAAAATAAGAAAAATGAGCAGAACATCAGAGACTCATGGGACAATATTTAAATGCACTAACACATATGCAATGAAATTTTAGGAGAGGTGAATAGAGGGAAAAATTTAGAAAATAGACTTGAAGAAATAATAGCTGAAGAAAGTTATGACCAGCCTAGATAGTATATTCAAAAGCAGAGACATTACTTTGCCGACTAAGTCAAGGCTATGGTTTTTCCTATGGTCATGTATGGATATGAGAGTTGGACTGTGAAGAAGGCTGAGCGCCGAAGAATTGATGCTTTTGAACTGTGGTGTTGGAGAAGATTCTTGAGAGTCCCTTGGACTGCAAGGAGATCCAACCAGTCCATTCTGAAGGAGATCAACCCTGGGATTTCTTTGGAAGGAAAGATGCTGAAGCTGAAGCTCCAGTACTTTGGCCACCTCATGCGAAGAATTGACTCATTGGAAAAGACTCTGATGCTGGGAGGGATTGGGGGTAGGAGGAGATGGGGACGACCAAGGATGAGATGGCTGGATGGCATCACTGACTCAATGGACGTGAGTCTGAGTGAACTCCGGGAGATGGTAATGAACAGGGAGGCCTGGCATGCTGTGATTCATGGGGTGACCAAGAGTTGGACTGAGTGACTGAACTGAACTGAATGTTCAAATTTGGTAGAAAACAATCTACAGACTCAAGGATCTCAATGAAACTCAAGTAGGATACACAAATATATACACATCTGGGTACATTGTTGTCAACCTGATGAAAGTGGCAAGAGAAAAATGCTCATTGTATACAGAGGAACCACAGCATGTTTAATAAGTGACTTCTTTTCAGAAATAATGGAGGCCAGAAGGACAAGGAATGACAGATTCAAAGTGAGAAAGACGTAAAAGACCTTGTCAACCAAGAAAGTTACATTCAACAAAACTATTCTTCATACATGAAGAAGAAATAAAGATTATCCTAAGTGAAGAGTAAGAGAATGTGTTCTTAGACTTGCCATAGTATTCAGAAGTGTTTAGTATTTAGAAGAAATACTAAAGGAAGTACTTCTTTAGGATGAAAGGAAATGACACTAAAGGGTAACTTGAACTTATAGAAAGAAATGAAAAGAACCATGAATAGTAAATACATTGGCAAATATAAAAGTCTGTATATTTTTCTTTTCTTAATTTCTTTGAAAGATAAGATTTTTAAAACAGTACTTATAACACTATTGTTTATTTGATAATGTACATAGGTAGAATATATACATTTAATAACACAAAGGAAGAGGGAATAAATGGGGTAATATTGCAGCAAAATTTCTCTATTTTACTGGAATTTGGCAACATTAACACACATCAGATTATGAATAGTTCAGATGCCTATTGTGATCTGCAGAGCAACCAGTAAGAAAATAATTAAAATAGGTAGTTAAAAATAAACAGAAAATTAAAACAATACACTAAATATATTGATTAGTTACAAAAGAAAGCAGTATATATATATATATATAAAAAGACCAGCGAAACGAAAATGGCATATATAGAAAACTAATAGCAAATGGCAGCTATAAATTTAACCATATCAATAATAACCTTAAATACAGATTAGCTTGGGCTTTCCTGGTGGCTCAATGGTAAAGAATCTGCCTGCCAATGCAGGAGACATGGGTGGGTTCAACCCATGGATTGGGAAGGTCCCCTGGCATAGGAAATGACTGATAACACACTCCAATATTCTTGTCGGGGAAATCCTGTGGACAAAGGAGCCTGGCGGGCTACAGTTCTAGGGTCACAAAAGACTTAGCGACTAAATCACAACAAGTTGGATTAAGATAAAAAGGAATAAACATATACTAGTGTGAATGTACCTCAAACACATGGTCAGTGAAAGAAGTCTGACACAAAAGACTATGATTTGTTTGGTTCTACTTAAGTATAGTTTTCAGAAAAGACAAAACTATTGAGACAGAAAGTAGATTAGTGGTTGTCTGGGTTTGAGTGTGGGAGCAGGTTTGACAATAAGCAGGCCTGAGGGATCTTTTTAGGGTCATAGAAATGACCTAAGCTGAAGTGTGATGATAATTGCACAACTGTACATGTTCACTAAAAATAATTCAATTTTACCATTATAATAGTCTATAAATAAAATTTCAGTGAAAGTGAAAGCCTCTCAGTTGTGTCTGACTCTTTGTGACCCCATAGACTATACAGTCCATGGAATTCTCCAGGACAGAATACTGGAGTGGATAGCCTTTCTCTTCTCCAGGGGATCTTCCAAGCCAGGGATTGAACCCAGGTCTCTTGCATTGCAGATGGATTCTTTACTAGCTGAGCTACCAGGGAAGCCCAAAATTTCAGTAAAGCTATTTAAAGCAAAGGTAAGTCATCATGTTGGTAGACAATTGATGCTTTCTTATACAAACAAAATGGAAATGATGTTTGAATTTAGCCACAGAACTCCAACTATTTTTTGAAACCATCAATATATTTTAATTCATTGTCTTTTTTGAATTTTTCTGTTCATATTATCAAAATGCCTTGTAGGCAAAAGAGTTTGTGGTAAGCAGTTATCCTTCAAAGTTCTGAGTAAGTGTGACCCTGCAAATATTAGAGACAATCTCTGTTTAGATTGGAAAGGGAAACAGACATTCTCCTTGTCATTTCACCATTTTGTGCTTTATGGTTAGGTTTGCCTAATTTTATTATGTCCATTTCGTTTTTGATTTTGTAAGTTCAATGATCCAGTTCAACTTTCCTTTGGTTCAGTCCTTCCATACAATTTGATCTGGTAATGATTGTTAAACTAATTTCCTTATGTGTGTGTGTGTGTATATATACAGAGAGAGTTAACAGTGTATACATGTATATATACATATCACACCGGTCTGCATTTATTGCATTGGGTTCTGTGTATCTGTTCTAGTGAACATTACTGTGACTTAGACATTAGCTTGACTTAGTTTGGTTCGACTTGGATTTGCCCAAATGTGCTCTGTGTTCATACATAAAGTGCCTAACATTCACTTGCAGTTGTCATCCATGCCCCTTCCAATCAGGTTAGATAATGTGACTTAGGAACCAGATTTCTTGTTAGCATACCGTCTGATCAATCTAATGAACTTTAATTCAGTTCAGTTTAGCTTATTCCCCCCACCCAGGGTGCAGTATGAGTTTCACCAACTTGTTGAGGTAAGGTTCTGATTCCACAGCATTTAATGCATCCCAGAGGAACTTATTCAACAGCTCTCCTACTGTTAAGTTACACCAGGGGCTGCCAACATGTAGCCCTGTTAGTCTCCTACCTTACCTAATTACTCATTTACTGAACAATCAGGTGCACTTTTCCCAAAAAGTTAACCATGGGATTAATGCAGAAGCTATTGAAATTAATTATAACCACTGAAATGAATACGCGAAGTCATCTGAAAATTCTAATAGGAAAAACATAACAGAGTTGCCTAGTGAAGGTTTTTGGGTTGGTGTGATCACTAATGTGTGTGAATTCAATGAGCTTGTAAATATATTGTAACTAGAATGATATAACTGTATTTTAACAAAAATTTTTTTTAGAAAGTTAAAAACAATGAAATTTGGACATGAAGACTCATGTCAACTTTTAAAACAGAAGTATTTATATTCATTTTTGACAAAATTGTTTTCTATTGCCCTTATTCTTCCATCTCACTTCTGCATTTGGGCTTGTCAAAATTGTTATCCCCTATTTTTCAAATCTGAAGAGACATAAGATGTAAAAAGAATGTAGATATTCACATCAACCATTCCAAGTTTGCTGGTGGTTTAGTTGCTAAGTCATTTTGACTCTTTTTTGACCCCACAGACCATAGCCCACCAGACTCCTCTGTCCATGGGATTTCCCAGACACGAGTATTGAAGTGGGTTGCCATTTCCTTCTCCAGGGGATCATCCCCACCCAGGGATCAAGCCCGGGGGTCATGCTTGGCAGGAGGATTCTTTAACATAGAGCCACCTGGGAAGCCCCCTATCTCAAGATGGAAGTTATAAAATCTATCTCAGAGGACTCTGTGAGAACTGAAAGTAACATCCATAAAATCTTTGGCATGAGTAGTACACAACAAATATTGGCAGACGCCCTTTTTTTTCCTTTCCTTTTCTCTTTACTATTGCAACCTTTGTATGTCTACTTAAGACAAGCTTGTTGGTAGACATAATGTCCTTTCCTTCCTTAAAAAGTCTCTCTCTGTTTTGTAGAGAAATATGGTGACAGTCATTCATTTATTTATTCAGTGATCTTTGTGGCCCCCATTATGTGCTGGGAGTTTCTCAGATGATTCAGTGGTAAAGAATCCTCCTGCCAAGCAGGAGACTCCTGTTTATCTCTGGGTGGGGAAGGTCCTCTGGAGAAGGAAATGGCTGCCCACTCCAGTATCTTCCCTGGGAAGGCTTCCTTGGCAGGCTACGGTTCATGGGGTCTCAAGAGTGTTGGACATGACTTAGCAACTAAATAGCAATGACAACATGGATTGGACAGTACTCTACACATTGGGTATAGATATGAACAAAATTGAAATCCCTGCCCCCATGGAGCATATATATTAGTAGTTATAAGTAATCATATAGGCTTAGCTCTTTAAAAAAAAAAAAAAGCCTGAATTAATATAAAATCGAGTAGAATTTCCACAGTTTTGAAAGTGCTCCTGTAAACTGTCAATGATATGGTGATCGAATGACTTGACTTTAGAAACAATGGTTATCCTCATGTGAAGTCTGGTATCAGATATTTTAGACAGTTTGAAGATACTTAAAAAAAAAAGTGATAAATTAATCCTTGTCACAAATCTTACCTCTTTTTCTCTTTAAAACAACCAATTAAAGGCAGGTCTTCTTCTTCTTCTTTTTAGAATGAGGAACCAAAGATGAAAAGATAAAAAATCTTGCCTACATTATATAGCCAGAACGTAGTGGTTCTGTTTGTCTTCAAAATCCATCTTCTTGATACTCTGTCAAGATAATGTAGCAGCATTTGCTAAGTAGATCAGCACCAGTGCCTAACAATGGTGACCAAGATGACCTTTGTCTTTGATCCCCACGGCCTTCTCTGTCTGTTTCCTGTTCTTCCTTCCTGCCATTTAAAAATGGCTTAACCAGAGATATCATCAGACACGGATTCTATGGAGTAGAGATGGGAATACATGATGTCAAGAGTCGTTTCAGTCTTATGATTTATGATTTTTATGGGTTGGTAGCTTAACATTTTATTCCATTTATTTGCACTTTTAAAATCAGAGAATAATGTTTAACCCAAATGAATGAATCTATAAAGGGAGAATTTCAAGCTTAATGGCACATGGGGACAAGGGAAATATTTTATGGATGGGGCAGATGACTTTCTGGGCCTTGGTTTACTACTAGAATAGACAAATCAGATGGTAAAGAATATACCTGCAGTGTGGAAGACCTGGATTTGATCCCTGGGTTGGGAACATCCCCTGAAGGAGGGCCTGGCAGCCCACTCCAGTATTCTTATCTGGAGAATCCCCATGGACAGAGAAGCCTGGCGGGCTACAGTCCATGGGTTTAAGAGTGGATCATGACTGAGTGACTAAGCATAGCACAGCTCAATCACCTATTCCATGGACTCTGGTCCCAGATGTACATTACCTTGGACTTCAGAGAGTAATTATTTAGAGACACTGTGAAGTTCTTGTTTATAAGAAAGATAAAAGATGTGTTGTCTGTCTTACATACTACTCCACTGTGACAGTCTGAAAACACCCCTTAAGTGACGAGAATCAGTAATTCATAGAGTATGCTCACTGAAAATATTTTCCTGGACTGGGTGAGCTTTACCATTAATAAATTAAGCGAAACTTCTAAAATCATCTCCCAGATGAAATATTTTTCCTATATAGATTCAATTCTTTGAGAAAGTATATCAAAAGACAAAGTCACCAGTACCATATCTCTATTTTGTTACAATTACATAGACTTTTGAATGAAAACAATGAAGATTTCAATGGTAAAAACAGATTTTAAAAGGGTACATTGAATACAATCACAGATATATGCTAGTATCTGTTTAGCCTAGAAAAACTAATTATAAAAACACACAGAAAATGTCATTTTATCTTAAATTCTCTGAATAAAAAATCTTTGTACCAAAAATTGTCTCTTTCTTATTATTTGGGCAGCACAGAAGAGAAATCGACTTCCATAAAGAGCCAATATCTTCAGCTTTCCCTCTTTCCTAATTATATGGAAAGTTACTCTGAAGTCAGACTAATTTTATGCATTAATTAACCTGATTCCCCCATGCAAATATTTAACAAACATCCAAGAAACAAATATTCAGACGTTGATTCGATTAAACAAATATTCAGCCATTGATTACATTAAACTGAACCCATAATCCAGATTCCATATGCTGTTTGTTTTTTCCTCACCTGAAGTGGATGGATGAGTATAGCTTTGACTTTTCTTACACTCCCGGGGTTTTGAGCATCATTTGATATAATTGATTTCCCTACAAACTGACAGGCCGATAGACAAGGAGCATATTTATTTCTTTGTCAGAGAAATGGGCTATAATCTGGAACACCAGGACCAATCTTTCTCAAGTAAAATCTATTTCTTTCATTTAAATTATGTTTAATTTAATTTAGAAATTATAGTGAGATGAGTTATAGAGAAAACTCAAGATGTATATAATATCTAAACAGCTTTGCCTGTGTTAATAAAAATATTTGAATATCAGCAGTGTCATATCTCAACCAATAAATAATAATCACTGTTGCCTTGTGAAAACATGTAGATGGTTTGCCCTAAATTGACAATAAATATTAAAGGAAAAAGAGCAAAGGGCAATAACTTTTTAAAAGTTCTGTGATAAACCTTAAAAATAAACCTCCAAAGATTTTTTTTTTACTATTACCCTTCCTTTCATCTCCCTTAGCTCTCTCCTATCCATTATTCAGAACTTATTGAGACTGTACTATATTGCAGACTATGTACTAGATACTAGATAATCTAGTCTTTACATTTTAAAAATAGTTGTATTAAAGAGATACCTGGAGTAACAGGCAAGTTTGGCCTTGGAGTACAAAATGAAGCAGAGCAAGGGCTAACAGAGTTTTGCCAAGAGAATACACTGGTCATAGCAAAAACCCTCTTCCAACACAAGAGATGACTCTACACATGGACATCACCAGATGGTCAATACCAAAATTATATTCTTTGCAGTCGAAGATAGAGAAGCTCTATATAGCCAGCAAAAACAAGACCAGGAACTGACTGTGGCTCAGATCATGAACTCCTTATTGCAAAGTTCAGACTTAAATTGAAGAAAGTAGGGAAAACCACTAGGTCATTAAGGTATCAATTCAGTTCAGTTGCTTAGTTGTGTCCAACTCTTTGCGACCTCATGGACTTCAGCACACCAGGCTTCCCTGTCCACCACCAACTCCCTGAGCTTGCTCAAACTCATGTCAATTGAGTCTCTGATGCCATCCAACCATCTCATCCTCTGTCATCCCTTTTCTCCTCTTGCCTTCAATCTTTCCCAGCATCAGAGTCAGTTATTCGCATCAGGTGGCCAAAGTATTGGAGTTTCAACTTCATCATCATTCCTTTCAATGAATATTCAGGACTGACTTTGTTTAGGATTGACTGGTTTGATCTCCTGGCAGTCCAAGGGACTCTATCAAATCCCTTATGATTATACAGTGGAAATAACAAATAGATTCAGTGGATTAGATCTGATAGAGAGAGTGCCTGAAGAACTATGGACAAAGGTTTGTGACACTGTACAGGAGGTGGTGATCAAAACCATTCCCCAGAAAAAGAAATGCAAAAAAGGCAAAATAGCTGTCTGAGGAGGCCTTACAAATAGCTGAGAAAAGAAGATACACGAAAGGAGAAAAGGAAAGATATTCTCATCTGAATGCAGAGTTCCAAAGAATAGCAAGAAGAGATAAGAAAACCTTCCTAGGTGAACAACGCAAAGAAATAGAAGAAAACAATAGAATGGGAAAGACTAGAGATCTGTTCAAGAAAATTAGAGATACCAAGGGAACATCTCATGCAAAGATGGGCACAATAAAGGACAGAAGTAGTATGAACCTAACAGAAGCAGAAGACATTAAGAAGAGATGGCAAAAACACACAGAAGAGCTATACAAAAAGCAAAAAAAACATCTTAATGACCCAGATAACAATGATGCTGTGATCACTCACCTAGAGCTGCATATCTTGGAGTGCAAAGTCAAGTGAGCCTTAGGAAGTATCACTAAGCTAGCAAAGAGGTGATGGAATTCAGTTGAACTATTTAAAATTCTAAAAGATGATTCTGTGAAAGTGCTGCACTCAAAAAGTCAGTAAATATGGAAAACTCAGCAGTGGCCACAAAACTGGAAAAAATCAGTTTTCATTCCAACCCCAAAGAAGAGCAATACCCAAAAATGTTCAAACTACTGCACAATTGCACTCATTTCACATGCTAGCAAAGTATTGGTCAAAATTCTCCAAGCCAGGCTTCAACAGTATGTAAACTGAGAACTTCCTCATGTTCAAACTGGATTTAGAAAAGGTAGAGAAACCAGAGACCAAATTGCCAATATCCATTGAATCATAGAAAAAGCAAGAGAATTCCAGAAAAACATTTACTTCAGCTTCATTGACCAGGCTAAAGCCTTACTGTGTGGATCACAACAAACTGTGAACAATTCTTAAACAGATAGGAATACCAGACCCTTTATCTGCCTCCTGAGAAACCTGTATGCAGGTCAAGAAGCATCAATTAGAACCAAACATGGAAAAATGGACCGATTCTAAACTGGGAAAGGAGTATGTCAAGGCTCTAGATTGTCGCCTTGCTTATTTAACTTATATGCAGAATACATCATATGAAATGCCAGGCTGGATGAAGCACAAGCTGGAATCAAGATTGCCGATAACCAATAACCTCAGATATGCAGATAATACCACACTCATGGCAGAAAGCAAAGAGAAACTAAAGAGCCTCTTGATGAAGGTAAAAGAGGAGAGTGAAAAAGCTAGCTTAAAACTCAGCATTCAAAAAATGAAGATCATGGCATCTGGTCCCATTGCTTCATGGCAAATAGATGGGGAGACAATGGAAACAGTGACAGACTTTATTTTTTTGGGCTCCAAAATCACTGCAGATGGTGATTGCAGCCATGAAATTAAAAGATGCTTGCTCCTTGAAAGAAAAGCTATGACCAACCTAGACAGCATATTACAAAGCAGAGACATTACTTTGCTGACAAAGTTTCATCTAGTCAAAGCTATGGTTTTTCGAGTAATCATGTATGGGTGTGAGAGTTGTACCATAAAGAAGGCTGGACACTGAAGAATTGATGCTTTTGAACTGTGGTGTTGGAGAAGACTCTTCAGAGTCTTTTGGACTGCAAGGTCAAAATCAGTCCTGAATATTCATTGGAAGGACTGATGCTGAAGCTGAGGCTCCAATACTTTGGTCACCTGATTCTAAGAGCCGACTCATTAGAAAAGACCCTGATTCTGGGAAAGATTGAAGGCAGGAGGAGAAGGGGATGATAGAGGAAGAGATGGTTTGATGGCATCACTGATTCAATGAACATGAGTTTGAGCAACCTCTGGGAGATGGCAAAGAACAGGGAAGCCTGGCATGCTGCAGTCCATGGGGTTGGAAAGAGTCAGACACAACTGAGTGACTGAATAATAACATATTAGGTAGCATTTTGAGAGGTAGAAGGGAGAAGGTGCAAGAGAAGGGTAAGAGCAATGAGTAAGATGGAAAGAAAGGATGTCGATGAAGGCAAAGACAAAGGTAAATTGTTAATGTTGAGTTACATTATATTCACCTTTATTTCCCCTTGAGTTTGTTGTTTTACTGACTCACCAAGTGTTTATTGAGTGAATACTATTTCAGGCACTGGTCTAAGCCCTGAGGACACAAAGTCAAGAAAGACTTGCCTATTCCCATCCTGCTAGAAGGTACAACCTAGTGGGGAAGATCAGGGTCCATAAAGCACACCAGCCTCGGAGAACGTGTGTTGCAGAACCATGCACAGAGAACTGTACCCACCTAGGGAGAAAGCCTCCAAGTCAGATGAGAAAATGGTACTGAATTTACAATGAGGAGACCCCACATATAACAAAACAGAGAACATTTATTTGTCAAGTTGGCCTAGATCTAAAGGGAAGGATTTAATAAGCAAAAGTGAAAGACATGACTATACTTAAGCCTTATCAGCCTGAAAATGCCATGGTTAACTTAAAATATAAATGAGTAGATTTACCACTTGCTATGTCATGGTTTAATGCTTAGAGATTGCCAACTCACTTCACAGATATACATCCCACAAGATGACATTGTGTGGTAAGTTTAATTAATAGGCTTATAAGTATTGTTCAATTTCTTTGATAAGTCCCAAGTTATTTTAGCATAATAGCAAATGATCAATAGTTCAATGACTATTTTAACCATATTGAACAAACTGCCCGATATTTTAAGTCTATTTGCTAGTTCTTATTTTACTCTAGTGAAATGGTTCCTTGTTTAACTAGCAGTTCCTAAAACATAGTCAGCTCCGCCAGTCATGCCGTGACGTGGTGGTAACCGCTGCAAAGTTGAAGTTGGAATGTCTTTCCTCACTTTGTACAGAGGAGAAAGGGCAAACAGTGCACTTTACGTACTTCTCTTTTGCGGGCTGAGGCACCAAGCAAAGAGCTGTGTCTTACAGTGTTAGCTGTGCATAGACAGGAGTATATTTAATGGTTGTCAAAATAAAATCCTTCAGTTTCAATGATGTTGTAGACAAACCATCAACGTAGCACTGACATGAATAAATTAAACAATCACTTTGAAGTCATTTTTACCCAAGAAAGCCAATATTAGAAAAATAGAATTTTTATACATTGTAATGTAGAAAAGATGCATATAAAATTATCAAAATAATGTTAATAGTAAAACAAATTAAGGTAAATTAGATACTAGACCTAGTCAATGATGGTACATAATAAGATGTAAAATAGTATAGATTCTTTTTATAATTGTGATCTTGCAAATTCATATTTACTTAACATAGCATTAAATTTAAGGTAGCATTCATCCTGCTTGGAGAGTTACCTTAAGTAAGATATTAATTCTTGAGCAGACCTCCATGCCAAAGATTGTGGACTAGATAACCTAATGAAAATCCTGGAACTACTTCTAGCTTTGCCATTTTAGCTTCATCATTATAAGAGGAGTGGTACTGATTCTTTCTAGCAAATATAATAGTAGTTAGGTAATTGAATTTTCAACTTAGAGCATTCTTCCTTCTTTGGTATCAGATATTTAAAGCTTCTCTGAAGCCTCAATATGAGGAATTTCCTAGGAATGAGTTTCATCACAATTCAGCCTTTTAGAGTAAACCCATTTTCATTAGCTAGTGAGAACTATCA
The DNA here is from genome assembly GCA_006410875.1 of Neotragus pygmaeus. Taxonomy (NCBI): domain Eukaryota; kingdom Metazoa; phylum Chordata; class Mammalia; order Artiodactyla; family Bovidae; genus Neotragus; species Neotragus pygmaeus. The sequence goes on along the minus strand of SJYV01006527.1, from coordinate 740,672 downwards.
GAATATTGGCTTTACCACTCTCTACATGCTCATTCTTTAATATGAGACACATCTATTCTTATTTAATAATGAATTCAAATTTAGTCTAGACTATTTCTTTTATTACAAAATTTTATTATAGATTTTTATTTCCTAGCATATTTATTTATTTGTCATCTAACTATAGCCATCTAAATACCCTGCAGGTTTTGACTTGTGTCTACTTTGTAGCACACCATAAATCCTTTTTCTTCAAGACTCACAGGTGATTTTGTCATAAATATATGTGTAGTTTCCTAATTTTGAGGCTACCAAAGATAGTAACATTTGGTGTTAATTCATTCAAAGTGACATCACAAGAAAAACTTCAGGTAATAAATTCCCAATTTATAAAAATAGCATGTATGGCATCTTAACCAACAATACAGTTGTCATACCAGATCTATATAAAAATAACATTTAATGGAGGAATGGGAAACTCAGAAAAGTTGATATGTAAATGTTTTAAAAATATGAATTATTGATAAGTGATAATTACTGTGGCACTTTTGTTGTTTTCTGGATAAGCTGTCATCAAATAAATTCAGCAATGTCTGTCATTTTCTTTTAAATCAATATACTACTTTCAAATAACATGGTAAAGAAAGATCTATGGTAATTACTTAAAGCCTGTAAGAAGCTCATTTGAGTTTTTTCACTTATATTTAAATGTAATCAAGCTTGAGTCTGATCACTGTTTTAGTTGTGAAGGGTTATTATGTTAGAAGCCATTATACTCTACTCTTGGCAAGATGAAGGTTCACCTGGTTTTTGACTAAATTGGTGAGCTGGTTCTTGTTTATATATTTTCGTTTCTGCTAAGACTGTTCTTTCTCACCTTGTCCTACTGGCCAACTCAAGCTTTGTTGTTAGGAAACGTAATTATTAGTCTCAGGGAAGGTTTCCTTCCTTCTCTCAATTTCTGCTTCCCCATAGGGTTTGTTGTTGTTTTTCTAGTTTCATTGAAATATAATTGATATATAACATTGTATCAGTTTAAACTATACAACATGATGATTTGACAAATGTATATATTGTAAAGACTTTCCTGGTGGCACAGATGGTAAAGCATCTGTCTACAATGCGGGAGACCCAGGTTCCATCCCTGGGCTGGGAAGATCCCCTGGAGAAGGAAATGGCAATCCACTCCAGGACTATTGCCTGGGAAATCCCATGGACAGAGGAGCCTGGTAAGCTACAGTCCACAGGGTCGCAAAGTAAAGTGATTACCAGAGTAACTTCAGTGTAATTTCATCACCTCATGTAGTTATAAACTTTTAATTTTCTTGTGAAGAGAAATTTTAAGACCTGGGTTTCCAGGTGGCACAGTGATAAAGAATCTGCCTGCAAATGCAGGAGCAGCAGGAAAATTGGGTTCCACCCCTGCGTCGGAAAGATCTCTTGGAGGAGGAAATGGTAGCCCACTCCAGTCTTCTTGCTTGGGAAACCCCACGGACAGAGGAGCTTGGCAGGCTACAGTCCATGGGGTTGCAAAGAATCAGACATGACTGAGCAACTGAGCACACAGACGTACAAGATTGATCAGTCCTTGTGTAAGACTTGTGAATAGTTCTATCTGCCTCCCTGTATTTTGGTCTGGGCCTCTTCCTTACTAGAGAGTCTCCTCTACTAGAGTGAACACTTTGAAGACAAGAGCTCTATCTTAGACATCTGTTTTTTCGCCAATGCCTAGAACAATTTTTGGCATTGTACAATGTAGATGTTGGTACATATTTACTGCATCAAAAGCATGTAAATTGCTATCTTTACTTTAAAAAGATTGTTATAATACCTAGAAGTGATAAGAAAATGTGGATCAACACACATGATATGATTAAACATCTTGAAGGATTCATGACAACAAATGCATTAGACAGATGTGGCTTTACAACCCTTTGTTTAAATCTTTAAGATAAAAAAGGATTATTTTATTTTTAATAAATTTTCACTGGTTTAGAACACTGCGACTTTTTTTCAAGTCTTTTCGTTTTTTTTTTTGTTGTTGTTGTTGTAATTTGTGAATAAGAAGGAAATGTCCTACCTACATGCATAGATAAGTGATGAAATCAATACAGCAAAAAGTTAACAACCGTAGAATTGTAGATAGTTCAGTATTCTGTGAATAATCTGACTTTTTGGTATGTTTGAAAACTTTCATAATAAAATATTGGGAATATCAAAGAAAGAAAGAAAACAGGTGTCAGTCCAGAAGGGGTGTGGGATACATGTCTCATGTATTCTTTAATACAATCAAGTTTACTTTAAAAAAAAACGNGGGCTCCAAAATCACTGCAGATGGTGATTGCAGCCATGAAATTAAAAGATGCTTGCTCCTTGAAAGAAAAGCTATGACCAACCTAGACAGCATATTACAAAGCAGAGACATTACTTTGCTGACAAAGTTTCATCTAGTCAAAGCTATGGTTTTTCGAGTAATCATGTATGGGTGTGAGAGTTGTACCATAAAGAAGGCTGGACACTGAAGAATTGATGCTTTTGAACTGTGGTGTTGGAGAAGACTCTTCAGAGTCTTTTGGACTGCAAGGTCAAAATCAGTCCTGAATATTCATTGGAAGGACTGATGCTGAAGCTGAGGCTCCAATACTTTGGTCACCTGATTCTAAGAGCCGACTCATTAGAAAAGACCCTGATTCTGGGAAAGATTGAAGGCAGGAGGAGAAGGGGATGATAGAGGAAGAGATGGTTTGATGGCATCACTGATTCAATGAACATGAGTTTGAGCAACCTCTGGGAGATGGCAAAGAACAGGGAAGCCTGGCATGCTGCAGTCCATGGGGTTGGAAAGAGTCAGACACAACTGAGTGACTGAATAATAACATATTAGGTAGCATTTTGAGAGGTAGAAGGGAGAAGGTGCAAGAGAAGGGTAAGAGCAATGAGTAAGATGGAAAGAAAGGATGTCGATGAAGGCAAAGACAAAGGTAAATTGTTAATGTTGAGTTACATTATATTCACCTTTATTTCCCCTTGAGTTTGTTGTTTTACTGACTCACCAAGTGTTTATTGAGTGAATACTATTTCAGGCACTGGTCTAAGCCCTGAGGACACAAAGTCAAGAAAGACTTGCCTATTCCCATCCTGCTAGAAGGTACAACCTAGTGGGGAAGATCAGGGTCCATAAAGCACACTGGCCTCGGAGAACGTGTGTTGCAGAACCATGCACAGAGAACTGTGCCCACCTAGGGAGAAAGCCTCCAAGTCAGATGAGAAAATGGTACTGAATTTACAATGAGGAGACCCCACATATAACAAAACAGAGAACATTTATTTGTCAAGTTGGCCTAGATCTAAAGGGAAGGATTTAATAAGCAAAAGTGAAAGACATGACTATACTTAAGCCTTATCAGCCTGAAAATCCCATGGTTAACTTAAAATATAAATGAGTAGATTTACCACTTGCTATGTCATGGTTTAATGCTTAGAGATTGCCAACTCACTTCACAGATATACATCCCACAAGATGACATTGTGTGGTAAGTTTAATTAATAGGCTTATAAATATTGTTCAATTTCTTTGATAAGTCCCAAGTTATTTTAGCATAATAGCAAATGATCAATAGTTCAATGACTATTTTAACCATATTGAACAAACTGCCCGATATTTTAAGTCTATTTGCTAGTTCTTATTTTACTCTAGTGAAATGGTTCCTTGTTTAACTAGCAGTTCCTAAAACATAGTCAGCTCCGCCAGTCATGCCGTGACGTGGTGGTAACCGCTGCAAAGTTGAAGTTGGAATGTCTTTCCTCACTTTGTACAGAGGAGAAAGGGCAAACAGTGCACTTTACGTACTTCTCTTTTGCGGGCTGAGGCACCAAGCAAAGAGCTGTGTCTTACAGTGTTAGCTGTGCATAGACAGGAGTATATTTAATGGTTGTCAAAATAAAATCCTTCAGTTTCAATGATGTTGTAGACAAACCATCAACGTAGCACTGACATGAATAAATTAAACAATCACTTTGAAGTCATTTTTACCCAAGAAAGCCAATATTAGAAAAATAGAATTTTTATACATTGTAATGTAGAAAAGATGCATATAAAATTATCAAAATAATGTTAATAGTAAAACAAATTAAGGTAAATTAGATACTAGACCTAGTCAATGATGGTACATAATAAGATGTAAAATAGTATAGATTCTTTTTATAATTGTGATCTTGCAAATTCATATTTACTTAACATAGCATTAAATTTAAGGTAGCATTCATCCTGCTTGGAGAGTTACCTTAAGTAAGATATTAATTCTTGAGCAGACCTCCATGCCAAAGATTGTGGACTAGATAACCTAATGAAAATCCTGGAACTACTTCTAGCTTTGCCATTTTAGCTTCATCATTATAAGAGGAGTGGTACTGATTCTTTCTAGCAAATATAATAGTAGTTAGGTAATTGAATTTTCAACTTAGAGCATTCTTCCTTCTTTGGTATCAGATATTTAAAGCTTCTCTGAAGCCTCAATATGAGGAATTTCCTAGGAATGAGTTTCATCACAATTCAGCCTTTTAGAGTAAACCCATTTTCATTAGCTAGTGAGAACTATCAGAATATTGGCTTTACCACTCTCTACATGCTCATTCTTTAATATGAGACACATCTATTCTTATTTAATAATGAATTCAAATTTAGTCTAGACTATTTCTTTTATTACAAAATTTTATTATAGATTTTTATTTCCTAGCATATTTATTTATTTGTCATCTAACTATAGCCATCTAAATACCCTGCAGGTTTTGACTTGTGTCTACTTTGTAGCACACCATAAATCCTTTTTCTTCAAGACTCACAGGTGATTTTGTCATAAATATATGTGTAGTTTCCTAATTTTGAGGCTACCAAAGATAGTAACATTTGGTGTTAATTCATTCAAAGTGACATCACAAGAAAAACTTCAGGTAATAAATTCCCAATTTATAAAAATAGCATGTATGGCATCTTAACCAACAATACAGTTGTCATACCAGATCTATATAAAAATAACATTTAATGGAGGAATGGGAAACTCAGAAAAGTTGATATGTAAATGTTTTAAAAATATGAATTATTGATAAGTGATAATTACTGTGGCACTTTTGTTGTTTTCTGGATAAGCTGTCATCAAATAAATTCAGCAATGTCTGTCATTTTCTTTTAAATCAATATACTACTTTCAAATAACATGGTAAAGAAAGATCTATGGTAATTACTTAAAGCCTGTAAGAAGCTCATTTTGAGTTTTTTCACTTATATTTAAATGTAATCAAGCTTGAGTCTGATCACTGTTTTAGTTGTGAAGGATTATTATGTTAGAAGCCATTATACTCTACTCTTGGCAAGATGAAGGTTCACCTGGTTTTTGACTAAATTGGTGAGCTGGTTCTTGTTTACATATTTTCGTTTCTGCTAAGACTGTTCTTTCTCACCTTGTCCTACTGGCCAACTCAAGCTTTGTTGTTAGGAAACGTAATTATTAGTCTCAGGGAAGGTTTCCTTCCTTCTCTCAATTTCTGCTTCCCCATAGGGTTTGTTGTTGTTTTTCTAGTTTCATTGAAATATAATTGATATATAACATTGTATCAGTTTAAACTATACAACATGATGATTTGACAAATGTATATATTGTAAAGACTTTCCTGGTGGCACAGATGGTAAAGCGTCTGTCTACAATGTGGGAGACCCAGGTTCCATCCCTGGGCTGGGAAGATCCCCTGGAGAAGGAAATGGCAATCCACTCCAGGACTATTGCCTGGGAAATCCCATGGACAGAGGAGCCTGGTAAGCTACAGTCCACAGGGTCGCAAAGTAAAGTGATTACCAGAGTAACTTCAGTGTAATTTCATCACCTCATGTAGTTATAAACTTTTAATTTTCTTGTGAAGAGAAATTTTAAGACCTGGGTTTCCAGGTGGCACAGTGATAAAGAATCTGCCTGCAAATGCAGGAGCAGCAGGAAAATTGGGTTCCACCCCTGCGTCGGAAAGATCTCTTGGAGGAGGAAATGGTAGCCCACTCCAGTCTTCTTGCTTGGGAAACCCCACGGACAGAGGAGCTTGGCAGGCTACAGTCCATGGGGTTGCAAAGAATCAGACATGACTGAGCAACTGAGCACACAGACGTACAAGATTGATCAGTCCTTGTGTAAGACTTGTGAATAGTTCTATCTGCCTCCCTGTATTTTGGTCTGGGCCTCTTCCTTACTAGAGAGTCTCCTCTACTAGAGTGAACACTTTGAAGACAAGAGCTCTATCTTAGACATCTGTTTTTTCACCAATGCCTAGAACAATTTTTGGCATTGTACAATGTAGATGTTGGTACATATTTACTGCATCAAAAGCATGTAAATTGCTATCTTTACTTTAAAAAGATTGTTATAATACCTAGAAGTGATAAGAAAATGTGGATCAACACACATGATATGATTAAACATCTTGAAGGATTCATGACAACAAATGCATTAGACAGATGTGGCTTTACAACCCTTTGTTTAAATCTTTAAGATAAAAAAGGATTATTTTATTTTTAATAAATTTTCACTGGTTTAGAACACTGCGACTTTTTTTCAAGTCTTTTCGTTTTTTTTTTTGTTGTTGTTGTTGTAATTTGTGAATAAGAAGGAAATGTCCTACCTACATGCATAGATAAGTGATGAAATCAATACAGCAAAAAGTTAACAACCGTAGAATTGTAGATAGTTCAGTATTCTGTGAATAATCTGACTTTTTGGTATGTTTGAAAACTTTCATAATAAAATATTGGGAATATCAAAGAAAGAAAGAAAACAGGTGTCAGTCCAGAAGGGGTGTGGGATACATGTCTCATGTATTCTTTAATACAATCAAGTTTACTTTAAAAAAAAACGGGGGGGACACATTCTGTAGAAATGCTCTGAAAACTTCAGCAAGCTTCCAAACTTGAAGAGTATTGCCAAGTTGTGCATATCTTAAGATTTTTCTCTTATAAAGCCAAGAAATGTGAAACTTATTAGCAGTTCTCATGTGTGGTTTTACAAGGAAAAGGAAAATGCAGCAGTTAGTGTTCCTATGGCAATGGGGCTTCAGTTCTGACTTCTTTCCCAGCTTTGCAACCAGCGAGCCGCGACTGTGGATTCCTCACTCAATCAGACAGCTGGCGGAGCCTCCCAGGACCGAACAGTTGCTTTGACAAAAATCTTTGTTGGATCTGCGTTACTTTTTCCTTCTCTGCTAATTCTCACTTGTGTTCAAGAAAAACCCATGCTTATGTACTGGTAACTGGGTTGATTTTTCATAGAGCTTTCTTTCCTTTCATAGCCATATAACCCATCTCTTTTTCATTTTCTTGTGCTTGACTTATGAATCAGCCTGCATTTTGCAGACTCTTATATTCAGAAAAAAGTCTGAAAACTGGTGCATTACCTCTGGAGCAGGAGCTCAAATTCTCTGCCACAAACTCTCTCATTGCCACGGGGACACAAACGAGGCACACAAGGCACCAAAAGCTGTATCTTTGGTGTCAGTGGATTAACAGTATTGTACCTTAGAATTCAGTTTTGAATCATTAGAGGCTGTGTTCATTAGAGACTGAATTTAGGCCTCAGCAAAAATTGTGACACAAGAATGCTTCCCACTCATAAGATGTATTACTTAGGATTAAATTAGGATCTGATTACCAGATTTGTAGAGAGAGGTCCACCAGAGTCCATATGTCCAATTTTTTTTTTTTTTGAGAAAGAGTTGTAAGAAGCAGGGATAAGAAACAGCAGGTTTAATTCTAGTTAACTGGACATGGGTTTGGGTGGACTCCGGGAGTTGGTGATGGACAGGGAGGCCTGGCGTGCTGCAATTCATGGGGTCGCAAAGAGTTGGAGACGACTGAGCGACTGAACTGAACTGAACTGAAAATAAGATTTAATTCAGGCTAATAGTCCCCTCTCTTTCATTCTTTCTCAGAGTTTTTAGGAGTTCAGGATAAGGTTTCTTTCCTTTGAAAAAAACTTATAAAGTTAATATAAAGTAAAAGCCTTTTTTGGGTGTACAGCTCATGAGGTCTAACACATGTACCTTACCTCTTAATCAGCATGTTTAGGATGCAGAATAATTCCCTTCCTCCAAACATTCTCTCTTACTATCCCTTTATAGATCCTGGTTTCCCAGATGGTACTAGTGGTAAAGAACCTGCCTGCAAATGCAGGAGACATAGAGATGTGGGTTCAGTCCTTCAGTGAGGAAGATCCCCTGGAGAAGGAAATGGCAACCCATTCCAGTACTCTTGCTTGAAAAGTCCCTTGGACAGAGGAGCCTGGCAGGCTACAGTCCATGGAGTTGCAAAGAATTGGACAGGACTGAAGCAACTTAGCACGCCTGTCCCCACCTCTAACCTTGGGCAAGCACTGATCTGTGTTGTTGGCACTACAGCTTCATGTTTTTGAGAATACACTAGTCCACTAGCAAGGTATAATATGATTTAAGTCTTGTGCATGTGTGCTGAGTTGTTTCAGTCATGTCTGACTTTTTGCGACCCTATGAACTGTAGCCCGCCAGGCTCCTCTGTCCTAAGGATTCTCCAGGAAAGAATACTGGAGTGGGTTGTTATACCCTCCTCCAGGGGATCTTCCAGACATAGGGATGGAGCATGGACCAGTCTGACTAGCACATTTTAGGAATGGGGAGCTAACAAGGGAGGTGGTTCAAGAGAGAGGAGTTGGAATAATTACTTGCTCATCAGTTGATATGCCTTTCTGGGTGCCTCTCTTCAACCTCATTTTCTCTCCATCTTAACACAGAATAGTTGTGTTAATAAAGAACACGTCTTCATTACATAATGAACATCTTCTGTCCTTTGTTCTCCAGCAAAGATTCTGGAAAGGAAGTTTAAGTTTATGTAATATATTAAGTTTAAGTAATGGAGAGGAGAATAGAATTCTTTTTTCTTAAATGTTTGATAATCTAAAAGACACAGTTCATTAATAAAGGTAACCTGGTATTTTGATAATCTTCGAGGGTATGAAGTCAGGTACCTAGAAATCTCTTGTAGCTCTCAAGTACGGTAAGGGTGTCTGCTTACCTATAGAGAGAAATCTCTGTGACTTGACTTCTCAAGACTTTCCTTGTTCTGGACATGCGCCATGCCAAGAGCTGAAGGGCTATGCTGACTGGGCTATGATCTCCTGTATTCATCATGTGTAGTCTAATCTATGTAGCACAATATAATGGCCTCGGTAACTGCAACCAGCAACCGCCCAATTCACCAAAGTAACTGGAGTTCTTAGGTTTCATTCACAGAAGTAGAGCACCCAGAAAAGGGGGAGGGAAACAAACCTGCTCCATTTGTGCGGCAGAATATCTAGAGCCTTGTGCCTGGTTTTGGGGCTGTATATTGTGTGTGTGTGCTTAGTCTCTCGGTCCTGTCTGACTCTTTGTGATCCCATGGGCTGTAACCTGTCAGGCTCCTTTGTCCCTGGGGATTCTCCAGGAAAGAATACTGGAGTAAATTTGCCATGCCCTCCTCCAGGGAATCTTCCCAATCCAGGGATTGAACCCAGGTCTTCCACATTGCAGGCAGATTCTTTACTGTCTAAGCCACCAGGGAAGCTGTGTTTTACAGGTGATATTTAACATGCTGAAGAAATGAGTGAGCTGAATAAGCTACTGAAATGTGAAATAGGTTAAGGAATCACACACGGTTGGTGTGAAAGTAGAAGACTCACAGCTGTATGATTTTTGTCTTCAAATATTATACATGCAGAATGGGGTTTAGATTTATTTTGTGTTACCCACAGAACAGTGATTCTTAAATTTTATGAATCATAGACACTTTTGTAAAGCTGATTAATGCTTTGGGCATTTGATGCATAAAAATGCACACATACATTATATATATATGTATGTATTTATATATTATATATATGTTTATATTTTAGGAAATTTTGGGAATAGTATGCATACATATTTAGGAAACCCTAGGTATGCCTTCTTCCTAGAGGATGGGTGTAGAGGGACCAGAGTAGCAGCTCTTAATTTAGTAGGAGTAGAACTTTCCAGTGATTTGAGCTCTCTGGAGCCAAAATTGATTGTTTCATAAGTGCATAAGCTCTCTATCACCGGGAAAGTTTAAACGTAAGCCGCTTGATGGGTTGTGTTGAAGAAGGATCTTATAAATATGGTGGAGTTTTGGCTAGATGAACTCTAATTCCTTTAAAATCTTGAGAATCAATTAAATTCTATGAGTCTTATACTAAAAGCCTCATATAATGTGAATGGTCTATAAGGCATATGGTAATCTTATTCACAGACACTGGCATTCATGTATGGTTTTATAGAGTATTTGATTTATTTTAGGACTTCTGCTTGATTTCCTCTTCGTCTGCCCCATAATTTTCATTAGCTCCATTTGGGGTTCCTTTTGGGTTTGGCTCTATGGACCAGTACCCATATTCATTGCAGTAATAAAACTTTAAAACTGAGATATAAAATCATGTGTTAGTTATCAAATTTCCTTAGCTCATTAGCTCCTAGAGAATAGGAACTGAAATGTTTTTAGGTCTATCTTATAGAGAGACCTGCTCCATAGGGTTACCAAGGTCACTCTGTGACTCACTGCCATACTTTGCAGTCATGGTTCAAGGAACCTTTAAGGCAATAGCTCTAATGGCCTTATGTGTTTTGCTGAAGGAAGGGCAGGAGAGAAGGAGGAAAGGAGAGAGAGAGACAGAAGGATAGAGAGAAATAGAGAGAGTGAAATGGAGAGAAACTGTGCTCACTTAGAGAGAACCTTTTAATACCAACCTACTATATTGTTGAACTAAAAGAACAGATTCCGCTTCTATTTTTCTATCCTTGGGTTTTTTTCTGGCCCCAGAAGCAAAAGTGTTGCTTAATAATAATTATGTTGCTTGGGGCTTCCAGATCAGTTTGGGATAGAACCATATCTTTCTTGTCCAGACAAAGCACAGAAAAACAATGAATCAGATCATCTCCCCAAAGGTAGAAACCTCATAAAAAATAGTAACCAAGAGGTATATTACTGTAGAAGCGTTTGTTGTTACATCATTAACAAGGCCTCAGATGTATGACAAGTAGGTTTAATTTATATTTTAAAAATACTAAAAAAAGAAAATAACAGCAACAACAAAAGATACTGATAAAATATATTGCTGATCTTTTCATTCCCAAGAACTGGGGATTACTTGAGAGATTTCAAAGAGTAGATGCTCCGACAGGAAAATGACATGTTTTTTCAAAATGCTGGCTATTTCTGGGAATTATCATAAAGGATATTAGAGTCAGATGATCATTGTGTGGAATTTCGGATGTTGCAACCTGTGGAATAGCTAGAGAATGTCCAGAAAAAGGCACCTGAACTGAATCAAGAGAGTGTGAGCACTGCCATCTGAGGACAATCTAAAAATATTTGCTCTCATCTGTCTGGCAATATGCAGGCTAAAATGAAAGATGATTGATGTCTGTCAAATTATGAGAGTTATGTATAATTGGAACCAGACTTAACTGCAAATGAACGAACATATGTGAATGGGATTTAAATAGTTCCTGGCACATAGTAGGTGTTCAATAAATGTTAATGCCCTCCTTGTGAAAGCTTACTTGGAAATTTAAAAGAGGAAATTTTTAACACAAATAAAAAGAAATATAATTTGAAATAGGTAGTAAACATATGAAATTTTGTATTGAAAGGGGTGGTTTTGGTGTAAATGTAGAATTAGCTTCAAAACAGACTTGGATAAATCAAGAGATGATAGATATGTACTGTTTAGTTAAGGGAAATGAGTCTTTGTAGGCTGAAGGGACAATTTCTAACTTTAGAAAATAAGTTTTTTATCTCATTATAAAAGACAATATTTATTAAATAATCCTCAGAAAATAGATGGGGAAAACTCGTAAACCACTTATGATATCACCATTTAGTAATATCACCATTTAGTAATAGATATTTCCAAATGTTCTTTAGAAATAATGTAATAACAATATGTCATCTCATCTTGGTTTATAAAATGCTCATTTCCTCAAGCCTTCTCCAAATCTGGATATATTAAAAATAATTTACCAAATTTATTTAAAAAATATATTATATACTTTTAATATAATTTGCTCACTAGTGAGGTTAAATACTAAATATCATCAAATATTTTTTTGGAGGGACATTTTAAATACTTTCTCCAATGTTGTATTGATGTGTTTGTCTTTTTCACATTAATTTGAAAGACTTTTCAGCATTGCAGTGTAGTTGGTCTGTTTTCTTTGCTTTGTTTGGGAATTCTCCTTCATTTGTGTTCTGGCTGGCTTTCTACTCCAGAAGCCTACAGACTAGGATACTCTTTCCCAAGGTCCTTTGCAATTATGGTGGTCATGTGCTCCACTGCAGCAAGTCAGCTGTATCCATCTGGGACTCTAAATTGGGAGCTGGTAATGTGAAAAAGATCATGGCGTCTGGTCCCATCACTTCATGGGAAATAGATGGGGAAACAGTGGAAACAGCGTCAGACTTTATTTTTTGGGCTCCAAAATCACTGCAGATGGTGATTGCAGCCATGAAATTAAAAGACAATTACTCCTTGGAAGGAAAGTTATGACCAACCTAGATAGCATATTGAAAAGCAGAGACATTACTTTGCCAACAAAGGTCTGTCCAGTCAAGGCTATGGTTTTTCCAGTGGTCTTGTATGGATGTGGGTTGGACGGTGAAGAAAGCTGAGCGCTGAAGAATTGATGCTTTTCAACTGTGGTGTTGGAGAAGACTCTTGAGTCCCTTGGACTGCAGGGAGATCCAAACAGTCCATTCTAAAGGAGACCAGTCCTGGGTGTTCTTTGGAAGGAATGATGCTAAAGCTGAAACTCCAGTACTTTGGCCACCTCATGCGAAGAGTTGACTCATTGGAAAAGACTCTGATGCTGGGAGGGATTGGGGGCAGGAGGAGAAGGGGACGACCGAGGATGAGATGGCTGGATGGCATCACTGACTCGATGGACATGAGTCTGAGTGAACTCCGGGAGATGGTGATGGACAGGGAGGCCTGGCGTGCAGCGATTCATGGGGTCGAAGAGTCAGACACGACTGAGCGACTGAACTGAACTGAATGTGAAAAAGCAGGGAAAGATGAGGATTTATTCTGGTAATGTGGCAGCTCAAGTAGTGTCTCTAGCAGCACATAAAGTCCTACACTGAGCCTCATCAGCGGCAGTGTCTTCAGCAGCTGGAATCTGTGAAATGAGTTTGCTTGTGATTTTTGGCTGTCTAGCTCCTATTTGTTCATTTTAAACTATCATTATTATAAATTTCAGGTTTATTATAGTGTTTACATGTAGTAAAAATCAAATATATTGTTTGATGACTTTTGACAAGTGTATATAGTGCTATGCTGCTACTTCTGCTAAGTCACTTCAGTCATGTCCGACTCTGTGAGACCCCATAGACGGCAGCCCACCAGGCTCCCCCGTCCCTGGGATTCTCCAGGCTATAACCAACACCATAATAAAACGAGAACATGCCTGCTAAGTCACTTCAGTCAGTATCTGATTCTTTGTGACCCTATGGGTCATAGTCACCAGGCTCCTTTGTCCTTGGGGATTCTCCAGGCAAGAATACTGAAGTCTGTTGGCACGCTTTCCTTGAGAGAATCTTCCTGACCTAGAGATTGAACTCCCCTTGTCACATCTCCTGCATTGGTGAGTGGGTTCTTTACTACTAGTGTTACCTGGGAAGCCTATAATCAAGATACCGACTATTTATTGGCTGCTTAACAAGTGCCAAGTGTGACATATTTTATTTATGTTCTTTTATTTAAGTCACATTAAAACTTTATGTTGCCAGTTTTATTATCATTCCCATTTCACCAGTGAGAAAAGAGCCATTAACTAACGTGCCCCAAACAACAAATCTCACTGGTGGTTGAGTCAGGATGTAAGCCTAGGCAGTCATTCCTCCTGCTCTGCACTGTGGCCACACATCAGGAGATTGTTCACTTGTACTCATTATCTAGATTTTCATTTGGAGATATGATTTCTGTATATTATTCCTATTTCAGATTCCTAATATTCAGAAACATAACCTAAAATCAAAATAAAATCTAACCATACACAACCTTATTTGCTGGGTTCTCTAGAAATAATAATTTGGCATCCAAATGTAATTGTATGTTGTGTAATTATGTTCATATCAGAAGTCAATAAATAAGTCAACAAATAAGTCAGTAAATAAGTCTACATAAATTTATCAAATTCATCTATGCTTTCCTGGTGGCTCAGATGGTAAAGTGTTCACCTGCAATGTGAGAGACCTGGGTTTGATCCCTGGGTCGGGAAGATCCCCTGGAGAAGGAAATGGCAACCCACTCCAGTACTCTTGCCTGGAAAATTCCATGGATGGAGGAGCCTGGTAAGCTACAGTCCATGGGGTCGCAAAGAGTCGGACATGACTGAGTGACTTCACTTTCACTTTTGGTAGATTACTGAGTGAAGAAGAAGGTATAAGAGGAGGAAAGTTCTCAGCTTTGTTGATGAGAAAAAAATGATAGAAATTAATGAGTTGGGGTGCAATAAAAGATTCTTTATGACTAAGGATCTGAGAGAAAAAAACATGATAAATGGAAGAGTTATCAAGAAAAGTTCTGTGAGGAAAGAATGGGTTTGAAAAGGTGTATTGAACACGGTATAGATTTGGGATAGTAGAGAGGAAGAGGAAGTAATTTCTATGAAAACTTCAGGGAAGTGAGAATGAAGGAGACACATGTAGAAAAAGTGATTTGGAAGGTATGATGAAATAAGATTGCATGAATGAATGAATGAATGAGTGAAGTCACTCAGTCGTGTCCGACTCTTTTGCGACCCCATGGACTGTAGCCTATCAGGCTTCTCTGTCCATGGGATTTTTCAGGCAAGAGTGCTAGAGTGAATTGCCATTTCCTTCTCCAGAGAATCTTCCCAACCCAGGAATCGAACCCAGGTCTCCTGCATTGCAAGCAGATGCTTTACCATCTGAGCCACGAGGGAAGCCCTATAAACATACATTATAAAAGGATTAGTATATCAGTAAGAGAAGTCTGGCTTGATTCAGTAGGCAGTGAGGCATCAGTGTAGACTTTTGGCTCAGATGATAATTTAGGAATCATGATCTTTGTTCTCATAAAACTAAATAAGATGTTGAACTTGGGAGGCTCCCTAAATACCAGTTTCTCCGTGAATTTATCCAAGAACTTCTCTTCCCTTTTGAAAGCCTCTTTCTAGCCGTTGTCACCTCCCTGAGTAATCCTTCCTTTTTAAGAAGAAAGAAAAACTTGTAGTAACTTTTAATGGAGTATAATCTGTAAAAATACTAAATCACTATGCTGTGCATATTGTAAATCAATTATACTTCCTTAAAAAAGAACACAAATAATGTAATATAATTCTCTTTATTGAAAAATTTGGCCAATATATTAAATTTTTTATTGTCATCATTATGCAGTGAAGGAAGTATGGTCCTTTAGTAATCTCCCTGGTCTGAAAAAATGAGAACACTGCCTGCTTACATATCCTATCATGTTGTTTTCAAGTTGAAATGAAGTATTGAATATAAAGTTGAGTGAATTCACCATGGAGGAACTCAGTAAATGTTGAGTCACTTTCCCACTTCTTATGTCTACCAGTGATTGATGGTAGAAAACAAAATCAGTGAGGAAACAGCAAGTAAAGATCAATGAGAAACATTAGAAACAGTTGATAATTTGCATATTTATTGTGTGTATCATATTTTCTGAATATGTTTGTATATGTGCTTGCCTCATTTTATTTTTTATCACATGCCATTTAATGGATTTCTTGAAGTTCTTAAAATGCATATTTCTTGCAAGTCGAAGAAGGAAAGATGAGCTGGTATCAGAATGGGTATATTAACTTTCTTACACTTTCCTACAGGTGGGAGGTAACTTCTTCCCACCTCGAGAAGGAAGAAATGTACATTTTTTACTGAATACTATGTTGGAGTGTATTAATGAAAAATAACACTATATTGGGTAATGAAACTTGGTTATAATATTTCAATTGTTAAGTGTTACTAAACTTTTTTTAGAAGCTGAAGTAGTCAGGTCAGTAGGGATTAGTTTCTCTGCTTTTCTGAGTGAGTGTTAAGGAGAAGCAAGCTAATGAGATCATGGGCCCTACTTCTAATGCTACAGCTTTGGGGTAGATATGTGAGGGAAGACTGGATCCTACTTGGCTGGATGAGTGGGTTTTCAGGATGGAGGCACTATATGAGGATAAAGCCCTTGGGAAGAGTAGGGGCATATATTTGTCTGTTAAAATGATGCTCACAGATGGCAACCTAACCAAACCTTGCCCTCCATCAGCAGTCACATATCCCTAGAGGGAAAATACCTGACTCTACAGTGCCATGCCCTGGCACCTGTTGGTAGAATAAGTTGCCACATGACTCCTTGTCCACTACCTCTATTCCTTTTATTTTTAAAGAATATTGTGCTGAGTGCTTAGTTTTGGTACTTTTGGGGGATATAAGGAGGAAATTTAATAAGCCTTCTTCCTCGCCCAAATTCCTCTAATTTGAAGTCTTCCACACACTACGATATAGTAAATTTAATTTCTTCTAGTAAATTGTTCTTCATTTGAGTAAACACACCGGTATCATGCACTCACAGATCTCATCGTATACTCCACTACATGAACAGGTTTAGTAGCTGTCTTAACTGAAGGAGAATGTGGTATGGGAGATGCGGATACCGAGTAGAGGGTTGTATCAAAAACCACTTTTTTAAATTGCACATGCCCCAGCTTAAGAACTAAGAAGCACAGAACACTTTCTAGTAAAAGAACAACTTCAACCCTCGAGGAACATGTAAATGATTACAAATATTAATTAAGCAAGATTTTAAAGTGTTTGTTTTGAAGACCATGTTAATGTAGTGATGAAGAAACAAAAATATGGGAGTTTCCAAAATGAAGAAATAAAAGATGGATTGAGAATAGCATGGAGATGAAGTCTTGAGAGCCAGTGCCTGGAACACTGTGTCAGCTATTTACTAGCTAGCGCAGCTGTGGGATCTCTGGTATAGTTATCAGCTTTCCTTTGTTTTGGCTTCATCACCTGTAAAATGGGGATACTAACAATTGTAACATGACTAATAGGATTGTTGTATGGATTAAATGTTATCATAAATGTTAGTTGTATCTTTTATCTTTCATAGCTATTATTTCATTTGCTGGGGAATGTTATTGGTACAGTTCATCTTTTCTTCTCTAGAATAATACCTCTCAGAAACTTTTAAAATAAACATTCACTAAATCATATTTTTGAAACAATCAGTTGGTTAAATTTACCCTAAGGGAGGGGCATTCTGTATTTAAATGAAAGCAGGTTAAAATGCATAGGCTGATAAAAGACATTTACAGCTCTGGGATTTTCCTTCCCCCAGAATAATTACCTGGAGATGGGGATGGGACATTGTGCAAGTATATCTTTACTTAAGTTTGCTTTTCTCAAGAATTATGCACCATGAGCGTATAAGGCTGAGAGGCATCTAACTATGTACCAGGTTTAAATGTTGATTAATCATAAAAATGCATATTTTATAAGGGGAAAATGCATTCAACATTTTTCCTTGAGTAAAGTATGCAGAAAACTTGCTTAAATGGGGCATATAATTTTTAATGACTCAGGCCTTTAGTCCTTGGAAATGAACCAAGTATGATAAATAAGCTGAAAGCTGGTGAATATTGAGTGTCTCATCATCACATCATCAAATTTGAAATCACCTGAGGATGTGTGTGAAGGATAATATCTTGAAAGGGTTAGTCTTTATCTGATTTTGAAGAGTGTGGAATAAATTGAAGAAAGTGTAATCAATTAATCCAAAAAACTCTTCCTGAAACTTGAGAGATACTGACATGATAATAAAAAATAGAGTAAAAGTTTCATATCAATAAATAACTATCGGGGTTCAGTTAATTATTTTGGGGTCATTTCCTTTGATTCATACAGTATTTACAAGAAAATTTGTTTCCACTTTGAAACTTTCTTTTGCTAACTTTTGACCTTTATTTTCTAAGCACCTTATAGTTCACCTTATAGACTCCTCTTACTTCTGATCTTATTTCATGGGCTATCCTTAGGAAGAAATGTTCACTAGTTAGGCCAAAAGGAAAGCAATTAAAAAATAAATGAATGCATTCATTCTTTTAAGTAATCAGATATAATAATTTAAAACTGTTTTAAGCCTGTCCCTGAAGATCACAAAGATGGAGAATGTAGAAAATTAAAGAATTAGGTAAATTAGAAAGGCTTAAGATGAACAGATAATTAGAGAAGAAAAAATTAAATATACTGTATACCCAATTGATATTAATATAACACCAATCGGTCATCAATGCAGAGAAGCCTGTATTCATGCAGTTCAGTCTATTTTTGTTTTGAAAGGCACTCAGTATGTTAGAACTCTCTCAAATTAAGTAACATAGGTAGATCAACAAGCAAAAGAAATTTAAATGTACCTAAAAAATGGGAAATGGTGATTGACCAAGCTGATGTTATGAACTATTTCTGATTGATAATAATTAGAACAGCAATTTTCAGTTTTGGTGTTGAGACAGCATCATAAGCAAATGAAAGATTCACTGACAAATGCAACATTGTAAAGCAATTATCCTCCAATTAAAAAAATATTCACTTAAACTCTCAACATACTATAAAGTTATTAAAATTATGAAAAATTAGACATAATATTAATAACAAAACAAAAAATAAGGGATTAAAACTACTAAAAGAATCACAGAGCTAGGAACTAAAGATATTATAGTAACTATCAAATATAGAACCATAAAGGTCAAGAAAACGGACATTTGACAAATCTAAATTAGATCTGTGGAGATGAGAGATGAGAATTGAGAGTTATATATCAAAAACTAAAGAAAATTTTCACATTTATGAAAAAGCTTAGAATTCATAATGTGGAAGAAACATCAGTTCGTCTTGATAAAAATAAAGTTGAAGGATGGGAATGTATGTTGATTAAATAAATTGCACAAAAATTCCTTCATCCTAAAAACATCCTCAAGAATATTTCAGTATTTTTAATAAAGAAAAGCAAGGAAAGGGGAATCTTTATTTCAATTGCAAACCAATTATGTGCTAAAATTCTAGGCAAAACATTGACCACATTTATAAAATATAAAATTTGTCCATATAGATTTTAAAATTTACATAAGAACACAGTCACAATCACACACATAAAAAATGCAGATATACTTACATATGTATATTCATGTATATATGTGTGTGCATGCTAATATTATTTTTTCTAGCAATAAAACCAACATTCTGGGCCTTAAAATAATAAAAAGATAAGAAAATGTATCAACTCTATAATATTGCTTCTCATTGAAAGCTTATTGTTCTACTTCAAGAACTGACTTCATAGATGCAATTTCATTATCCATGAAATGGTATAAAAGCCTTTACCTTATACTGTTTTGTATGGACTAAGCACGGAAATATATGGAAAGAACTTAGCACAATATGAGGCATATAGTAAATCTTTTATGAATATAAATATTATTAAAAGAAATTATTAAGAGAATTGGGGAATTTAATGCTTATAGTTCTACCAGAGGTCTTAATGACTCAGTGTTAAACAATCTGCCCGCCAATGCAGGAGACACACAAGTTTGATTCCTGGGTTGGGAATATCCCTTGGAGAAGAAAATGGCAACTCACTCCAGTATTTTTGCCTGGGAAATCCCATGAACAGAGGAGCCTGGTAGGCTACAGTTCATGGAACTGCAAACAGTCAGACACAGCTTAGTGACTAAACAGCCATCTCATCCAGCCATCTCATCCTCGGTCGTCCCTTTCTCCTCCTGCTCCCAATCCCTCCCAGCATCAGAGTCTTTTCCAATGAGTCAGCTCTTCACATGAGGTGGCCAAAGTACTGGAGTTTCAGCTTTAGCATCGTTCCTTCCGAAGAACACCCAGGACTGGTCTCCTTTAGAATGGACTGGTTGGATCTCTTTGCAGTCCAAGGGACTCTCAAGAGTCTTTTCCAACACCCCAGTTCAAAAGCATCAATTCTTTGGTGCTCAGCTTTCTTCACAGTCCAACTCTCACATCCATACATGACCACTGGAAAAACCATAGCCTTGGCTAGATGGACCTTTGTTGGCAAAGTAATGTCTCTGCTTTTCAATATGCTATCTAGGTTAGTGGTACTGAATGATAAATATTCTGAGTCGCTACAAAGGTAGGGCTAAATATGAAAAAATTTTGCTTTTAATTTGACAAATTGGCCTTATCCAAATAAATGTAACTGTTAGTTAACATTTTCATTTTTTTATGGCTAATTTCTTGTGTTAGTTGACAGATGCTTGTTTTGGTCATTCTACACAGTACTTATTACTCTACTGAAAGGAATTAGGAAGTCTATTGTATACTATTCAATTGCACAATGTGCAACATATCCTTTTCTCAAAGTATATGAACTGATTTCAAAGGTCAGTTATTAAATGTCCTAATATTTATGGCAGATTAAGTGTGGATTCAGGATTATGGGAATTTCTATGTACACCCAAGGGTAGATAAAGACATGATGAAGTTAAAACTTTTGTTTTCTAGAAATCCACATTCTTTAGATCTATCTAGGAAATCAGCTGAATATGCATGAAACTGTGTTATCATCTGGTGTACATTTTCCCATCTGGTCCAAAGAACAGTGTCTGTCCAATCTCTTGCTACAGCAAATACACTATCATTTGTTATTCTCCATATCTAAGGGCTTAGTAATTCTATTAAAATGGAAATTTGGCTTGTTGGATATTTTTTCATTTGACTGTAATTTCTAAACATAGACAATAATGTATTATTAGTGAATCCATGTTGATATTTAATGGCCATCATTTTCTAAGTGCTTGCAAGGTATCAGCTCTGTAAGCATTCCATAATTTTGCTAGTCTACAGCTTTGAGACTTCAACGTTCAGCACTGAAATTCTAATAATGTTTTCTTTATGTTGTTTTTAATTGTATGAACAAAATATTCTTTCCCATGAGTAAGCAACTGTGAAGACTAAGCATAAAAATGTGGCCTGAATCTGGCATAGATTTTAAGATATTCAACAAAAAAGAATTAATTTTTTTTAAATTAATAAAATCCTAGTGTTTGGCATTTTCTCTTCTAAATTCACCAGAATCTAGGGTATATTTTTAGATTTGGGTTTGAATCTCAATTTCAAAATAGCTTCTCTGAATTTCACTTACTTCCTCAGTGAATATGGATATTGTTTATTTGTTGTTGTGAACAGAAGATTCACAACAAAATAAGGTAGCAATGAAGCATCTAATATAAGATCTGGAACACTGTAGATATTCAATAAACCAGAGAAGGAATTGTTGTTATTCTATCAGTCTAACTTCAAGTACTTACAAGAGTGTCCTTCAGCTGCCTGTTCAGCTTCTCTACACGCTTTGCCTCTAGTGGTGGTGCAGACTCAGGGCCAGGAGAAATTCCAGGCCAAGAGACTATGATTGTCTAGGGAAGGAGGGGGACATGGTGAAGACTTGGAGTAGGATACCAATTGATGGATTTGTCACCACTGGGCTGGCCAGGGATATGGGGTAGAGACTCTTGCCAAGAGTGTAGAAGATGAGGGAGGAAGAGTAAGATCTGAGAATCTTGGGGCCCACATACAAGGAAGAGGTGATATTATTGAGGGACTTCCCACTGTATTCTTAGTGCAGGGGCAAAGAACCCACCTGCCAATGCAAGAGACACACAAGATGCAGGTTCGATCCTTTGTCTGGAAGATTCCCAGGAGGAGGAAATGGCAATGCACTCAAGTATTTTTGTGTGGGAAATCCCATGGACACAGGAGCCCAGCGGGCTACAGTCCATGAGGTCAAAAGAGTCAGACATAACTGAGAGCACAGTTATTACTGAAACAGGAAAGGGTAGGTTGGTGTCTTTGCTCAAAGTCCAGATATACCATGTGCAACTGAATGAAGACAGTGATATCAGCAGAGCACGTGTAACATCCAACAGTTTACAGTTCATTGGTCTTCAGCAGATCGAGGCTTAATTTATCTCCCATGACAAGAGGAGGTTAGACTTCAGGGAAGGAGAGACTAACTGTACAACTTCCTCAACTTAAAATGGCATTATGTCCTTATAAACCCATTGGAAGCTGAGAATACCATTAAATAAAAAATGTATCTACTACATCTAATCTACTGAACATCATAGCTTAGCCTAGCCTGGCTTACTCTGGTCAAAACACCTACATTAGCATACAGCTGAGTAACATCATCTAACATAAAATCTATTTTAAAATAAAGTTGAATACCTCATGTAACTTATTGAATACTGTACTGAAAGTGAAAAGGAATAGCTGTCTGGATGCAGAATACTTGTAAATATATCTATTGCTTACCCCTGTGATTGTGTGGCTGTCTGGGAGCCAGCCAGCATCATAAGAGTGTCATATTATGTATCAGTAGCCCAAGAAAGATTCACAATTCAAAGTGCAGTTTCAATGTGTATTGATTTGGCACCATTGTAAAGTCAACATTGCAGGTCAAATGATCATAAATTGGGACTGTTCTGATATAAAGATTAGAAAAGATGTATTTTCTAATTCTAAACTGAAACCCTTTGCCCCCAAGCAGCTCCCACTCAGGGACACTGATATTTCTCAAACACTGGCCTAGGGAGGCTTGAACGTCTCTACATTGGAAGCAAACTGCTAGTTATAAAGGCTTTAAATGCAAATAATTGAAATAAATAACAAATTTGTTTCTATTATAATGGATAGGATGTGTACGTAAAGAAGGATGAGTGTCGAAGAACTGATGATTTTGAACTGTGGTGTTGGAGAAGACTGTTGAGAGTCTCTTGGACTCTCAATCCTAAGGGAATTAGGATTCCCAGTCAATCCTAAGGGAAATCAACACTGAATATTCATTGGAAGGACTGATGCTGAAGCTGAAGCACCAATACTTTGGCCACTTGATGCGAAGAGCTGACACGGAAAAGACCCTGATTCTGGGAAAGACTGATATCAGGGTGAAAAGAATGAGGATGAGATGCTTGGATGGCATCACCAACTTAATGGACATGAGTTGAGCAAATTCTGAGAGATGGTGAAGAACAGAGAAGACTGGCATGCTGCAGTTCATGGGATCACAAAGACTCAGACATGACTGAGCGACTGTACAATAGCAAAGCATGTTGTGGATAAGAGCACCAAAAAGGTACACTTGGTACCTGTTCCAATTGTGATTTCTTTTTCCACTATGGACAGATTTCCTATAAATGCCAGATTTAATGAGGTAAAATTTACATATAATACAATTCTCCATAGGTTTAATTTCATGAGACACAAGACAGCACTTCTTCAATCATCTTCAGTTCAGTTCAGTCGCTTAGTAGTGTCTGACTCTTTGCGACCCCATGAATTGCAGCACGCCAGGCCTCCCTGTCCATCACCAACTCCCAGAGTTCACTCAGACTCACGTCCATCACGTCCATCACGTCAGTGATGCCATCCAGCCATCTCATCCTCTGTCGTCCCCTCCTCCTCCTGCCCCCAATCCCTCCCAGCATCAGTCTTTTCCAATGAGTCAACTCTTCGCATGAGGTGGCCAAAGTACTGGAGTTTCAGCTTTAGCATCATTCCTTCCAAAGAAATCCTAGGGCTGATNTCGTGAAGATCTTTTTTGTATGGTTCTTCTGTGTATTCTTGCCACCTCTGCTTAATATCTTCTGCTTCTGTTAGGTCCAGACCATTTCTGTTCTTTATCGAGCCCATCTTTGCATGAAATGTTCCCTTGGTATCTCTAATTTTCTTGAAGAGATCTCTAGTCTTTCCCATTCTGTTCTTTTCCTCTATTTCTTTGCATTGATCGCTGCAGAAGGCTTTCTTATTTCTTCTTGCTATACTTTGGAACTCTGCATTCAGATGCTTATATCTTTCATTTTCTCCTTTGCTTTTTGCTTCTCTTCTTTTAATACCTTTTTGTAAGGCCTCCCCAGACAGCCATTTTGCTTTTTTGCTTTTCTTTTCCATGGGGATGGTCTTGATCCCTGTCTCCTGTACAATGTCACGAACCTCATTCCATAGTTCATCAGGCACTCTATCCATCAGATCTAAGCCCTTAAATCTATTTCTCACTTCCACTGTATAATCATAAGGGATTTGATTTAGGCCATACCTGAATGTTTTAGCGGTTTTCCCTACTTTCTTCAGTTTAAGTCCGAATTTGGCAATAATGGGTTCATGATCTGAGCCACAGTCAGCTCCCGATCTTGTTTTTGCTGACTGTATAGAGCTTCTTCATCTTCGTCCTAGTAGACACTTACACAAATGCCGTTCAGGCTACACCACAAATTGTTGGTGAAATTCTGCCTGACACGCCGCAGTGATCTATGTTGGAATGGAAACAGCATCTTGTCAATGATCCAGGTGGATTCGTCAGACCAGCTAATTCTATTATATTCCTGTCATTTTTGACACTGTCAGAAAATGTAGACTCTTCTACTTCCCAATCCTAGTACTATTTGCTTTGAGTGTCCTAACCCCTCTTTCCCCAAACCTTGCTTCCAACTGCAGCTTGCATTCCACTTGAAATGACTCCCTTGTCTTTAATGCTGAAGATATTAGTCATTAATTGAGCTGTAATGTGCACATTTTGCCTAGTGGTGGGTTTGGAGAGTCACTTACACACATATCCAGTATTATAAGCACACATTCATCCTTCCACACACTCTGGAATATTCTTCCCTGATAGTGTGTAAGCTCTTTTTGTTTTACTCACTAATGCGGACCAAGTAATCAGAACAGTGCCTCTTTTAGAATAACTACAGTTGAATGAATGAGGTCTCCGGGTATTCTTCAACAATCATATTGTTATATGGTAATATAACAATTAATGATTAAAAACCTATTTTCCTCATGGAATTTACATTCTAGTGTGTATGTGAGTGCTGGAAAAGGCAAAACACCAGACACTGGGAATGTGAGCAAATATAATTTCAGATTGTCACTGTTCTATGGGAAAAATAAATTAAGCTAAGGAAATAGAAGGTGACTAATAGGAGGTGTTTTGGTTGTTTTTGAGAGAGTGGGCTGGACAGTCCTCTTTAGGGATATATTTTTGCATAGAATATTAAGTGAGTGAAAATTTTGGACATGAAGAAATTTGGGAGTAGGCAAGAATAACAGGTTTTCCAGGGGGTGCAGTGCAGAATCCACCTGCTAATGAAGACTCCATGTGCTAATGCGGGATACTGAAGAGACATGGGTGGGCTTGATCCTTGGATTGGGAAAATCCCCTGGAGGGGAAATGGCCACCCACTGAAGTAGTCTTACCTGGGAAATCTAACAAACAGAGGAGCCTAGTGGTCTTCAGTCCTTGGGGTCACAAAGAGTCGGACATGACTGAATGAC
This sequence comes from Neotragus pygmaeus, assembly GCA_006410875.1. Taxonomy (NCBI): domain Eukaryota; kingdom Metazoa; phylum Chordata; class Mammalia; order Artiodactyla; family Bovidae; genus Neotragus; species Neotragus pygmaeus. The sequence goes on along the minus strand of SJYV01006527.1, from coordinate 715,249 downwards.
TGAGTACATAGCACAAGAGTAACAGAAAATATAAAGATTCTGAGATGGAGCATGTTTTGTGCATTTTAAGGAGAAAGAGGGTAGGAGATGCTATCAGGGAGATGAGCAAGGGTTGTATCGTACAGGTCTTATAGATTATGCTAAGGATTTTGAATTTTACCTAGATGTGATGGAAGCCAAGGGAAAGTTTGGAACAGGAAAATCATATAATTTCATTTATAGGATTAAAAGGTCACGAACAAAATCTTCTTGGTGAAGAGACCAGCAAGTAGGCTACTGTAGTAGTGAGGGATGATGGTGGCTTGAGCTGGGATGGTAGCTGTGGAGGGGAACTCTGGTTCTGGGCATATTCTGAGTGTATAGTTTTTTGTTTTTTTTTTTTTGCCATACCCTGCAGCATATGGGATCTTAGTTCCCTAACCAAGGAGTGAACCCATACCTGCTGCAAGGAAGCTTCAGGTCTTAACCACTGGACTGCCAAGGAAGTCCCATGAAAGTAGAGGTTTGAAGGTAGGTGGAGTTCATGTGGGTAAGGGAAAAAGAGGAATTAAGGATGGGCCCTAGGTATTTCGGTTGAGCTGGAAATCACTTTTACTGTAAGTATGTCCTCAGGAAAGAGACTGAGTTGATGCATTTAGGAAAATATTTTCCTCTGATGCATTTGAAAGTATGTTGCACCCATCGTGATACTGGATCCCTAATATTTGAACATGTATTTACCGAGAAAAAGGAAATTTTCCTACAGGAGCACAAAACCAGAAACATTTAACATTGATACAATGCTATTAATCTAATATGCAGCCCNTATGTTGCACCCATCGTGATACTGGATCCCTAATATTTGAACATGTATTTACCGAGAAAAAGGAAATTTTCCTACAGGAGCACAAAACCAGAAACATTTAACATTGATACAATGCTATTAATCTAATATGCAGCCCATATTGAAATTTTCTAGTTGTCCAAGTAATGTTTTATCTTTTATCCTTGAGTCAATCAAGGATCATTCATTGCCTGAAGTTATTTCCTTTAATCTGGAGAAGTGGCTGGCAAATTTTTTCTGTGCAAGCTCAGATAGCAATTATTTTAGGCTCTCTGGATCACGTGTAGTCTCTGTTGCAACTACTTGGTTCTGCTATTACAGTGCAAAAAGAGCCATAGACAACCTGATGACTGTGGTGTGTGCCAATAAAACTTTATTTATGGACTATGAAATTTGAATTTCTTATCCATTCCATGGTTCATGAAATGTTATTCTTCTTTTGATTTTCTCCCTAACAATTAAAAAGTATAGTCACATGGTCTGCTTGTGGGATGTACAAAAACAAATTGCATTTATCCAGTGGCCGATAGTTTGCGAACCACTGATCTAGAACAACCTTCTCACCTTTTTATTGTCTTTAATGGCATTGACATTTTTGAAGAGTCCAGGCCTATTGTCATGTTAAATGTCAAACTCAGATTAGTCTGATTGTTTCTTCATTATTAAATACATATCAGTCATTTTTCCAGGCATGTATACAGGTGGTGTTGTGTCTTTTTCAGTGCATCACACATCAAGAGGTATACATGATATCAGTTTATCCTGTTATTTGTGATGCTCCTTTCTTTTCTCCAATCCAGTTTTGTGAGTATAAAATGTGATATTCTTATTGATCTGACCATGGCCATATACAGAGTGCCTATAAACACTGGAATTAATGATGAAAAACCAAATGGTACCCAACAGAAAAACAATTATATGGAGAAATGATCAACCACTACAAACCTTGTACATTGTTGATGACATAATGTTAGTAAGAAATAAACCCTTTCAAATGAATGAAGAGTCTTTCAAATGATATTCTTGTTTTTACTTTATTAAAAAGTTTTAAAAATAATGTACAGAAAATTGGGCCAGTCGTATTCCTTTGTTCACAGTATGCCACTATCTTCTATCCCTGAGAGATCCCTCTTATTCTATTTCTTCTTTTTATTTTCATTCTTCCTCTCCCACTCCCCCAAATAGAAGCCCATTCTATTGCATTTGGATATGTTTGTATTTGAAAAACTACAGAATGTTGCCCTATATTTGTAAGTTTTAAATTTATATGTGACAGTGTCTTACAATCTCTTTCTTTTTCTGATTTTCCTTTTCTGCACTATGATTTTAATATTGATGCATATGGTTCTATGTTAAAAATCAAAGCTCTGAACACAGTATTCTATAGGACACATCCACCAAGCTTTATTTGTTTATTTCCCTAGCCAAGTGCAGCCAAGTTGCTTCTGACTTCATTTTATCACACACAGTGGTGTGATAAACACAATCACACATCACACCCACTTCATCTGTGTCCCTATTTCTCTGGGACATGTGCTTAGGAAGACTGTGGGCCACAGGGTATATACCTTCTGCAGTATCCTGGGCATGGCCAGGCAGAAGGACCCCACCACTCCTCATGTCTGTCAGTGATCCATAATGTTCCTTTTTCTCCATATTCTCACTAACATTTCTCAATTTTTTGCCAAATAGTTTGGTATAAAGGGATGCTTCATGCTTTAACTTACATCTATATGAAAACTAGTGTAGTTGTTCTTCTCTTCATATAATTAGTTTTCTGTTGAGTACTCTTGGATTTCTCATCTTGTCCTTACTGATTCAAGAATCCCTTCGATCTTCTAAATATAAATTGATGGTCCTTTTTGATTTGCTTATCTCATAAAATAAAGTGGGAATAAAAGAGAGAGAAGGAGCATGGGAGAGAACAAATATGAGATAACGTTAACAATTAATGAATCTATTAGAAGTTTATATGGATTTCATGCTATTCTTTCTGCTATTTGTTTGAAAAATACTATACTAAAAAATAGGGGCTTTTTTTTTTTTGTTTTGCATCAAGAGTTCTCAGGTGCTATGATGATTACCTGTGAAGCTGAAATATAGAAAGTATTTATACATTAATTCAGCTATTGAAGAAATAAATATTGACAGACCACCACGAGACAGATAATCTTCTGAGTAGCTGTAATACAGTGGTGAATGAAACAAACTCCCTAATTATAAGAGAGTGACTCTTAAGTGAAGGAAGATGGACCATAAATAAGAAAACCAGTAAAGTAAAAAGATAACTTCATGTAGAAACACATACTCTGAAAAAAGTAAAACAGCTTGTTTGATAGTGGCTGGAGAGGTCTGATGCACTTTGAATGTGAAATCAGTGGATGGATTGAAAAAATAATTTTTAGACTAAAGATAGAGTGGGGTGATGTGAAATGGTGGTCTTTGGAATCAGACAAATCTGGCACTCAGACTCTGATCTTTTCTCTAGATAAGGACTCAGAAACACATGGATTTAGATCCTGTTTCATTCTGTGGCAAATAATAGATTCTTAATAAATACTCTCTTGCTCATGCTTTATTAATCACTGAATAAAACAGAGGACCACAAGTAGGTGAGTGTATGATCAAGAAAGGGAAGAAAGAAAAGTGGGTAGTGAACAATTAAAAATAAAAAAGGAGGAAGAGAGGAATCAGGATGAAACAGAACAATGGAGGAACAGGGAGGGAGGAAAGAAATGCAGCAGCTGAAGTTTAGTGAGGTGATCAGTGGAGTGTATTACATAAAATAGAAAGAAAGTGAAAGTGCAGTTGCTCAGTCGTGTCCGACTTTTGGTGACCCCACGGACTGTACCTGTCAGGCTGCTCCATCCATGGGATTTTTCAGGCAAGATCACTGGAGTGGGTTGCCATTTCCTTCTCCAGGGGATCGTCCCAACCCAGGGATCGAACCCGCGTTTTCTGCATTACCGTCTGAACCACAAGGGGGCTTCACATAAAATGCTGCTTCTGCTGCTAAGTTGCTTCAGTCTTGTCCGACTCTGTGCGACCCCATAGGGAGCAGCCCACCAGGCTCCTCTGTCCCTGGGATTGTCCAGGCAAGAACACTGAAGTGGGTTGCCATTTCCTTCTCCAATGCAGGAAAGTGAAAAGTGAAAGTGAAGTTGCTCAGTCGTTTCTGACTCTTAGCGACCCCATGGACTGCATCCCACCAGGCTCCTCCGTCCATGGGATTTTCCAGGCAAGAGTACTGGAGTAGGGTGCCATTGCCTTCTCCCAGGAGAGAATAGAACATGGTTATTAGGGAGTTTGAGAAAAGGGCCAGAGTTATTATTCCGAGAAGTGTCTGGCAACCTTTCCATTCTATACCTTGATTTTAAGATGTTTTCAAATTTAGTTCTTATAATTCACAACAGGTTGGAAATTGGCAGCTGTTTCTTAGACCAGATGCAGTTTTCATTAAAAGACATTTTGATTGAAAATGGTTCTTCTCAAGAATAGCAAAAAATAAAAAAAGGGGGGAGGAGGAAAAGAATTATCTTGGCATTATGCTGTAGATTTTTTTTAATTAAGAAAATATTCTAATTCATAATGATATGAATTAGAAAATTAATATCCTATAGCTCCACAGCTGTATTATAAGAACTCAGGCATGGCAAGAAAGTCAAGAGGGGCTTAGGAGCATACAGAATTAGGTCATATTGATATAGGTGTACACAGATATAGAAAATCAGAAACCAAGAGGGTAAATCAAAATTAGGTAGTGAATATCAGAGCTAAGGGATTTCTAATATACTTTTAAACTCTTGTTATAGTTGGTTAATGGAGAAAGCGATGGCACCCCACTTCAGTACTCTTGCCTGGAAAATCCCATGGATGGAGAAGCCTGGTAGGCTGCAGTCCATGGGGTCGCTAAGAGTCAGAAACGACTGAGCGACTTCACTTTCACTTTTCACTTTCATGCATTGGAGAAGGAAATGGCAACCCACTCCAGTGTTCTTGCCTGGAGAATCCCAGGGACGGGGGAGCCTGGTGGGCTGCTGTCTACGGGGTCACACAGAGTCGGACAGGACTGAAGTGACTTAGCAGCAGCAGCAGCAACAGCAGTAGCATAGTTGGTTAAAATTTTAATGAGGAGTTAGAGAAACCAGATGTTCCTCAGAGTTCATTCAACACAACAGGGCCCTTGGCACGTAGTAGTATGTGTTGAATGAATTCATGAACAGATCAGAGGCACCAGAATAAATAGAGTTGAGTTGCAAATGTTATTTTGGTCCATTTAGAATCCATTTCTGCTTGTCCTGGAGACAGAATCCCAGTTTCCTCTGGTGAACCACTCCCCACATTCCTTACTCATGTGTTTTTTGCTGACCTACTTCCTGCTACCATGCAACCCCTGGCTCAGATTAGAGCGGAAGAGTGCAATTTACAATCATGACTTCAATGGTTGGTTCAGAGGAAGGCACGTGGCCCAAAGCTTCCAATCAGGTCTAACCTAGGGATTTTTGCTGGAGTGACTGGGAAAGAGTTATATCCTATCCTCTGGGGTTGGTGGGAGAATAGCATGTAAGCTTGAAGCGGCCAGCAGTCCTATGGATACCTGAAAGGAAGAAACTGCCTGAGCACTGAACCAACACAAATAGAGCAGAGGGAATGAACTTGAACGCATTCTAATATCACCCTGTATTCTATTGTTTTTCAGTCACTAAGTCGTGCCCAATTCTTTGTGACCCTATGGACTGCAGCACGCCAGGTTCCTCTGTCCTCCACTATTTCCCGTTCAGTTCAGTTCAGTCACTCAGTTGTGTCTGACTCTTTGTGACCCCATGGGCTGCAGCATGCCAGGCTTCCCTGTCCATCAACAACTTTGGCCCCTATCTCCTGAAGTTTGCTCAAATTCATGTCCATCGAGTTGGTGATGATATCTAACTATCTCATCTTCTGCCGCCTCCTTTTCCTTTTGCCTTCAATCTTTCCTAGCATCAGGATCTTTTCCAATGAGTTGGCTCTTAGCATCAGGTGACCAAAGTTGTGGAACTTCAGCTTCAGCAACAGCCCTTCCAAGGAATATTCAGGGTTGATTTCCTTTAGGATTGAACTCTTTGCAGTTCAAGGGACTCAACAATCTTCTCCAGCACCATAATTTGAAAGCATCAGCTCTTTGGAGGTCAGCCTTCTTTTATGCCTATTTTATAGAGCCAATCAATTCCTAGTTTACTTAAACCAATGTGAATTTTCTAACATTTTAAACAAAATCAGTTAAGTAATTTCCATACAATTACTGTTGGAGAAAATTACATCTCTTAGCTGTGAGTGATCAGAGGCAGAAGGGATTTCAACAAATATCAAGAATGTTGTTTCATTCTGTGCTTGACAGTAGTTAAAACATAGTAAAATATTTCATATTTTAGAAGATGGATAATCTGAGCTTATGTGCATGTGTGAAAAGTCAATTTCAGTCATGTCTGACCCTATGATCCTATGGACTGTAGCCTTTCAGGCCCTTCTGTCCATGGGATTTCCCAGGCAAGAATACTGGAGTGGGTTGCCATGCCCTCCTCCAGGAGATCTTCCTGATCCAGGAATTGAATCCTTGTCTCTTACATCTCCTGCATTGGCAGGCGGGTTCTTTAGCAACAACTGGGAAGCCCATTCTGAGCTTATACATGACTTAAATCTATAAGGGTTTATTATTTTATGTTTCTAATGTGCTACAATACTGCGTGAAATATAGAGATGTGAAAGTCTTCTCATGACATTTTCATGTACAGGAAAAATAAAAATTTCATTTGATGAATGGTATATTCATGGAGTATATGCTATACTAATTAATGATTCCAATTTAGTTTTGGGAATACATAGTAGAATAAGTATGAATCTTAAATAGTGGTATGTATCTACATACAATAATTATGTGATTTATACTCTACAATGTCGATACAATTGTAAGTACCCATATATTTAAAGCTAATTTGTTAAGATGCTTGAAGGTAGAATAGTGCTTTATCAACTACCAACTTGTTGATCAGCCATTTAATAATATGGTCCAATAATTTGAAAAGTCTGTAGTATCCTACCTCTCTCCATGGGATTTCCCTGGTGGCTCAGATGATAAATTGTCTGCCTACGATGAGGGAGACCCGAGTTCAATCCCTGGGTTAGAAAGATCCTCTGGAGAAGGAAATGGTATCCCACTCCAGTACTCTTGCCTGGAAAATCCTACAGATGGAGGAGCCTGGTGGGCTACAGTCCATGGGGTTGCAAAGAGTTGGACACGACTGAGCATTTTTACCTTCACTTCACCTCTTTCCATTTTCTTAGTTTCATTCTCCAGAGGCATATCTCTCAAATCCTCTGACTCCTTTCCCCTACATTTACCATGTCTTTAAATAATAGGTTTATAGGATATCATATCATTTACTCATTATAGATATTGGTTCATCTCAGACTGCCTGCATAACAGGATAAGTACATTAGATTTACTAAAGAAGTAGATTACATAAAAGTATGTTTTAATGGCAATGGAAATGAGGAGGTAATAGAATCTGGAAAAATCTTAGAAGTCATTGAGTCCAGTGATTCTCAAACTTGGTCATAAACAACTTTGGGGAGCACTTAAAAAATAAAGATTCCTTGTTTTCATCTCTAGTTTATTAAAATCAGATTTTTAATGGTGTTCTCAGTATTCTATATTTTAAAAATAGCTTCTCAGGTGAATGACATGTATTTTGGTTTCACTGATTAAGTCTAACCTTCTACTCAAAGCATTAATTCACCTTATAATACTATATCAAATAATTCAGCAAACATTTGTGGATATGAATGTAAATAAGTTAGAATTTATTATCCTGCCAATTTACAAGCCTAGTGATTTTGGAGTATAGAAAGAATTCAGAATCCAGTGAAGGAGACAGATTGCAATACAGTACAAAGTGTTAACTTAGAAGTAAGTAAGGTGTTAGAGCTGGGAGAAATAGCATATAATGCTGTCTAATACATAGACTAATAGAGAGAATTAATAAGTTCTCTTTTTAAACTCTTCTAATCACAAGAGACATATCGCTCTTATGGCATCCATTCTGTTCTTGGACAACCACAAATTTGAAAATATTTCTTTTACATTAGCCTAAAATATCTCCATATAACTCTTAATCAAGGATTTCTTCCTGTTCATTATAGCCATATGAAGTGAGATGAATAAATGAAATGCCATAAGCGGCCCAGTGCCAGGCTCAGACGTAATATCTGGGAAGTTTCAGGGCCATCCAGCGCTAGATTAGGCATGTCTCCTATATGCTCTCACAGCACTAAATCAATCTTATTCCAGTCACTTCTTGTGTTTCTTCTGAAGGACTATAAATAATTTAAGGGTGGAGACTGTATCTGTTCTTTCAGAATCCTTGAAAAGTTTTAGTTGCTTAGTTGTGTCTGACTCTTTGTAACTCCATGGACTACAGCCTGTCAGGCTTCTCCATCCATAAGATTTTCCAGGCAAGAATACTGGAGTGGGTGGCCATGCCCGCCTCCAGAGGATCTTCCTGATGCAGGGATCCTTAGCGACTGGTATGAGAAGTGGCACACAGTGGGACCTCAATAAGTATTTTCTAAATGAATGGACCAGTTGGTGTGTTTTACCAAATTTTAGATTTCATCCTCTTTTTTTCCCTCTCAATGCTTCTCTTCTTCTTCACATCAAGCCAGTATTTAGAACAGTTAAAATTTTTTCTCTCACCTAGAATTAACAACTTTGATTCATTTGGGTGTTTCTCACGCTTAATATTTTAAAGATTCTTCCCCACCCTTGCCTCTTCTCTGAATATCTTTTGATGGTTGACTTCTCTATGAGAGTGTGACATCAAGAACTGATTGTGAAGCTTTAGTTGAAGTATAAGCAGCAAAGAGTATAATAGGGCTCATCACCCACCTGGTTTTAGTGGCTGCACTTTTATCAGTACAACCTAAAGAAGTGTTGATTACTTACCCACCTTTGCACCAGTTCAGTTCAGTTGCTCAGTCATGTCCGAATCTTTGTGACCCCCTGAATCACAGCACGCCAGGCCTCCCTGTCCATCACCAACTCCCAGAGTTCACTCAAACTCACATCCATTGAGTCCGTGATGCCATCCAGCCATCTCATCCTCTGTCATCCCCGTCTCCTCCTGCCCCTAATCCCTCCCAGCATCAGGGTCTTTTCCAATGAGTCAACTCTTCTCATGAGGTGGCCAAAGTACTGGAGTTTCAGCTTTAGCATCATTCCTTCCAAAGAACACCCAGGGCTGATCTTTAGAATGGACTGGTTGGATCTCCTTGCAGTCCATGGGACTCTCCAGAGTCTTCTCCAAAACCATTGCTCAAAGCATCAATTCTTCAGCGCTCAGCTTTCTTCACAGTCCAACTCTCACATCCATACATGACTACTGGAAAAACCATAGCCTTGACTAGATGGACCTTTGTTGGCAAAGTAATGTCTCTGCTTTTGAATATGNCTTAAAAAATATACAGATGTGTATAAGAGACAGACTCAGCAGTGGCCACAGGACTGGAAAAGGTCAGTTTTCATTCCAATCCCAAAGAAAGGCAATGCCAAAGAATGCTCAAACTACCACACAATTGCACTCATCTCACATGCTGGTAAAGTAATGCTCAAAATTCTTCAAGCCAGACTTCAGCAATACGTGAACCGTGAACTTCCAAATGTTCCAGCTGGTTTTAGAAAAGGCGGAGGAACTAGAGATCAAATTGCCAACATCCGCTGGATCATCAAAAAAGCAAGAGAGTTCCAGAAAAACATCTATTTCTGCTTTATTGACTATGCCAAAGCCTTTGACTGTGTGGATCACCATAAACTGTGGAAAATTCTGAAAGAGACCTTATCACCAGGTTGCCTCAAACTGAACAGGCAGCCAACAAAAACAAGTAAGCTTTCTTCATATTAACTTTTGAAAAGCTGTTTTCTTTCCCAGACCATTTTGTGCCATTTTTTTTCTAAAGCTGTAACTTCATAGAATTTAAATCTGGAATTTAAAAGGCTTTAACTCAAATTTCTCTTTGATTTAGTCTGTGGATATGCATTTGTAAATATCTTCATTGAGCCTTCCAGTTCCAGCACATTTCCATGTTGTTTGAATATACCAACTTATCTATATGAAGTTTAATAATAAAATGTTGGGTAGAACAGAGATGAGATTAGAAATGCTGTCAAATGATACTATAAACTATCATTTAGAGGTACTGGAATCTGTTAATGTTTAAGTAACTGATGAAGTAATTAATGAGCCAGTTTTTATTCTTCAGTGTATTAGCTAAAAAAGATTTAAATCTATTTAACTGTACCATTTTCCACATCTACTTTATTCATGAGAATATAATGGGAGACCTTGTAAAACAGATTTTTACAACTTTGTCTATTTGTTGAAATAGGATAGAAAACCTAGAATTAAACCCATGTCCTATGGTCAATTATCTATGACAAAGGAGGCAAGACTACACAATGTTGGAAAGACAGTCTTTTTAAAAAATAGTGCTGGGAAAACTGGATAGCCGCATGTAAAAAAAAAAAAAAAAAAAGAGAAAGAAAAGAAAATCAATCATTCTTTAACCCCATGCACAAAGATAAGCTCAAAATAAATTGATGACCTAAATGTGAGACTGGACACTATAAAACTCCTAGAGGAAAACATAGGCAGAACTTGATATATCTCCCAGAATAATGGAAATAAAAACAAAAATAAACAAGTGGGGCCTACTCAAACTCAAAAGCTTTCGCACAGCAAAAGAAACAATAAACAAAATGAAAAGACAATCCACAAATTGGGAGAAAATATTTGCAAATGATGTGACCCATAAGGGATTAGTTTCCAAAATTACAAACAGCTCATGACGATTAACAGACTCAAAACAAACAATTCATTCAAAAAATGGGCAGAAGACCTAAACAGACATTTCTCCAAAGAAGACATACAGATATCCAGTACGCACATGAAAAGATGTTCAACATTGCTAGTTATCTGAGAAATGCAAATTAAAACTACAATGAGATAGCACCTCACACCAGCCAAAAAAGCTATCATCAAAAAATCCACAAACAATGACTGCTGGAGAGGATGTGGAGAGAAGGGAACCCTCCTACTCTGTTGGTGGGAAAGTAAATTGGTACAATCACCATGAAGAACAATGTGGATGTTCCTTAAAAAACTAAAAATATAGCTACCATATAATCCTGCAATCCCACTCCTGGGCATATATCTGGAGAAAAACATGATCCGAAAGGGTAAATGCAGCCCAGTGGTCATTGAAACACTGTTTACAATAATCAAGACATGGAAGCAACCTAAATGTCCCTCGACAGAAGAATGAATTAAAGATGATTTGTTATGTATTTATAATAGAATATTCAGTTCAGTTCAGTTCAAGTCAGTTGCTCAGTCATGTCCGACTCTTTGTGACCCCATGAACTGCAGCACGCCAGGCCTTCCTGTTCATCACCAACTCCCGGAGTTCACCCAAACTTTTGTCCATCGAGTTGGTGATGTCATCCAGCCATCTCATCCTCTGTTGTCCCCTTCTTCTCCTGCCCCCAATCCCTCCTAGCATCAGAGTCTTTTCCAATGAGTCAACTCTTCGCATGAAATGGCCAAAGTACTGGAGTTTCAGCTTTAGCATCAGTACTTCCAGTGAACACCTGGAACTGATCTCCTTTAAAATGGACTGGTTGGATCTCCTTGCAGTCCAAGGGACTCATAAGAGTCTTCTCCAACACCATTGTTCAAAAGCATTAATTCTTCGGTGCTCAGCTTTCTTCACAATACAACTCTCACATCCATACATGACCACTAGAAAAACCATAACCTTGACTAGACGGACCTTTGTTGACAAAGTAATGTCTCAGCTTTTCAATATGCTATCTAGGTTGGTCATAACTTTCCTTCCAAGGAGTAAGCATATTTTAATTTCATGGCTGCAATCACCATCTGCAGTGATTTTGGAGCCCCCCCAAAATAAATTCTGACACTGTTTCCACTGTTTCCCCATCTATTTCCCATGCAGTGATGGGACCAGATGCCATGATCTTCGTTTTCTGAATGTTGAGCTTTAAGCCAACTTTTTCACTCTCCTCTTTCACTTTCATCAAGAGGCTTTTTAGTTCCTCTTCACTTTCTGCCATAAGGGTGGTGTCATCTGCATATCTGAGGTTATTGATATTTCTCCCAGCAATCTTGATTCCAGCTTGTGCTTCTTCCAGCCCACTGTTCCTCATGATGTACTCTGCATAGAAGTTAAATAAGCAAGCTATGATTAATCATGGCAAAAACTAAATGGTTGAAAAGTGTCTTTTCTTTTCCAGTTTACTTTATACTGAGTTCTCTAGAGATGAAGAAATAAGATTAGATGTCTCATTTCTAGAGTTATTCTTAGAAATTGCATACCTGTTTGAAGACAGGAAAAGACGGTTATGAAATTAAACAACTTTCATGTCCCAGCTTTTGTTTAGCATGTAATAATTAGTTGGATTTATGACTATTAAAAGTTAAGGGTAAAATTTGAATTTTAGGAGGTTACTAATCAGGGCTATTTCTTGCCTTTAAGTTTTCCGTGTAATCTAAGTGGCTAAAGACTGTTCAATCATCACATTATCAAGTAATTGAACATTGTAATGGACTAAAAATAATAAAATAATAACAATGACAGAGGTTTCCCTGGTAGCTCAGATGGTAAAGAATTCGTCTATAATATGGGAGACCTGGATTTGATCCCTAGGTTGGGAAGATTCCCTAAAGAAGGGAACAGCTACCCACTCCAGTATTCTTACCTAGAGAATTCCTTGGACAGAGGACCCTGGTGGGCTACAGTTCAGAGGGTTGCAAAGAGTCAGAATCAACTGAGCACCTTTCACTTTCACTATTATCTTTGTTTTATAATAAGGAAAGATCATATAACTAGTAAGTACGTTTGACTCTACAATCTGTGTGCTATCAAAATATCCTGATGCTCCTGGTTTAAAGAACTGAGCAGTCTTGCTAATGGATATCTGTCTACTTACGGTGGAAAAAAGAAGGAGAGATGCTGGAGGCAGAGTTCTAGACATAAATGCTTATTTAGTCATTGATGCCTATCCCAGGGTCTTTTATATTTTATTTGAATCCTCAACCTCTATGTCCATTTGGGAAACGTGTTTTTAAACTGCACCACAGCTTTCAGGTTCCTGACATGTGTTTCTTTTCTAAATCTTCAAATTTTCTACTTTTCTCTTACCATATTCTTGTTTCTACTATAGAATTATACTTTTAAAATTTAGTTCCATAATAATGGAAGATGGTCAATCATTTCACTAACTTTGAAAATATGTTATCAGAATTGAATGATAACAAGAGAATTTCAGTTACATTGTTCCAGCCTAAATCTTTCCTTGGTTTTTCTTCCCAGGTTTGGTTGATATTTCCTCTTGTTACCCACCAATTCTTTCATCAAAGAATTTATATGCTAAGTAGATAAACTTTCGCTTACTAATTCAGAGGAGTGTTAATGAACTGTCATTAATACCTACTGAAAACCCCTCTTCTGAGAAGTTATTTTAATCACTGTAATCTGGTAACATTTTATTCATTTTCTCTTTTTTATTATAAACATATTAAACATACGCAAAATTAGAGGCTACTTTAATGAATCCCATGTGTCCATCATCCAATTAAAATAATTGTCAACATTTTACTAATCTGTTTCTCAAAAACTTACTGAATATTTGGAATCAAGGAGAAAATAATGATTAATTATACAGCATGCAAATTATTTTCTAACTATTCTTACAATGTTGTCACTCTTATTTTGCATATGCTCACTTTTTCAAAGGTATTTAGCTGGACTCTGAACTTAAAAAATATACTGCCGTTTATATAACATTTACAATGTATTGTGATTTCCATAAAATTGGATGAAACTTTTTTTTATTTTTTTAAATTTGACTTTACAATACTCTATTGGCTTTGCCATACATCAACATGAATCCACCACAGGTGTACACAAGCTCCCAATCCTGAATCCCCCTCCCACCTCCCACTAGACGAAACTTTAATGAGCTTTCAGAAATTGAAAATTCCAACTTTTCGTACAAAGCAAAGAATGCTCACCATTGTTTATTCTTTCTGGCTATGTGATCTTCATTTAAGCTTAAGTCCAAGGGAGATGGCTTTGTAGATTTATCTGTTATGAATTACCAAGTACTTGTTGTAAAAGAAGAATTTAACCAATTAATGAATTATGTAGAATATTACTTAAACTTTCACTCAAAAGATACACTAAAGAAAAGAAATGGAATCCAAACATTTACATAACAATAAATGGAGGGCTCTAGTGTAAAGCAAGAAACCTAGCAATTCAGAATTAACTCATTTGCTGTTGGTTAATAAGAGGATTTAAGTGTCCTAGCTAATGTGTTGTACAACATTATATTTTTCTAAGGATCCTTACAATAAGAACAAATGGAATGCTTTTGGTATGCTTCTAAGGTCTCTATTCAATGGTTATGCAAGAATGGGACTACAATTTTGTAATTACAGCTGGCCTTGAGTATGCAGCTCATTGCATGATGATGTGACGAAGTCCTGCTTGCCTCCACTACTGGTCTGACCCAATATCTGAAAAATTCACAATTAATAACATATTGGGGTTATGACATTGAATGCTTACATAGTATCATAGTATAATTTAAACTCTATATGAATTTATTCTATGTAAATACTGTGTGAATTCATAGTATAGTTTAAATTCTATATGAAAACTCGTCTAGTAAACCATAACCACTATTATTACACTGGCACCACTTAACTTATCAGATCAGCTAGCCACCTGGCTTAAAGACAGGCAGAAATAGGAGAGCTATAATGGAGGAAAGGGAGAGAAACAGGTACAGAGAAGATAAGGAAGCTTTGAAAAACACAAAGGGCTCATTGGTTAAGGGCAGGAAACTTTGAAATTGGGAGAGCATGCTTTTTGTTTGTTTTAATTTACTCATTTGGCTGCTGTGGGGCTTAATCGTGCCATGTGGAATCTTAGTTCCCTGACCAGGGCTCAAACATGAACCCCTGACATTAGGAGCATTGGCTTAGCCACTGGACCACCAGAGGAGTCAAGGAGAGAACATTCCTAAGGGAAGTAATAAATTGCCAAGTAGTAGCTCTTGAGCGTCCCTTGGACTGCAAGGACATCCAACCAGTCCATTCTAAAGGAGATCAGTCCTGGGTGTTCTTTGGAAGGAATGATTCTAAAGCTGAAACTCCAGTACTCTGGCCACCTCATGCGAAGAGTTGACTCATGGAAAAGACTCTGATGCTGGGAGGGATTGGGGGCAGGAGGAGAAGGGGACGACAGAGGATGAGATGGCTGGATGGCATCATGGACCTGATGGACATGGGTCTGAGTGAACTCTGGGAGTTGGTGATGGACAGGAGGCCTGGCATGCTGCAATTCATGGGGTTGCAAAGATTTGGACACGACTGAGCGACTAAAATGAACTGAACTGAGCTCTATTTTTATGCAGACCTTGTCCAGATTACCATAGTTACAGATAAGAGATAGTGAAGATATTCCACCATAGTAAAGATTTACTTTATTTATTTTTAGTTTTCTTTAGAAAACTTAGTTTTTCTTCTATGGGTTTCCCTCATAGTTCAGTTGGTAAAGAATCCACCTGCAATGCAAGAGACCCCGATTCAATTCCTGGACTGGGAAGATCTGCTGGAGACAGGATAGTCTACCCACTCCAGTATTCTTTGGCTTCCCTGTGGCTCAGCTAGTAAAGAATCCACCTGCAATACAGGAGGCTTGGATTTGATCCCTAAGTTGGGAAGATCCCCTGGAGAAGGAAAAGACTATCCACTCTAGTATTCTGGCCTGGAGAATTCAATGGACTGTATAGTCCATGGGGTGGCAAAAAAGTTGGACATGACTAAGCGACTTTCACTAGTTTTCCTTCTATACTATGCTAAGATATCAATCATGGCTTTATGGTTTAGCCTTTTCTGAGGAAATTCATGAATTACAGAACATATTGAGATTTATTCTCAAAAATCTAAATCATGAGGGCTGCTGCTGCTGCTAAGTCACTGCAGTCGTGTCTGACTCTGTGTGACCCCATAGACGGCAGCCCACCAGGCTCCTCTGTCCCTGGGATTCTCCAGGCAAGAACACTGGAGTGTGTTGCCATTTCCTTCTCCAGTGCATGAAAGTAAAAGGTGAAAGTGAAGTTGCTCAGTCGTGTCCAACTCTTGGCAACCCTATGGACTGCAGCCTACCAGGCTCTTCCATCCATAGGATTTTCCACTCAAGAGTAATGGAGTGGGGTGCCATTGCCTTCTCCTAAACATGAGGGCAGAAGTACAAAATTTATTCTACATACTAATCAGAATTGTGACTTCATTATTGCTTGGATCATAGAACTCAGGTTCATGACTGAATGAGGGAGGCATCACAAAGTTTGGTTAAGAAAGTATCCTTGAGTTGCAAGCTCTTGTAGTCCACATAAACCAAGTACCACACTGTATTCCTCAAACAGCCTGAGATTATAATATGGGAGGACTAAAGATGTAATATGATAAGAATTAGGTAATTAAAGACTCAAGTGTATTACATTTTAAATTTTTGTATTTATTATTGGTAGATTTTAAGATCCCTTTTGGGGAGACCCTGGTGGCTCAGAGAGTCTAGAGTCTGCCTGCAATGTGGGAGACCGAGGTTTGATCCCTGGGTCAGGAAGACCTCCTGGAGAAGGAAATGGCAACCCACTCCAGTATTCTTTCCTGGAGAATTCCCTTGGACAGAGGAGTCTGATGGTCTACAGTCCACGGGGTTACAAAGAGTTGGACACGACTGAGTGACTTCACTTCAATTTAAGATCCCTTTTGACCTGAATTAGATTGGAATAGAAATTAAAAATCATGAAGTTTACAATCAAGATTTTGTGAACTTTCACCTGTGTTTTGCATAAAAATACTTGAACTAACTGAATGTTCACAGCTCCTGTATTTCAGACTACCTTTTCTATTACATCAATCCCCATCCCTTCTTTCTTTTCCCCATCCCTTCTTTTATGAGATAGATTAAAAATTGCTCTTTAGTGAGAGCTTGGTAAGCCAGTGTTCTTATAAAATAAAGCAGGATCCCAAGCTGGGACAAAGAAAATGCTACCTTTTAGAAAGAGTTAAAAGCATATGAGCTCTTCATAAAATCCACTTACTTGTTGAGGAAAAGTTCAGTTAGTTTTCAATCACAAAAGACCTAAAGGGAAAGTTGGGGTATTTATGGGTATTTATGGTCTTAGATTTTATCTAGATGAGGTTCTCAATAAAAAGAATCACAAATACCCAAGCATTTGAAACATGATGGGGAAATAAATCTCTCTCCAGCTTTGCTTGAAACGTTTTTTTAAAGATACTTTGCTTAGCTGAAATTTTACCAGTTAAGATATCCACGTTACCAAATAATTTTTTTGAAACTCTGCTTAGCAGATTGAACATATTAAAAGGTTTATATATCATTCACTCCCACTTTAGTATGAATTAGTTTACTCAGTTCCCGCTTTTCTTACAAAAAGGTTAGATTTATGGACTGTAGTGTGAGTGGAGAAAGGAAATAAGAAGGATGACAGGAGATTTCCCTGGTGGTCTGGTTAAGGCTCCTTGCTTCTGATGCAGAAGGCATGAGTTTGATCCCTGCTTGGGGAACTATAACCCCATATGTCACACACACACACACACGCACACACACACACACACACACAAAAGGATTGTGGGGTAATTATTAAACATGAGACACTGCTTTGGGGAAGATCCTCAGTTGCTTTGGGTGTGAAGGAGAGTGACAAAGTAACGGGAAGCTGGGCAAGATGATATGGGGAGAGAGGTGGGAGGGGGGTTCAGGATTGGGAACTGATGTACACTCGTGGCAGATTCATGTCAATGTATGGCAAAACCAATACAGTATTGTAAAGTAAAATAAAAATAATAATTAATAAATAAATAAAAATACTTAATATTTGAATGTTTATATTTATTTATATTTAAAATATTTACATACATTTAAATATTTATCCTTATATTAAATATTTACATAAACTTCCTAATAATTCCTTTCTATACATTCCTCTATACATGAGACATGCCATGAAATTTATGCAAATATTTGGGCCTAAAAAACGTTGTAAAGATTTTAAGCTCTTCCAAACAAGGAGATAAGAAATATTAAACTTAATTTTATTTATTTAAAAAATATTTCTTCATTCACTTAATAAACCTTTTTTGAGTGCCTAATCTATGCAAATCTCTGTATATTAGCTATTAAGAGGGTATACAGTTGAGAAAGACTTGGTGTTTATAAGAAAGTTGTAGTATTTCCTGTAGTGTAGTTATTTTGAGAATAGTTATTTTTGTTCAAAGGTAATGATAAAACAAGTTGAGTTACAGAAGACCAAAACTGGATAGACTAGCTCATAGAGGCATTGGGCAACAACTCAGGTATTAGGATGGAGATGGAGATTGTATGAAAGTACAAGTCTTCTGGGACACTGAGTCATCAAGAGAGAATGGCCAACAACAGGATTAATTTTTTATCTAATCTAGAGAATTTTTGAAGGTATTTTTATACTATATCTGGCTAGAACCAAATTTAGAGTTTCAAGTGGTCCTTTGTATAAAGATAAGTTTAAGTGCTGTGAAGTACTGTGGCTAGACAAGTGTGAGGAGAAAGAGAAACTCTAGCCAGGTTAAAGCCAGGGAATAATAAATGCTGAGAAACTGTTGCAGGTTGAATATTCCCAAAGATGTCCAAGTTGTAATACTTCCAGTCTGGAAACGTGTTACTTGACATGGCAAAGAGGAATGAAAGTTGCTGATAGGGTGTTAATCAGATGATTTTGAGATGGGGAGATTGTCCTGTTTTATCTGGTTGGACCCTATCTATCACAAGTGTCCTCAGAACTGAAAGAGGAAATAAGGTGAGATAGAGGAATGGTGCATTTGAAGGACTTCAACTGTTGTTGCTGGCTTTGAACATAAAGGCAGGGGGTTGTAATTCTGGTATAATGGGTACTTATAGAAGCTGAAAAAGGCTTCTGAAGGAACAAAGCTCTTAGAAGAGACCCCAGTAAGAAAGTGATCTTGCCAACACCTTAATTTTAGCTTGGTGTGATCCATTTCAGATTTCTGACCTATAACACTCTAAGACAATAAATTTGGGTTATTTTTAAGTGAATAAGAGTTGGACCATAAAGGAGGTTGAGCACTGAAGAATTGATGCTTTTGAGTTGTGGTGCTGGAGAAGACTCTTGGGAATCCCTTGGACAGTGAGGAGATCAAACCAGTCAACCCTAAAGGAAATCAACCCTAAATATTCACTGGAAGAACTGATGCTGAAGCTTTAATACTTTGGCCACTTGATGCAAAGAAACAACTCATTGGAATACCCTGATGCTGGGAAAGATTGAGGGCAGAAGGAAAACGGGATGACAGAGGATGTGATGGTCGGATGGTATCATCGACTCAGTGGTCATGAGTTTGAGTAAACTCCAGGAGATAGTGAAGGACAGGGAAGCCTGGTGTGCTGCAGTCCATGGGGTCACAAAAAGTCAGACACAACTTAGCGACTGAACAACAAAGTGAATAAGTTAGTGGCAATTTGATACAGCAGTAATGGGATACCCAAATCATAAAAGTCAAAATCTCTGAGCTTTATTTTCCTTCAGTCTAAAGAGAGGTTTGTAATACCTGCCTCCAAAACAATAACTTCAATATCCTATTTCAAAACTTAGATGATACAATCTCTTTGAAGTATATAGCACATGTGAAATGTTTAATTAGCACAGTTATTTTAAGGTAGCTTTTTATATAGTTTGGAAAGAGGTTCAGTATCACTTTTAAAAATGTCTGTCTGTGATTCTTGGAGATAATTTTTACCTATGCACTGCTGATGTGTCCTACTGGACTGGACAATCAAGACACAGTTTACAAATCATTTCAGATAGCATTTAACAGAGTTCCGCATCACAAGCAAATGTCTAAGGTGCAGAGTTGTGAAATAGAACAGAAGTTGACAGCGTAGACTGAAAACTGGCTAAGGGCAGAAGTTAAGGGTAGAAGTAAATGGAAAATTTTCAAGCAGGACAAGGAATACCTTGGGGAAGAAGACTGAAAAAAATCACTGAGAAACACAGTGTTTATTTCATGTCTAGCACTGTTTTGAAAAATTTTATATCCATTAACTCATTTGATGCCTAAGATAATTTTTTGAGGTAGGTATTTAACTATTTTCATTTTGTACATGAGGTCACCGAGGCAGTTAACTTGCCTACGTCACACACTTAGTAAGAGGTCAAGGTGAAATTTTAGCCCAAGTAGTCTGTTGCTCTGAGAAGGCAATGGCAACCCACTCCAGTACTCTAGCCTGGAAAATCCCATGGACGGAGGAGTCTGGTAGGCTGCAGTTCATGGGGAAGTGAAGAGTCGGACAGGACTGAGCAACTTCACTTTCAATTTCACTTTCATGCATTGGAGAAAGAAATGGCAACACACTCCAGTGTTCTTGCCTGGAGAATCCCAGGACGAGGGAGCCTCGTGGGCTGCCGTCTATGGGGTCGCACAGAGTCGGACACGACTGAGATGACTTAGCAGCAGCAGCAGCAGAAGTCTGTTGCTAGAGTCCATGCTTTTAATTTTTGGACTCAGACAAAATGGTAATATTTTAATCATATTTCCCTGCTTTATACCCTATAGGGCTCTTAACCTAGATTCATTTTTGATAATTTAAAAATAAGGATGACAACTTGAAAGAAGTATTGGATTGTTTTGCTAAAATTAACTTGTAGCCATTTGTTCTGTATGCAATTTCCCTCCTTTTGCATATTTGGGGGAAACTTTTCAGTTATGAGCCCTGTCCCCTGATGTGAAAATCAGAACTCAAACTCTCAGGTGCTCTCATAGCTGGAGACCTAGCCTCATGCAGGCACACAAGACTTGAGTTGGAGAAAACTGACATTGCATAGAGCTTCTGTTTTTCTGGTGTCTGGTGCTGGTTGTGAGATGAGTTTCCTGGTGCAGAAGTGGCATCAGTGCAAGAAGCATAATGACGGCTGTAAATTCTAGGCTGGTGCCTGCAATGGCACCCCACTCCAGCACTCTTGCCTGGAAAATCCTATGGACAGAGGAGCCTGGTGGGCTGCAGTCCATGCGGTCGCTAAGAGTCGGACACGACGGAGTGAATTCACTTTCACTTCTCACTTTCATGCATTGGAGAAGGAAATGGCAACCCACTTCAGTGTTCTTGCCTGGAGAATCCCATGGATGGGGGAGCCTGGTGGGCTGCCATCCATGGGGTCACACAGAGTCAGACACGACTGCAGTGACTTAGCAGCAGCAGCAGCCTGGTGGCTTGGTGGCAGAAGTGATATTGGAGACAGTTTTTCACCAGTTTTCTGGCATGATTTCGTCCCTTATTATCCCTTGAAATTTAGGCTCAAAGCTCAGCAATTCTGTGAACTCTTATATTCAATAAATTCCCTTTCTGTTTTAGTTAGCCCAAGAGGATTCTGTTTCTTGTAGCTAAAGAATCCTAACCAACAGAAAAGTCAAATAAGAAAATAATACAAAATTTTCTCTTAAAAGAGGAATAAAATAAATTTTAGGAGAACTAAAGGATTAATATAAAAGATTAAATGATAAAAAGTTTTGAAAGTTTGTAAATGTAACTATCAGATCACCAATTGTGAGATGATTAAGTATTATTTAGATGAATCTGATTAAAAAGGGATAGTTATGCTACATATAAATAAGGTATGTATTTTCATAGATGATGAAAATAAGGTAAAAAAGAAACAGCCAATGGAGGAAATTTTAATAGCAATTGAAACAGCTTATATACAATTTCATAGAAATACAATATAGTTTCTACTGCCTTACTTAGTTTCTCAGAACAGTAAGAGTGAAAGGAATTAGTTATTATTTGGGTACATAATATTTGCCTACCAAATATAAAAGTCATTTATCTTCATGTCAACTGCATCAAAATGAATGTTTGATACAAGTGCACATAAACATAACAAAGCATTTTTTTAGAGTTTTTGGTACTTTTTAAAGGCATAAAACACTAGGGATACTCTTATGACCATAAGGTTTGAGATTATTTTAAAAAATAATTAATGGGAGTATTTTTCTTGAATCTTCAAAAGAGGAGCATCAGACTATTAATTTGTGAGTAGCAAAGGCCTAAGGGAAGTTGAACCCTTCTACAGTTGACTTCTAAAGTCAACTCTTCGGGGCTTCCCTGGTGGCTCAGTGGTAAAGAATCTGCCTGCCAATGCAGGAGATGCGAGTTCTCTGATCAGGGAAGATCTCACATGCTGTGGAGCAGCTAAGCCTGTGTATCACAACTATACAATCTGTGCTCTAGAGCCCAGGAGCTACAACTGCTGAGCCCATGTGCTGTAACTACTGAAGCCCATGCGCCTTAGAGTCCGTGCTCTGCAATAAGAGAGGCTACTACAATGAGAAGCCCGTGCACTGCACCTGGAGAGTAGCCCCTGCTTGCCACAACTAGAGAAACCCATACAGCAGTGAAGACCCCACTTCAGCTCAAAATAAATACATAAATAAAATAATTAATTACAACTCCCTGTAATCACAAATGGGACTTCCCTGGTGGCTCAGCTGGTAAAGAATCCACCTGAAATGTGGGAGACATGGGTTCAGTCTCTAGGTTGTGAAGATCCCCTGGAGAAGGGAATGGCTACCCACTCCAGTATTCTAGCCTGAAGAATTCCATGGACTCTATAATCCATAGAGGGTAGCAAGGAGTTGGACACATTGAATATACATTTTAAAAAGTATACCATTAAACAAGAAGTGTTAACTTGTAAGTTAGGCTTAGCTCATGTAGGCAAAGTAAAGCAGAATTAGATAATTGGAAATACTATTGAATAGTTGAATTTTGATGACTAATTTGAATCATTTGGAGCAATAACTCCTTCACATTTGAATTAGTAGATTTCAAGCTACTCAATTATCTGGTTAATTATTATCATCTTTGGTTTCACTTCACATTCTAAAATAAAAAATAAAAAGGCGTTATTTTTATTTCCAACAATTATTATTTGTACATTTGAGGTGGAATGTCTTACATGGGACAATTAAAAAGTGTTGGAGTTAGTTTTAACTTCCTGGCTTGGCCAGTTAATAGCTGTGCTATTAACTGTGATTAATAGGTCCGTCTAGTCAAGGCTATGGTTTTTCCTGTGGTCATGTATGGATGTGAGAGTTGGACTGTGAAGAAGGTTGAGCGCCAAAGAATTGATGCTTTTGAACTGTGGTGTTGGAAAAGACTCTTGTGAGTCCCTTGGACTGCAAGGAGATCCAACCAGTCCATTCTGAGGAAATCAGCCCTGGGATTTCTTTGGACGGAATGATGCTAAAGCTGAAACTCCAGTACTTTGGCCACCTCATGCGAAGAGTTGACTCATTGGAAAAGACTCTGATGCTGAGAGGGATTGGGGGCAGGAGGAGGAGGAGACGACCGAGGATGAGATGGCTGGATGGCATCACGGACTCAATGGATATTGAGTCTGAGTGAACTCTGGGAGTTGGGGATGGACAGGGAGGCCTGGTGTGCTGTGATTCATGGGTTTGTGAAGAGTCGGACACGACTGAGTGACTGAACTGAACTGAACAGCACTTAATAGAAAGATGTTCACTAACTCTTTTGAACTTGAATTTCTAGTCTGTAAAACAGCTATAATAATACAATAATACCTCATAGTATTAGTATGAGGACTGAACAAGATGCAATTTGTAAATATTTGATATTTTGGATGCAATTAATGTATGTTTCCTTGTTAGAAGAAATAATACAAGTATTATGAATGATATAATACTTATTAACTTAATAAATCAAGCATACCAAAATGTGTCTAGTATCTAAATTGATATTTTAGAATGTTTAAAACACACTATGAGACATATATTTGTGGTTCTTTTGGAGGATGATATTATTGTACCTTGATGCTCAATTCTGCTCACAAGTGGAAAGATCAATAGTATGGTAAATTCTGAGCAGCATGCAAACCAGTTTTCATGTATACTGAGATTTAGAATTATTTTTATTCACCACAGTTTCATCTTTGTCATTCTGTCTGATCTGAACTAATATTAAAATGTCTCCATTTATTCATACATATGACTAGATAGCAAGACACAAACCCTAGAAAACAAGCTGAATATCTCAGACAGGCACACTGAAAACAAACACTGTGAATAATCCATATAATGAAAATTGATTATGTAGGCAAACACAATCAAAATGCTTTGTCCTAGATCTATATCCTTAAAGTTTTATTGGTCAGAGTTTACTCATGGGCAGATATCCCTCAAAGAACATCAATGAACAAATTTCCATAAATAGTGACAGAAAATGTTATAAAATAGTTCGGCATACTAGAAAAAAATGTGTTATGTTCTATAAATGTCTATTTAGGTCCTGTTGGTTTGCAGTGTTGTCCAAGTCTTTTGTATCCTTGTTCGCTTTCTGCCTCTTTGTTCCGACAATTACTGTAGATGGGGCATTAAATTCTCCAGTTCTTATTGTTTTAATTTAAATTTATTTATTTTAATTGGAGGCTAACTACTTTATAATATTTTATTGGTTTTGCCATACATCAACATGAATCTGCCACGGGTGTACACATGTTCCCAATCCTGAACCCCCCTCTCACCTCCCTCTCCGTACCATCCCTCTGGGTCATCCCAGTGCACCAGCCCCAAGCATCCCGTATCCTGCATCGAACCTGGAATGGCAATTCCTTTCTTATATGACATTATACATGTTTCAATGCCATTCTCCCAAATCATCCCACCCTCTCTCTCTCTCAGAGTCCAAAAGACTGTTCTATACATCTGTGTATATTTTGCTGTCTCACATACAGGGTTATCATTACCATCTTTCTAAATTCCATATATATATGTGTTAGTATATTGTATTGGTGTTTTTCTTTCTGGCTTACTTCACTCTGTATAATAGACTCCAGTTTCATCCACCTCATTAGAACTGATTCAAAGGTATTCTTTTTAATGGCCGAGTAATGCTCCATTATGTATATGTACCACAGCTTTCTTATCCATTCATCTGCTGATGGACATCTGGGTTTCTTCCATGTCCTGGCTATTATAAACAGTGCTGCAGTGAACATTGGGGTACATGCATCTCTTTCNGAACTGATTCAAAGGTATTCTTTTTAATGGCCGAGTAATGCTCCATTATGTATATGTACCACAGCTTTCTTATCCATTCATCTGCTGATGGACATCTGGGTTTCTTCCATGTCCTGGCTATTATAAACAGTGCTGCAGTGAACATTGGGGTACATGCATCTCTTTCAATTCTGGTTTCCTCGGTGTGTATGCCCAGCAGTGGGATTGCTAAATCATAAGGCAGTTCTATTTCCAGTTTTTCAAGGAATCTCCACACTGTTCTCCATAGTGGCTGTACTAGNGAGGAGAAGGGGATGACAGAGGATGAGATGGCTGGATGGCATCACTGACTTGATGTACGTGAGTCTGAGTGAACTCCGGGATTTGGTGATGGACAGGGAGGCCTGGCATGCTGCGATTCATGGGATTGCAAAGAGTCGGACACGACTGAGTGACTGAACTGAACTGAACTGATGTTATTGTTCAGTAGCTAAATTGTGTCCAACTCTTTGTGACCCCTTGGACTGTAGCATGCCAGGTTTCCCTGTCCTTTAAGATCTCCTCTTGTTTGCTCAAATTCATGTCCATTGAGTCAGTGATGCCATCTCATCCTCTGTCACCCCCTTCTCCTTTTGCCTTCAATCTTTACCAGCATCAAAGTTTTTTCCAGTAAGTTGGCTCTTCATATAATAAGGTGGCCAAAGTATAAGAACTTTAGCTTCAGCATCAGTGCTTCTAATGACTACCGGAAAAGTCACAGCTTTGACTATACAGACCTTAGTTGGCAAAATGACGTCTCTGCTTTGTCATATGCTGTCTAGACTTGTCATAGCTTTCCTTCCAAGGAGTAAGTGTCCTTTAATTTCATGGCTGCAGTCACATCTGCTGTGATTTTTGAGCCCAGGAAAATAAAATCTGTCACTGTTTCCACTTTCTCCCCATCAATTTGCCATGAAGTGATGGGACTGGATGCTGTGATCTTAGTTTTTCAAAGGTTGAATTTTTAACTCTCCTCTTTCATATATGTATTTATTTGCCTCCCAGGTGTCTCAGAATCTGCCTGTCAATGCAGGAGTTATGGATTTGGTCACTGAGTCAGAAAGATCCTCTGGAGCAGGAAATTGCAATCTACTTCAGTATTCTTGCCTGGGAAGTCCCATGGATGAGCCTGATTGGGTGCAATCTGTGGGTGGCAGAGTGGGACATGACCTAATGATTGAGCACACACACATGTGCACACACAGTCAGTCCAGTCAGTCAGTTCAGTCTCTCAGTTGTGTCCGACTCTGCGACCCCATGAATTGCAGCACGCCAGGCCTCCCTGTCCATCACCAACTCCCGGAGTTCACTCAGATTCACATCCATCGAGTCAGTGATGCCATCCAGCCATCTCATCCTTGGTCGTCCCCTTCTCCTCCTGCGCTCAATCCCTCCCAGCATCAGAGTCTTTTCCAACGAGGCAACTCTTCGCACACACATGCAAATTTTTTTTTTTTTTCAAGATAAGATGAAGAAACTGTGACTTGGGCTGGTTAATGTCTTGCCTCAAACCCAACAAGCTTTGACTCTTCTTTCTTTCTTTTTTGATGACCATCTTTTCCCTGTATCCTCACATGGCCGAGGGAGTAGGGAGCTTTCTGGGTCTCTCTTTTAAAAAAAACTTTTTATTTAGTACTGAGGTGTAAATGACTAAAAAACAATGTCGTGACAGTTTCAGGTGAATGAATGGTTCTCTGTCTTTAAAAGATGTGAAAGAAACCATCAGGTCAGCAGACTTGACAGAAGCCAGAAGGCAGCCCAAGGACTATCCCTGAGATATATACTGTAGGATTACTATGTCAAAGATAACTGTTCCTTCTTCTCTATTCTTTCCAGGTACAGAGAAAGCATGGGTGGATATATACTCTATGGATATTGAAACACAAAAAGAAACTTCTAGAGACTAACTGTGGAAGATCATTTCTGTCTTCTCATCTGT
Source organism: Neotragus pygmaeus (assembly GCA_006410875.1). Lineage (NCBI taxonomy): Eukaryota > Metazoa > Chordata > Mammalia > Artiodactyla > Bovidae > Neotragus > Neotragus pygmaeus. The sequence goes on along the minus strand of SJYV01006527.1, from coordinate 688,233 downwards.
AAAATGAAAGATTGGATTAAATTATCTCTTAGAATTGTATTTTAAATATAAACTGTTCATTGACATGAAGGCACTGAATGAAAAATTTTATTTTATTTTATTGAAAAACCCATATTTGGAGGGCCTAAGACAGGAAGGGATAATGACTAGATACCTTCATATTTGGTAAGATTTGACATTGCTCTCTTTTTTGGCAAGTCAGTATAATTATTTTCTATTAAGGTCATATTATCTTATTTTTCTTGGCATGTTAAGTGGGGTCATACCTGAGAGGGTAATTTAGAGAGAAGAGGATATTTGATTGTCTGAGTTATCTGAGGATCACGGCATGCTTCCCATGATGTTGCTCTAAATGATGCATTTGTAGTGAATATATTTAATTGCCATGGCACATGAGCTTTAAAAAATCATGCTGATAATTTTTTAAACCATGCTGATTGGTTCTTTTGCATGTTCCAGAAAAGGTTATAAACTAAATTTTATAAAGTACAGCCATTTTCCCACAGATTTTGCAAGTATTGTTTCCACTTTGTCCTCTACCCAACTTTACTTTTTTTTTTTTGCAAATTAGGGTTAAAAAAAAGCACTGATTTTGAAAGAGAAGTAAAATAAAGGTTAGAAATTATTCTGTTTTGCTTAGTCTTCTTAATTTTGAAACTGTTTATGAGAAGCACTTGCATAAAAGGGTTTGAAAGCTAATCATTTCACTTTTCTTCCCTTCGATAATGTGAAGTGAAGTAACTGTAGGTTTTACAGACTTAAGTTAGTAATGTAGTTTTTTGACAGTAAATACTTTTTATTTATCCATTACTTGTTTGTTTATTTATTTTCACAAGTAAATAAGTTTGTATTATTTTAGAAAAAAACATGAATTAAAAAAAAGAATCTTGGCCATTTGTTTAGATACATTAGACACTTTGCATATCTGCTGTGAAAACAAGTTTATTTTTTCTGTTGACTTAATTTCCTTAATCTTTGGACTCTGAATAAATTCAGGTCATTGGAGAAATTATAGGTGGAGAGAATAAAGTCTAGGAGTCAAATAAATCAAAGCCCAACACACCCAGAAACCCAAATTCGAGATAAGAAGAATAATAATTAGAAAATATTTCCTTTTTTCTCTTTTCTTTCTCGTTTTCATTATCATTTTTGTCCTTTCTGTTGCCTTATTTAATCTAAACACAGACACAGACACACACACACATGTATTTCCCCCTAAATCTCTCCTAAATGGGAACCTGTGTTCAGAAAGGAAAAAAAAAAAAAATTAGCAGATTTACTTCCCTAATATGCTTTATAGATACTTCATGAAAAGTTGCTTATCTTTAAAAATACTTCATATGCACAAAGAAAAACCAGTGACAAACTGATCACCACCTTTCCCCCATCTGATTTTACTATTCTTTGTGGTAAATCCTGGACCCTAAGGAAAATCTGTGAGTTCAGAGGCTAGGAAGAGAAAAAATCTGAGAAGAAGAAAAGCATGGCTGATCACATCTCAGGACTGGGGCAGACAGAAGTGGTATCAGAGAAGCCTGAGCAGGACCCCAGGCTTGTAGCCACTAAGCCACAAGGATCACCCCTCTCCCTCTCTGCCCAATGGAAAGCCAGGAGCTTCACCAGGGTCCAGCTATGAGAAGGCTACTCTTCATACCAAGAACCGGAAATACCTCAATTTGAGAAAAGATAGTCAACAGATGTCAACACTGAGATGAAACAAATACTACAATTATTTTATGAAAAACTGTAAATGGCCATCCTAAAACTGCTTCAAGGAGCAATTATAAACAGGCTTTATGTTAATACAAAAATAAAAGTAGAAAGTCTCTGTAGAGAAATAAAAGCTACAGAGACAAATTGAAATTTTAAAATTAAAAAGTATAGTAACATAAAGTGCTCAAACAAAACAAAAATCTTATGGGATGGGTTTAACATTAGGTTGAAGAGGACAAAAGAATCAGTGAATATGAAGATTAAAAAAAAAAAAAAGGAAGCTATTTGACCTGAATATCAGAGAGAAAATCAATGGGAAAAAAAAAAAAAGAGCCTCAAGATCTAATGTCTGTCATCAGAGTCTCAGGAGAGAGGAGAAAAAATGTAAGGCTAGAAAAATGTTAGAAGAAATAGTGACTAAATGTTACCCAAATTTGGCATAAGATATAAGCCTAGATGGGCTTCCCTGGTGGCTCAGATGGTAAAGAACCTGCCTGCAATGCTGGAGACTTGGGTTCGATCTCCGGGTCAGGAAGATCCCCTGGAGAAGGAAATGGCTACTCACTCCAGTATTCTTGCCTGGAGAATCCCATGGACAGAGAAGCCTGGTGGCTTCCATGGAGTCACAAAGATTCAGACATTACTGACTAACACACTTTCATAAGCTTAGATATTCAAGTTGAACAAACCCTAAACAGTGTAACCCAAAGAACTCTTGATCAAACTTTTGAAAACCAAAGATTAAGGAAAAACGTTAAAAGTAGTAAGAAAGCAATGACACTTTTCCTATAGGGAAAAGGAATTCAAATGACAGAGAAATTCTCAGGAACCATGCAGATCAGAAGAAAGTGTGACATCTTTCAAGTGCTGAGAGAAAATGACTATCAACTAAGAATTCTATATCTATTGAAAACATCCTCCAGGAAGAAAGAAAAATAAAGCCATTCTAAGATGAAGGAAAACCAAGAGAATTGGTTGCAAGAAGAACTACCATAAAATAATGGCTGAAAGCAGTTTTATAAACAGAGGGGAAATGATATAGGAAGGTATCTTCAGTTCAGTTCAGTTGCTCAGTCATGTCCGACTCTTTTCGACCCCATGAATCACAGCACGCCAGGCCTCCCTGTCCATCACCAACTCCCGGAGTTCACTCAGACTCACATCCATCGAGTAGGTGATGCCATCCAGCCATCTCATCCTCAGTTGTCCTCTTCTCCTCCTGCCCCCAATCCCTCCCAGCATCAGAGTCTTTTCCAATGAGTCAACTCTTCTTATGAGGTGGCCAAAGTACTGGAGTTTCAGCTTTAGCATCATTCCTTCCAGAGAAATCCCAGGGTTGATCTCCTTCAGAATGGACTGGTTGGATTTCCTTGCAGTCCAAGGGACTCTCAAGAGTCTTCTCCAACACCACAGATCAAAACATCAACTCTTCAGCACTCAGCCTTCTTCACAGTCCAACTCTTAGAACATCAGAAAGGAAGAAAGGACAAGGGAAAGATTGAAAATATGGATATGTGCAATTGATATTCCTTTTTCTCTTAGTTTTATAAATTATTTTTGATATGGCTCTTAATGTATATATAAGAAATATTTAAGACAATTATGAATGAGGGAAAGTTTATGGATTTAAAGAAAGACAAGCTTTTGATATGCCACTTGCACTGATAAAATATCAACTCTGAAAAGGCTGTGAAAATTATACATGTGAAAGAATGTAATACTTGAAACAACTACTGAAAAATTGCCTAGAGATACATCTCAATGTAGTATTTCATCTGTGGATAAATCAAGATAGAATTCTTTAAGAAGTTCACACACAAAGCAGATGAATAAAGAGAGCCTCTGAAAATTATTCAAGGAACACTTGAGAAGATAAAAATAGTTCACAAGTTAAAGAAAATGACCAGTTATTTGTTTTCTTTCTAAAACCCAGTTGAGGAGCATTGCATAGAGTGAGTGAGTATTTTATCTAAAGTGGAAAAGGTAGTAGTCAGTTCAGTGCTTAGCCTTCTTGAAGACTGAGGACTTGCTTACAGGGACCTGCTGGGTGAGGTGCTTAGCGATGGTTGAGCATGATCTTAAACACTGGAAAGACTGAGCCAGAGAAACTAGGAGGTTGAAAAGGAGTACCAAAAGGAGGTTTAAGCAAGAATTTCACTTATTTCAAATTTTTTTTTTTTTTTTTTTGCCTAGCATGAACTCTTCATCCAAGTTGGAAGGAAGCTTTGTTTCCATTCCCTCTTGTACCTCCTGTATTGTCACCCACATCTTCTATTTTCTGGACTTAATAATTCCAGGGTATTATACATTACATTATATAGTAAGCTAAGTAGGTTATTACAGAGAGAGTGTGAGCCTAGCTGTCATGAAAACATCATTTTTTTTTTTTTGGCTAAATCAGTTTTGAGTTCTAAATAACAGATTTAGCACTTGTCTTTTGGATCAGCTCCTCTACGGTTGGGGATACTTCGGTTATGCTGAATCTCAGTGTTAATGATCGGAGAACAAATTTCTCGTGAAATTTGTCATGAAATTTGTCAGCGAGATTTGAGGAGCTAATTTTTTCAGCAGATTACAGTGGAAAATTTCACTACAGACACTTTTCAAATACAGAGTCAGCAGCTTCAGGGTTCTATAATATATTACAAGGAAAGCAAAATCTTGACCTTGGGATTCAGAGTTGGAGTGGAAGCCCTTTTGCATTCAGTGAAGGATACCCTTCTGTAGGCTAAATGTAAAGAGGGAATAGAAACACACACACACTTACACTTCTCATGGGGCCAATTATTCTTTAAAAATTATATTATCCACAAAGCATTTTTAGTTTGAGTAAAGTATACAATGACAGAAAACAAGGATCATTTTCTTTCTTTCTCTTCCTCCCTTCCTTCCTTCTAAAAGAAAAAAGACTATATCATTCTTCCAATCTGCTGTTTTAGATCTTGGGAGCAGATTGTTTTTGAGTCAATTAAAAAAGGTGTGGCCATATAGTATAGTATGTCCATTTGTGTTGAAATCCATTTATTTTCCTGCAGTCATTAATGATTGGGTCTGTGTACTAAGTCGCTTCAGTTGTGTCTGACTCTTTGTGACCCCATGAATTGTAGCCCACCAGGCTTCTCTGTCTGAGGGGTTTTCCAGGCCAGAATAGTGGAGTGGGTTGCCATGTCCTCCTCCAGTGGATCTTCCCAACCCAGGGATCGAAACTGTGTCTCTTGTATCCCCTACACTGGCAGGTGGGTTCTTTGCCACTAGAGCCATCTGGGAAGCCCATGATTACTGTCCTACAAACTATAATTGTTTTAAACCTGAATAAGTTTTCAGACGACAGAAAACCTATGTAGCAAGAAGATTATTTCTTCTCTATTTCAAACTGGGTTCTTTGTTTTAATTCCATAGTTCTAGAATGAAATTCATCAAGTAAGAATAAAGTGCTTCCCACGTGGGACAGTGGTAAAGAATCTGCCTGCCAATGCAGGAGACTCAAGAGGTGAGGATTTGATCCCTAGGTCTGGAGGATTTCTTGGAGTAGAAAACGGCAAACTGCTCCAGTTTTCTCGCCTGGAGAATCCCATGGACAGAGAAGCTGGTGGGCTACAGTCCATGAGGTCTCAAAGAGTCGGACATGACTGAGCACACACACACACGAAAAAGTAGAATGTAAAATATTGTTCTTCATGGTTCTTGAGTTATTTAACAAAACACAAGTTTCAGATACATGATTACTATGAAACTCACTAAATGAATTTCTTTAGAAAATAAACAATTCTTTTGTCTTATGCATCTGAGAAGCCCAGATATGTAATTAGTCAGTCCTGTGTAGTTTCAAAATAGAAACCTTTCAACTTGAATAGAAGAGAGAAGTTTTCTTGAATAATGGGTGTGTGCAATTTTGGTTTCTTTCAGCAGAGAAGAAGTCCCAGGGTGTATCACTGTATTTACAGTAATTAACTCCTTAGGCACTTGTGTCTTGTTGGCTTTAGATCAAAATGAGATTTGTTGGGCAAGACATTTTTTATGAGGAAGGCTTGGTCTTGTTTCATACTGAATTAGCTAGAAATGAATTGTCCATCATATTCCTCAGTATATAGTCTGAATGCTCTTGGGCACTCAGGCCACAGTGGTGATGGAGGGATGGGCAAGACATTCAAGTATTTAAAATGGATATTTTTGTGTGTGCATTCAGGACGGATCATAATTTTTATATATTTTGAATGAGTATATTCAATTCACAATGACTAATCACTAAAGATGCTGCACCACTGAACATAGTTGACCTTTTGAGAAGTTTAGTGGTATTAATACAGGAGAAAATGATGGGGAGGGGGAGAGCTAGACTATGGAAATACTAGCAGAACAGTTAAAGAAAATGATAAATTATCACAATGCAGATTAGTGATTTTACTTAAAAGACATTTATGCATTTCAAATTGCATCTTCAAAATATAAACCTTTAAAAGGAGAGGTATGTTGATGGCATTCTAGTGGCTTCCATCAAAATAGAAGAAATGGGTCAAAAAAAAAATCTGTGTCCATTGCACAAGGTTCTATACCTACTACATTATGCATATGGAAGTTGTATATTTGTTTTGCTTGTTGATGTGGAATAAAGTCTTGTAAAAACTGCTAAGAGGGGTTTTTCTTTCCTCATGCCAGTCATTGCAATCTACTGATAGCAATTTTTTCTTATTCAAACCCTACCTAATAAGATGTCATGTTGTGAATATGATATATGAATATGATTTGAGTACTTCCCAAATCAGATGGAGTGGAAAACAAGTGAGTTCATAAGTCATGAAGAAGAATTCATTTGTCTATGATACTGTTTTCTATCTAGAGTCTTATATTTAACACGTTGAGATAACTTCAGCAGGACTCCGACCTTTGGCCGTAGCTGTTATTATAGCTGTGGCAGAATGGCTCTGACACACAGTGGCTGGTGAGTTAGCAGTCGCATAGCTGCATCTCTGCTCACCTCATACCTCCTGAGCAGAGCGGAAATGCTCTGTTTCTCACACTTCACCTTCTCCTCCTGTTGTAGAAAGTTTTGCTTATATCTGCTGAAGTTAAGACATGACTCTTTTCCTGGGGGCCACCTCTGCGTGAGAAGTGTAGTTAGAAGTGTGGCTATAGCTTCTGGGTTGGAAGGTTGTAGAAACAACCAGACATTCATTTCTCTTCCTCACATAAGACTAAGTGTTCATTTAGTCTTTTAAAAACCACAAGTGGTATTTGATTTTTTGACCATTACAACATGCAGTAAATGAAATGGTAAATATGTAAATATACTTGAAGCAGCAGTAACCTTTTAATTTGGCAATAATGGAATTTGTTTTATAGTCACTCCTTATGCAAAGAAATGGTTTGGATGAAGATATTTTACTCAAGATTCAGTTAATGTTCTGGTCATCAGTGCAAAATTAAATAAGGTGTTTGTGCCTGTCTCATTTGGAATACGTAAAAGACCTGGAAAAAATCCAATGCAATTAAGCTGATTAAAACGTGTCATCTTCCTTTAAGTTAAAACCATTTGTTCAAAGAAAAGAAATATTACCCTGTGGAGAGTATGGGTTTTAATAAATATTTATTGAATTGTAATGTCTCATTTGATAAGAGTATGTCTCCACCATGCTCAGCATTTTAAAGACTCTACTGGCAGCAGAATCACTTTGCTTCAGAAATGTAGCAGATGAATTGTAATTGTCCAGCCAAAGTTGGAATCAATTCAATAGGACTATCCTCCATGTTTATCCAATTGCAAGTAATGTCAAGAGGTGAGATGGTTGATGAAGGGGATATGATTTCTCATCTATGAAATGTTATTCTCATTTGTTCCTTTGGGGACTGTAGCTGTCAAAAGGAAAAAAAATAGACAAGTTGAAAAAATAAAATCTTTATTTGAAGAGAACTATGGAAATGTCTATTTAATCCAGGTTTTAAAGAAAAATTTATAAATTTTGCTTAAAAAATATGGGCACTTTGTCCTTTTTTCGTCAACCACATATAGTAAAATATACTGTTGGAGTGGTCACCAGGCATTCTGTGATTAACAAGTCTGTATTGATCCCTCCTTATGAGTGCAGTGGGCTGAGAGCTTTTGGGGAGTCACATTTTAAGGAAAACCATTGATTCCTACTTTTTTCCTATCTCCTATCTACAGAATTAGTCTCTCTGGTAGCCCTAGAGAGTCTTCTAGCTCTCTTAGCTTTCCAATTCTCACAAAATATTTTGACTGTGTTCTCCCACAGGTAAAATATTTTATTTTACACAATTTTATGCTTTGAAAATGACACTTTACTGACAAAGTAAAAAAAAAAAAAGTGAAAATTTTATGTAGACCATTTATTTATTTAATTTTACAATTAGCCAGAATCAAATGTACTTTGCATATGAGGTATACTTAATATTCAATGACACTGAAAGAGCACAGTTTTAATATCTAATGTAAAAAATGGATTCAGTATTCATTTGGAAAGCAGAGGCCTACCTAATTATTTTCAGATAGGCTTTTAGAAAAAATTTTGTTAATGATATAAAAAAAATACCCAGGCTAATGTCTATTTATCTGGAGAACTTCTTGGCAATTGATTATAAATACACATTTAATGAACTAACAATCACATAGCAGATTATAATTAAACTACAAACATTTTCAATTTTAATCATTTCCAACTAATAATACGATTAACGGTTTTGTTTGAATTCTTTGCTGAAATTTTGAAGACAAACTATGCTGGCAATGATGGTTAAACATTTTAATGTTCAAAGAGTAAGACTATTAATTTTATCTTGAAATTTTGTGTGTGTGTGTATGTGTGTGTATGTGAGAGAGAGAATATGAAGCTATTCCTATCAGTTGCTTTTTGAATAGCACTTTATTCTAGCAATCACTGATAAAGGGGAAAAAAAATCAATCTGTAGAATGCCAAAGGAGGAAGAAATATGTTCCCTATTTTTAAGATTAAGTATTCCAATAACATGGAACTACTAAGCAGTTAACAGTGGTACTTTTTTATTTGTGTTTCTAAAACTACCTAGGTGCTTTAGTATTACATACTATAGCCATAGCATGGAGTGTCCGCAGTCTCTACAACCCTTCCCTCCTATTTCTATAGCCAAATTAAGCCACAAGGTCTAAACATACTTTAAAATAGCAAAATTAAAGACTGCCATTGAATTGTTTCTCCTGTATGCCCCCCCCCAATAAATTTATAGATTGAATTGGGGCACTCAGTGAGCTTGATCGTTCTATCAGATGATCCACTCCAGAGAGAAACATGGGACTTCTGTTAAGTTGTAAGTGGTTTTTTTTTTTTTTTTTT
>SJYV01006527.1:665431-679077 GCA_006410875.1 Neotragus pygmaeus | reverse complement strand
TTTTTTTTTTTTTTTTTTTAGTTTATGAACAAGCCTTATTTAGGTTAATGAAGCAGTGTTTTAATGAAACTTTCAAAACACCTTCTTGTAGGAACTCTCTATAGGTAATGCTTTAGGCAAGTGATCAAACACACTCAATATATTTCATCTCTTCCCATGAGGAAAGAATCCTAGGAAACATATACCAGGGATGTATCTCCTTACTCTCATTCTATAGTCAATTTTCAAGAACTGACTTTTTTAAAGTAATGCTTAGCATAGCCTTGAATTCTATGTGAGCCTTATAATTGGGAAAGGCTTTCAAGAAGAGATGAGAAGTGAGGTATGGGACATATACCTTACTGATGGGAGAAGCATGGGTATCAGGACAATGAGGATAAAACAATTCTGCAGGGCATGGGGTTGGGAAGAGTTGAGAACTAATAGATGAACAAGTAACTCTCTGATAGTGTTAAAGGATTATATAAAAAGTATGGAACCCAGCTGTTCTATACTTTATGAAGTTCAGACAAGAAAGAATGAACTGAACTTGAAGTAAGAATTGACAAAGGAGGTTCTTCAGTACTGGAAACACATATGAAAGGAAGTTCTGTCCTTGTTGCTTGACACACACACACACAGTCAGCTGTTATTCTCAGTTGACAGAGACCAGGCTGCAAGACCTTTTGAGGCCCTTCACAGTTTTATAGAAATTTGAAAACCAACTGAGTTGAATTATGCGACTTCAAGAACAAAAAATTCTGGTAAACTATTCTGCTTTTCCAAACCCAGGGTCCTAAAGTCCTCTCAAAACAGTCAGGATATGCAAAGATCACTGGAAAGACAGTCTTCAGAGGCTTGTTACTTTCCTCTGTTGTGAGCCAAATAGAGAGTCTACAGTTCATAGGCAGACATCTGGTCATTTGCAATTAAGAGCAAAAATTCTTTCATCCATTCTTTTATTCCTTTTCTTTTTAACATTTTTTTGAGTGGCTATTGAAGTGATAGAATCTGACTAATTTCAGTAAAAGAAATGAATAAAAATATCCAAGCACATGCAATTAAGTATATGCACATACAATAAATTAAAATTATTGCCCTCATTTGTCCAGAGATGAGCTTTCCATCTCAGTTCATGTAGATAAGCCTGGAACAAACAGATGAGCATTTAGGACTCTATTATATAGAAAGCTCTGTATTCTAATCTGTTAACATATTTTTTAAAAGCATTGTCTATTTCATCCAGCTGACATTGAAAACAAGAATTTCAGTTGGTGGATAATAATTAGTGCTTTCTTCCATATTAGAAATTACATTTCTTTCATTTTTTCACTGCAATGAATAGAAACTTGGAGAATTACAAAGCCAAAAGGTAAGAACAATTTTAGTGCTTGTAATGCTGCCAGATTGCTATCCAGGAATTCCATCAAGAGTGTATGAGTATCTTTTCCATTGCACCTTAACTGATATTGGCTGTTAACAGCACTCAAGGTTTGGAATATCATTAAATGGTTTCTGATTTGAACAGGACTGATGAGATTATTCTTATGGAGACATGTTATCACTGACATGTGGGACTACTTCCCAGCCTTTTAAGTTAAATACATTCTTCAAAAGTGCTTGACTTCATGTACTTACATTCATTCACTACTTTGACAGATGCTACCTATGTATTCAATAAGCTCCTACTGTGTGCCAGGTTGTGATATCCATTACAAGAATGGATGGCAAAATTTCCATGTTCAAGTCATTATAATATCTTGCCTAGTTTACTGCATCAAATTTTCTCATATTTTCCTGAATCCTGTGTTCCTTTTTTGCTGACCATTGTGATGGTTAATTCTGTGTGTCAACTTAATTCAGCCATGGGGTGCCCAGAGAATTGGTCAAACATTACTCTGGTGTTTCTGAGAGAGTGTTTTTGGAAGAGATTAATATTTAAAGCAGTAGACTGTGTAGTTTGCTCTCAGTGTAGGTTGCTCTTTCTAGGTGGGTCAGGTTCATGCAATCAGTTGAAGGGCAGAAAAGAATAAACAGGCGGAGGTTCCTCTCCTCCTCCCTCCAGGTAAGAAAGAATCCCACCTGCCTTAGAACTAGAACCACACCACTGGCTCTCCCGGTTCTCAGGGTTTTAGACTTGGACTAAAACTTCACCACCAGCTTTCCTGGGTTGCCAGTGTGCAGACAATAGACTGGGGGACTTCTTGGTCTTCATAGTCCGGTGAGCCCATTCCTTACAACCAGGCTGTCTCTCTCTTTCTCTTTCTCTCTCTCTTTCCTATTGGTTCTGTTGGTCTGAAGAACCATGACTAATACAATGACTATGGCTAGAGTAATCTCTGTAAAAATCTAGTAATTCTGCTTTCCTTCTTGGAATTCTTTAGTGAGTTGCCAGTGCTTTACACTTTTTCACATGGCTTTATGATTTAGTTCCTGCTTTATACATCATTCATGTCTCCCTCATTTCCTGTATTATTTCCATAATTATCATATTTAGATTTCTTTAAACACTCTGTGCTCTGTGACTGCTCTGAGCCACCTCTCACACTGTTCCAGCTTCTAGTCATATTTTCATTGTCTCTCGTCTGCCTTATTTCTATCCATCCTTTAGTTCTTAGCTTAAACAGAATGTCTTCTAGGAATTTCTTTCAAGCTCTCAAATCTAGCTAAAGTGCTCCAGCTATTTTCCTCATGTTAGCACTTACCATCTATCATTGTTGTCCACTTCCTTATATGACATCCCATCGACATTGAGAGTCCATGAAGGCAGCAATGTATCTGTCCTTTTTGCCCTGGAACTCAGCTTCTAACACAGTGTCTGACATAGTCTAGGCTTTTAATGGACACCCATTGAATAAATAAAGGAAAGTGTTTCATGAAATTTTGGGATTTCCTTTATCTGCTATATGAAATTGTGGAGGTTGCAAATCAATTACTTTTTACTCAATGGGCCTGCTAACACTGCTAATGGATATGAGTCATACAACTGCTGCTGATCACTGTATTGTCATTGTTGTTGAGTCGGTCAGTCATGTCTAACTCTTTTGTGCCCCCATGGACTGTAGCCTGCCAGACTCCTCTGTCCATGGGACTCTCCAGGCAAGAGTACTGGAGCGGGTTGCCATTTCTTTCTCCAGGGGATCTTCCCTACCCAGAGATAAACTTGAGTCTCCTGTTTGGCAGGAGGATTCTTTACCACTGAGCCACCTGGGAAACTCTGATCATTATATTAGACAAATGTAATTTCAGAAGATTAGCTCCTGTATCCAGTAGGTAGATTGTTTAAGTACTGTGATCCAGTATAGGGGTCCTCAACCTCCAGGATTTAGCCTGATGACCTGAGGTGGGGTGGATGTAATAATAATAGAAATAAAGTGCACGATAAATGTAGTGTGGTTGAATCATCCTGAAGCCATCCCCCCTCTCTTAGTCCAGGAAAAAATCGTCTCCATGAAAATGATCCCTGGTGCCAAAAAAACTGGGACTGCTGATCTAGTGCGTTCTGCCTTACTGGTGATTACTTTCCTGTAACTGTGCTCCATAGCAGTGAGTCTCAGCTGGGGACAATTTTATCCCCCAGAGGACATTTGGTAATATCTGGAGACATATTGATTGTTGTGCTTTGGGGTTGGACATGGAGATGCTGCTTGTCTCTAGTAAGGAGAGCTCAGGGATGCTGCACAGTCAATATTGCACAGTGCAGCTCCCACAACAGAGACTCATCAGGCCCCAAATGTCCATGGAGCTGAGGTTGAGAAACCCTAGTCTATATAAATCCAGAGAAACTTTGTGAACAGCACACTGTCTCCTGTGATGGTCATGCTTGATACCTCTGTTTAACATAGATTGTTGCGTGTTATCTGACCAGTTAGGGGAAAACACAAGAAGAGACCCAGCCAGGCAGCCAAATGATGCACAGTATTGTTGCACGGGAGCTGTTTTGGTGCTGTATTTTAACTCATTAACATTTAAAAATTGTTCTGCAGCAGAAAAATAATTATGTCCTTTTAACGTTGAAACAGAATCCATTTTTCCAAGCATACTTTTTTTAAGGGCATATTGCTACAACACCAACTGTTTTACAAGCACAGTAATCACATTGCTGTTGAGTTTATTGTGCTTTGTTAGGACACACTTTACAGCGTGGAAAATGCATTTTAGAGTAATTCTTCTGAGTGCAGTTATGGAAAAGAACAAAGGTATGCTTTTTTGGAGGGGTAACTGAACAGTTAGTTGCATAGTGACCCCCTCTGGCAGGTGCAATGGTTTCTCCAGGTGGCTTTTGGAAAGTCCGGTATCTGAATCTTTGACCCTCTTTGTAGGAATGAGGAAACTAAAGAAACAAAATGGGAAATGGAAAAAATTTAAGGGGCTCTGAAGATGTCAGGCCTCTTTTGGAGAATCATTTATACTGTTCATGATCAGTAATTTTGTTGTGGCCCTTTATGTCCCACTTCTATCAACCTTTAAGGCAGCTGTTCCCAAATTTCTTGGCACCAGGGACTGGTTTCATGGAAGCAATTTTTCCACAGACCAGGGGAGGGGAATGGTTTGGGGATGATTCAAGTGCATTACATTTATTATGCCTCTGGTGATCTGACTGACAGGAGGCAGAGCTCAGTGATCATCCAAGCCACGGGGAGTGACTGTAAATATAGATGAAGCTTTGTTCGCTTGCTGCTGCACGCCTTCTGCTGCATGGCCCAGTTTTTAACAAGTTATGGTCTGGTTCTAGTCCATGGGAGTAGGGGATCCCTGTTTAAAAGCTTTGGTTCTTGATTTGGTTTCATGGACCTACATGTGGAATTTCAGGGAGTTTCTGAATCCAAAGAAATGTGTACAGTTCAGTTCAGTTGCTCAGTCGTGTCCGACTCTTTGTGACCTCATGAATCGCAGCATGCCAGGCCTCCCTGTCCATCACCAATTTCCAGAGTTTACTCAAACTCATGTCCATTGAGTCGGTGATGCCATCTAGCCATCTCATCCTCTTTCGTCCCCTTCTCCTCCTGCCCTCAGTCCCTCCCAGCATCAGGGTCTTTTCCAATGAGTCAAGTCTTCTCATTAAGTGGCCAAAGTATTGGAGTTTCAGTGTACAAGATTGATATATATGCAAATTTAAGAGCTTTTCAATGCGAGGTGTTCACAGCTTTATTAGAAACTTGGAAGGATCATGACTGAAAAAGTTTGAGACAGTTCTTTAGGAAATTCATGCATCCTACTGTAGCAATTTGGACATTTGTATGGCTTTATGAGAAGGTGTAATATCTTTAAAAGGAAGCTGCTTAATCATTAGTGGGGTATATAGCAACTGCCCTGTTTGTAAACCTGGTGTGGTGTATTGGGGCATAAGATTTCCTTTGTCCTTTTATTCTATTGCTACATAAAAATGGACTCCTAGGGTCATCCTCTCTACACTGAGAGATGATTTTCAGATTTTTCACTTCTCCTGTTTGCCAAAGATGAGTTGCAACTCTCTTGACATCCAGCTCTGCCTTTGTTTGAATTTTCCACCTTAAAAAAACTTCTTTTAAATTGCACATATCTTTTTTTTTATATGGTATTTAATGTAGTTTGGGTTTAACATATAAAGGAAATTTGTACATAATGAAAAAAAGAGCAGTGCGGCTTCTTTTTTTAAATGAGGGAATTCTGATCTGATCTTTATTACTCTGAAGGCTCATTTATATGCTCCTTGGGCTTCCCTGGTGGTTCAGATGGTAAAGAATCCACCTGCATTGGGGGAGACCTGGGTTTGATTCCTGGGTTGGGAAGAGCCCCTGGAGGAGGGCATGGCGACCCACTCCAGTCTTCCTGCCTGGAGAGCTGTCATGGGCAGAAGAGGCTGGTGGGCTACAGTCCATGGAGCTGCAAAGAGTCAGAGACTGAGCAACTAAGTACAGCACAGCACTAGAGTTACAGCTGGTCTCTTTTCAGGTGCACTGGCATCTCTCTGCATTCTCAACCTGTGTGTGGAACAGAAGGGCAGGGCAGCAGTAGCTCCTGCAGTTTACTCTGGAAACATGCAAATTTGCTTTCTCCCATGACAAAATTACACAAGAACCGGACATAAACTAATCCTCAATTTCCCTTTCTTCAGAAGTTGCCAGTCATGTCTGACTCTCTATTCTTGTGCAGTTTGAACAGTCACGTTCTCTGTACTGCTTGCCATGGGGGTTGGGCAAGGCAGAAGGGACTGCTGTGTTATTAATATAATATTTTCTTACCCTCGACATTTCTGTGTTCTTGAGAGAGGATTATGTGATTTAAATTTGTATAGTCACAATTCATTGAGGGCTCATAGACTCATAAATAGGTAAACTTTGATCATCAGAATAATAAAAGGTAGTAAACTTATTTTAAAACAAACTGACTATGGACAAAGGCTGTAAGTAAATATATTTTGAAATGGATGCATTTTACTATGAGATGTATTCATTGTGGATTGGAAGTACTTATTTGGTGCTACACTCAGAATTTTTTCTCTATATTTGTTTCTGATTGTAAATCATGGATTTACAATGCTTGATCTGTGCAGAAATTGATGAGTATAAATATTAAATGATGCTGCTTTAGTATAGCACTGTATTTTCCTCAATGTCTTATTAAGGAAGTTTCTTCCAAGGATATTGGAAGATCAAATACCACATCATACAGTGGTCTAACATGAAACAGAGTTCAGTGTGGGTCATCAGCATGAGAACCCAGATGCAATCTTTCTTTTTTAATTTAAGTACCTTCAAAAACTCCTTTTAAAATTTTGGTTTATGAGGGCCATGGTTCAGAATACTTTATGGCATTTAGGTATGAGAGGGCTTCCCTGGTGGTTCTGTGGTAATGAATCCTCTTGCCGATGCAGGAGACATGGGTTTGATCCCTGGGTTGGGAAGATCCCCTGCAGGAGGAAATGGCAATCCACTCCAGTATTCTTGCTTGGAGAATCCAATGGACAGAGGAGCCTGTCAGCCTACAGTCCATGGGGTTACAGAGTCAGACATGATTTAGCTACTAAACAACAACAACAAATGTACAAGAAGACCTTTTTTTTTTTTTTAATGACTTTATCTTGGACAATTTTGGAGCTCTGGAGAGAAGCCAATCCAACATTTAAAGGTGAGGAAGCACTTGGGAGCACAGGTTAATTTAGGTTTTAGCTCCATCAACATTAGGTGACAGGTACTAAGGCTCCAACATCATCCTGGTCTTTCTACTGGGCATTGCACCAAGTTGGTTAAACAAACACAATGGGAGCTACACCCATTAAATTATCTATTTAAGGTCAGATCATGCCCTTTTAACATGATTTACAGCCATGAAAGTAGTATACCAATGAATATTAATATAATGTGTGCATGCTAAGTAGCTTTAGTCATGTCCAACTCTTTCCAACCTTATGGACTGTGAAGCCTGCCAGGCTCCTCTATCCATGGAATTCTCTTGGCAAGAGTACTGAAGTGGGTTGCCATGCCCTCCTCCAGGGAATCTTCCTGACCCAGGGATCAGACCCAGAGCTCCTGCATTGCAGGTGGATTCTTGCAGGAAACATTAATAACTACTAATAGAATAAATTGTAGCAATAATATTCATAATCCTTAGTTGGGGTTCAAATTGGGGTTCTTTTAAGTTGTATTATTCTTAAATGACATCAGTGTGAGGAATTGTGTCTTCTTTAATGTTTTAATTTCAGTAAGTTCTTTAAGTATTTATTGAGTGCTTACCCTATGTATATGTTACGAAGACTATGTAGCACATAAAACTTGCTCACAACTTAAAAAGTAGCTGGGGAGAAAAAATATATACCATGAAAAACTAAAGAGAAATATTGAAACATATATGAATATATTATCATTACGTAAAATTAACTGGGGAGTTAAATAACTGGGGAGAAACAGTATATACCATGAAAAACTAAAGAGTAACATGGGAAGGTATATGAATATAGTATCATATGTAAAATTAAATAGCCAGTGGAAATTTGCTGTATGATGCAGGGAGCTCAAATCCAGTGCTCTGTGACAACCTAGAGGGGTGGGATGGGGTGGGAAGTGGGAGGGAGATTCAAGAGGGAGAAGACATACGTATACCTATGGCTGATTCATGTTGATATATGGCAGAAACCAACACAGTATTGTAAAGCAATTATGCTCCAAAGAAAAATAAACTTAAAAAAGAACATTAAAAAATTTTTAAATGTATTATTTAATATCGTCGTTAAGGTGACAAAGCAAGAAATGTGACAAAGTAAGACAAGCTTAATAATGATAGGGTTTCAGGAGACAGAGAGAGAGAGAGTACTTCAGGCTATGGTGGCGATTTTATTGATGTGAGGTGATAGGATTTAAGTTTACTTTTGAAGAATGCGAGGATTCTCAATAGGTGAAGTAGAGAAGAGTGGCCTTTCTATTTCAGAACAGCTTGAGCAAGTGACATTGTGCTGTCTGGTTGGAGGACAGTGAAAAAAGGAATTCAATAGTGGTGAAAAATTTGTGAAGCTAATTCAGGAAAAGTAGGTTGGATTCTGACTGTAGAAGACCTTGAATGACAAACGAAGGAGTTTGCATTTAGCCGCTATTCAATTCTGAGCCGCTGAAGATTATTCAGATTTTTCTCTGCCTACTTGTGTTCTTTTGGTAACCTATGCATGTCAATGTCTCCTTTTCCTATTGGAATGCAGGCTCAGAGAAAGTACAAAAATCACTCAGTTAAATTAAGCTAGGATTCTATGTCAGCAAGAAACAATGAAATTACTTTTTCCTAATCTAAAACCCTGATAGCATATCCTTCCCAGGAATGAGCCAACTGTGGGTACCCTGTTCTCAAGCAATCATTGTCTAAACACGCCACTCCATTCACCAAGGTGTCTCGTGTACACAGTGCTGGCTGTGGTGTTTGTTTTATTCCACAGCTAACTGCACATTATGCCAGCCATCAATCACCAGTCAGAGGTGTGTCTCTTAATTGCCATTTAAAGGTTCTGTGAAAATGACACATATATTATTGTTCTCTTTTTTCTACAGATGAGTCCTTGTTCAGCACTACAAAAGGATGCTGATTTATGGACTATTACACTCTTTTTAAAGTTGTCTCCTCATTCAAGAGTCAAGAACCGTTGGTGTTGCTCAGGATAATGCTTTCATTGGCAAGACTTGCAATATATTGCCTCAAAATAGGAGAATCAGTGCTTTTCTAACAGCAGGGATCAGATGATTTCATTACCTAATGTCTGACTTTTCTAAAACAAGAAGGCAAATCCTATAGATTATAATATGTTGACTATGAGTTAATTTCTAAGCAAAATTCTAGAGTGATTTATTCAACCATAATTTTGTGTTTAGAAGATGAATGCCTGATCACTTTAAGCTAATTTACTGGAAATATCTCAAACTCAACCTGTAGCTTGTTTTCCTTTATTTAAGTCTTCTTTCTACAATCCATGTATTTATTTAAC
Organism: Neotragus pygmaeus; assembly: GCA_006410875.1. Taxonomy (NCBI): domain Eukaryota; kingdom Metazoa; phylum Chordata; class Mammalia; order Artiodactyla; family Bovidae; genus Neotragus; species Neotragus pygmaeus. Next base: position 669,653 of record SJYV01006527.1, on the reverse strand, counting down.
ACATATTTATTAAGTCCAGTTACACAACAAGCATAATACTAAGATATATATATATATATCTTGTTGCACAAGAAGCATGATTCCTGGCTTGATGGGGTTTATGTTCACGAGGAACAATGCACCCAAACAAAACTGAAAACAATGAGTGCACCCTGCAGGAGTAAACACATGACATGAAAATGAATTTTAAAACGTCAGTATATCCATGAAAAAGCAAAAAAAGGAATAAAGATTGATAGAGACCTATAGATGTTGGTGGTCAAGATCATTTATATATTGAAAATTGTTTATGTTATTTAAACTCCTTATTAGGGTAGACTGATTTTTGGTAACAAATGGACTTAAAATGTCTTAGGTGCAACATAGTAGGAATTGGTATCTGCTCTACTGATGGTCCTGTGCACCATTCAGGCAGGCAGGGTAGCACTGCGCTATGTAGCTGCTCAAAGACCGTGGGCTTATTTAACACTGTAGCTCTATCATACCATAGCATGGGTCTTCTCAGTCTTCACATTGTTTGTTTGAGGGGGGTTGTCTTGGGATCATAGGATGTTTAGTAGTATCTCTGGTCTCTAATTACTAGAAACCAGTAGCACTTTCCCTGTTACCCCTTGTAACAATCACAAACGTCTCTAGTCAGTGTTAGGTGTTCTTGAGTAGACAAAATATTCACTGCTCAAGGGCCTTGTTGCCATGTGTCTTCAGCAAGTAGAAGTGAAGGTCACAGCATGGAAGAGGCAAATTTCTTCTCTCTCAAGTTCAGGTTCATAAATGAGAGGCGTCTCTTCCACTTTTCTTTCAGAGAGACAAAAGTTATGTAGCCACTTCTAAGTTCAAGGAGGGGCTGGAAAATAGGATCTAATCATGTGCCTGGGACCAGGTGTATGGTCAACCCTTTCTGGGTATTGTGATAGGAAAGAGTGTAGCCATCTTCCAGCTGTTTGCCTGCAGAAATGAGTCTCTGCTGGTCAGGGGGATGCCTTCCTTATCCTGTACCTTGGCCTTCACATTCTTGATGATGTCACTGTGCTCCACCTCCAGGGTGACGATCTTGCTGGCCAATTTTCACAAAGATTTGCATTTTGATCTGTGAGCAAATGTGAAGATACTATGAGAATCCAATCACACGTAGTCATCTCCAAGGCAATGCATCACCACTTGACCATGCCAGTCATCTCTCTTATTCTTATGAAAGGAAACCTGCCAGATTTTGGTGGATTACTAGTGGTCCCTGCCACACATTTCAACGAATTAAATATTATGCTTCTCTTATAGTTTGAGGATCGATGAACTGTGTCAGCTTGTTATACCTGTGGAAAAAACTGTCTTGTCCTTGGAGCAGCTTCTGCTTCTGTTTCTTCTCAGAATTCAGTGCAGACTCGCCTGTAGGCTACAAGCTTAGAGAAAGTCACTGCAATCCCGAGGCAGCTCTCAAAAGTGAATAATTGTGACACTTTCACATTGATTACAATTTTACTTTGGTTTTGGGCTTCCCAGGTGGTGCTAGTGGTAAAGAACCTGCCCGCCAATGCAGGAGATGTAAGAGATGTGGGTTTGGTCCCTGGGTCAGGAAGATTCCCTGGGAATGGCAACCCACTTCAGTATTCTTGCCTGGAGAATCCCTTGGGCAGAGGAGCCTGGGTGGAGGCGGGGCGGTTATAGTCCATAGGGTTGCAAAGAGTTGGAAATGACTGAAATGTCTTGCACAGCACAGCATATCTGGTTTTAACTACTGCCTTCTAAAGGTATGTTGAGAAGACACTGCTTGCCTAGAGGAAAATAGCAAAAACCATTTCAGAAGAAGGAAACAGGCTCCCCAAAGCACATGAAAAGATCTTTGGATATTTAGCTAGTAAATATCTTTTGCTATATAAAGGAGTTTTAGTTTTTTAAAGTGAGGATGTAAAATTATTTCCCATGTAAAACTAAACTATAACACTTATGTAACTATTAGAGTGGATATTATTTTATTTATTTTGGCTGTGCTGGGTCTTTGCTGCTGCACGCTCGCTTTCTCTAGTTTTGGGAAGCAGGGGCTACTCTCTAGTTGCAGTTCTTGGGCTTCTCGTTGTGGTGACTTCTCTTGTGCAGCACAGGCTCTAGGGCAGACAGGCTTCAGTTGTTGCAGTTTTCGGGCTCTAGAGCACAGGCTCAAGGGCTGGAGAGCACAGGCTTAGCTTCTCTGTGGCATCTGGGATCTTTAGGACCACGGACCGAACCTGCCTGCATTGGCAGGCAGAGTCTTTACCACTGAGCCATCAGGGAGGCCCTCTAGAGTGGATACTTTAAAAAATTAAGTTTGAATGAAATATTAGCATATTGTGGCAATAAAAACTAGAGTAGATTATCACTGAGAAAAGATGGTGAAAGCAGAAGAATAAGAAAAAGAAGAGGTGGGTAGTGGGCACAGAGAAGAGAGAGAAATATAGCACACATATTGTGACTTGTATTTGAATTAAACTAATATCTCCATTCTGGCCCTTGTAATCACTCCAGGAAATTAGTGCCTTTGAGAAAAGAGATGCTGGCTAGCATTAACTATTCTGAGGGATTTACTATAGTTCCTATGCTTTCCAGTTAGGTTACTTGACACAAGATTTCTCCTTATTCCTGTCCAGAAATATGTACATAGTTTTTTCCTTTGTCATCAATGGAATCTTCTCATTCTGGGTATTTTTGTCAGGTAGGTAGTAGAATGCACTTTTAACTAAACAGTTGATCTCTTTTTAATATTAAAGACTTAAATTCTGGCTAAAGTGATTTCACTGTACATTTCCAAAGATAGATTTCAAATCATACATGTTCATATAGTCATGTGCCGGAACTTCAAAATTCACCTTTATTCCCTTTTTAACTTAAAATGTTCTCTTTGGCATTTGCATGCTCTAGAAGCCTACTTCCTAGATCTGCTCTTTCATCTGGAACTAAGATTCTTATTAAGAAACTGTGCCACAGACCCACCATTGGAAAACATCCCTCTTTAGGGCGTAACTTGGCACTTAGAAACTCCTGCAGAGCAACAGGATGTGACAATTTAGGGCAATAAAACAATGGTATATATTGTACTACAATAGAGTCTGACATGCTAGAAGCAATTTGAAGGGGCCAAATGTAATTTGCTAAGGCACTTGGTCTTTGAGAAGTCAGCACTGATTTTCCTGATTCACTGGTAGTGTGTTTATTAATAAATGAAGACGCAAGAAATGAAGACGCCGAATTTTTCCTTTACTTTAAAATTCTAATTTTCTTCTTTGGCTTTTCTATATTTTTAATATAAAACTATGAAATTGTATTTATAAATTTTATAATAAAATCCACTTTTAAAACACTAAAAAAAAAAATGTAGTGACTGGTTAGAGCTTTCAATTTTTTAACTTGTAGAAGAAGAATGGACCCAAGTTAGTCTGTGCTTACAGAATATACATTTCAGTGGGTTAGCTTATGACCCAGAATGTCAATTATCCAGTGATTCTGAAAGCAAACCAGGATCTTCATTGAATGAAGGAAATGCATGGGGAAAATGTCTTCCTAACGGTGAGAATATATGAAAAAAGGCACAGAGTTAACAGTGATTGCTTATAGTCTTCCCATTTCCCATAATGCATATTCCAAAACTTTCACTTATTTCAAGATCTCAGACTGTGTTCTCTGCTTTGCCCAACTCTATTTCCTCTACAAATTACCTTGGACATTTCATCTCTAGCTCCCTCAATTTTACACTCTTGAAATTCATGTGAACTTTCCTCCTTCTCTTTCTTGACTCTGAAAACAAATGTTCTCCACTCTCCCCCCTTAACTGTATCTTCAATGCCGTATTGAGTGCATCCGCCAGGGCACTGGCACTTTTACTTTCTGTTTTCAGTCGTCTTCCCTCAAACTTCTACAAGCTGAAAGTGAAAGTGAAGGTCACTCAGTCATGTCTGACTCTTTCAGATCCATTGACTATACAGTCCATGAAATTCTCCAGGCCAGAATACTGGAGTGGATAGCCTTTCCCGTCTCCAGGGGATCTTCCCAACCCAGGGATTGAACCCAGGTCTCCTGTGTTGCAGGCGGATTCTTTACCAGCTGAGCCATAAGGGAAGCCCAAGAATACTGGAGTGGGTAGCCTATCCCTTCTCTAGTGGATCTTCCTGACCCAGGAATGGAACTGGTGTCTCCTTCATTGCAGGCGGATTCTTTACCAACTGAGCTATGAGGGAATCCACTTTGTCTTTTTTCT
>SJYV01006527.1:634558-663807 GCA_006410875.1 Neotragus pygmaeus | reverse complement strand
ACCCAGGTCTCCTGTGTTGCAGGCGGATTCTTTACCAGCTGAGCCATAAGGGAAGCCCAAGAATACTGGAGTGGGTAGCCTATCCCTTCTCTAGTGGATCTTCCTGACCCAGGAATGGAACTGGTGTCTCCTTCATTGCAGGCGGATTCTTTACCAACTGAGCTATGAGGGAATCCACTTTGTCTTTTTTCTTACTCGTTTCTTGAAGTTTTCAGCCTCCAGCACCTTATCATTTGAACATTTTTTCAGTTTGCCAACAAAGGTCTGTCTAGTTAAAGCTGTGGGTTTTCCAGTGGTCATGTATGGATATGAGAGTTGGACTGTGAAGAAAGCTGAGCATCGAAGAATTGATGCTTTTGAACTGTGGTGTTGGAGAAGACTCTTGAGAGTCCCTTGGACTGCAAGGAGATCCAACCAGTCCATTCTGAAGGAGATCAGCCCTGGGATTTCTTTGGAAGGAATGATGCTAAAGCTGAAACTCCAGTACTTTGGCCACCTCATGCGAAGAATTGACTCATTGGAAACATTCTATACTCTTCTGCAAATAAAGTTTTACAGGGTACCATCCTAGGTTTTTCACGTACCTGTTAACTATTCTGTTTCATACATTTTCCTTTTCTAACCTTCCAAAAACAGATGTTTCCCAAGGTTTAGTTCTTCATCATCACGAATCTCCTTACTTCTTCATATTGTCAATAATCTGGTACACTCAACTCTTACCTCAAGATGCATCATTAGTAATAGTGTTATTGCCAACTTTTTATCTTACTGAAGATTCTGCCCTATGCTGTCAGCTGCCTGCTGCAAATCTCTAAATAGAGCATGTTTCAAACAAAAATGCAATTTCTTCTCTATCTTCCTAAACTGTCTCACATTTTTGATACCCTCAGTTTCTATATGCAATCATTTGCTAAGTTCTCAATAGTTTCTTTCTTCTTCTTTTTTTTTCATTTATTTACTTATTTATTTTAAAAAATTTTACTTTATTTTACTTTACAATACTGTATTGGTTTTGCTGTACATCAACATGAATCCGCCATGGGTGTACATGTATTACCAATCCTGAATCCCCCTTCCCCCCTCCCTCCCTATACCATCTCTCTGGGTCATCCCAGTGCACCAGCCCCAAGCATCCTGTATCCTGCATTGAACCTAGACTGGCAATAGTTTCACTGCCTCACTCCCATCATCTTCTTCAACTCTTGGTGCATTTTTAGTTAAAATTGGAACTATTTTACTAGTTTGCTAAATAATCTTTCTACCTTCTACCTATTCTTTTCCTTCTAATTTAATTTTTTACTCTAATCAAATTAGATTCCTAAACTATTGTTTCACATTAAAAGTTCTGATGGACCTTTGTCACACAATGAGTGTAATTGAAAACCCTTTAGCTTGGCATCAAAGTTGTCCTTTCTTGCTGGAGTGGGAGAGAATAATACTTCCTAAGTGTCCTTAGGAGATTAACTGATCCACCATGAAATCAGGAAAACAAAATGAGCTGACTGGAAGTATTTGCTCTCTTCATTTATGTGCCATATTTGTCATAATTCTGCTTTGCAATACTTAATGAAACCTCTGGTTATAGTTTCATTTGCAACTGATGTCAGTTTGGTAGAAATCTTCACTGTTTTTCAGTGTAGTTGGCCAGTTTTCTTATTATTTGCCCTCAACCACAGCTGTATTTTATCGCTATGGTAACTATCTGAATTTCTTTTTAAGTATAAAAGCAGAATATCCTTTGCTCTAGTGGGATAGTTGTCTTCATGCAAAATGAAAACTGTAGCTGAGATGATTATTTCTTCCCCAGGAGAATTAACAATGAGAAAGTCATAGATTACAGTCAGCTAATTTTTCTGCTAGTTAGAATAAATTATGGTTTTGATAACTGCCATATTGGCATTTAATAATCTGCTAATTCAACAACTAGAAAATGTTTATAGACACATACAGCCTTTACTCCTTGTTTATTTAGGAAACAAGTGCCTATGGAGTTTGCTTAGAAAAGACAACAATCACTATTATTTCAACAGGTTTTGTACTCCCTTATCCACTAAATTTCCTAACCAGACAAACTAGAAACATGACCAGGAAAGGAAGCCTTTTCTAAACCAATTTCCATGAAGTAGGTAATTCACTATGCTTTTTGGTCAATGGGTCGGAATATTTGCCTCGAGCCGTCACTCTTTGAAAATGTACTTGTCCCAGACAAGGTTGCTGATGTCACAGCCAGGAGTTCACATCCTGGGAGAGGTTTACTGCTGAAGCAGAGGTGTATCTGATTCAGCCCCGAGGCAGAAAAACTGGACAAAGCAGTTTTTCCCCCTTCCCCTTTACAGAGTGTGTGATTTATGCAACAGCCCTGGCTTGGCAAATAGGGAAGTGTCAGCGCTAAATCAGCTTTACTCTAAGGGCACAGAGTGCCTGTGTTTCTCAACTCAGTGATACCCAAACCCAGGACCATTTTGCTTCAAGTGGAATACACACACAGAGCAAACATTCTCAAGGTCAGTGTACGTGCTCTTTATTTTTCCACTGCAAGAACCATTTTTCTTGTTCTGACAGAGGCATAGAACTCATTCATGCTTCAGAACAGTAAACTCCATGGAAAAAAATACTCAAAGAATCACTTCTTTTAAAAGAGAGTGTATTACACAATCAGTATTTGTGGAACAATCAGCTATTGGGGGCGGCAAACTAGGCTTACCTTCCTGAGCACACGGCTGGCAGTCCATTTGTGGGATGGCCAGATTCCTATGGCACAAGGAAGTGAACAATTGAAGCAAGTAACGATATACTTCAAGCAATATTCCATGACTTCCTTCAGTTACAGTATTTTAAGCAGTAGCAGGATTGAGGATTTAGTCATTTAGATTAAATTTTCCTTTGGTGAATTAACTAACAGATGATGTGCTTCTTTGTGGGGTGTGTGTGTGTGTGTGTGTCTATCATTGTTATTGTTATTATTATTTTGCAGTTCAACAGAGCTTGTTTTTGTGTAAACAGGTTCAGCGACTTGGTCAAGGAGACCTGAACTGTCCAGATGCCTGTTGCTGAATGGAGCAGTGTGGATTTTTCGTTTCATAATTGTGACTACATTCACAATTACAAACGGATAGGTCTTTCATAGCACAGGTTTGGGAAAAACCCCTGGGTTCCCCTCCACTTCTCAATAATGAATGTTGCCTTACTGTTTTCCTTTCAGGTTGTAATGCTTTGCATCTCTTACCTTTCCTGCCTTTGTTTTATGTAAATTTTGTGTGGATAATGGAATGAAATGGTTTCCATGGAGCTGAACAAATAAAGGTCATAGTGTAAGGAACTCTTCCTTTCCTGAAGTACATAGGTGAATTTGCATATAATTTTAATTACTCAGTTTTATAAGTAAGACTGAAACCATGAACAAGTTGAGCTTCCAGTGAGGTAGATCTTCACTTTTGCTCATAAAATATGTATATACAGGTATAATAAAAAAGGACTTCCTAGGTGGTGCAATGTTAAAGAATCTGTTAATGCAGAAGACACAAGAGATGTGGATTTGATCCCTCAGTTGAGAAGATTCCCTGGAGAAAGAAATGACAGTCCACTCCAGTATTCTTGCCTGGGAAATCCCAAGGACAGAGGAGCCNCCTAGGTGGTGCAATGTTAAAGAATCTGTTAATGCAGAAGACACAAGAGATGTGGATTTGATCCCTCAGTTGAGAAGATTCCCTGGAGAAAGAAATGACAGTCCACTCCAGTATTCTTGCCTGGGAAATCCCAAGGACAGAGGAGCCTGGTGGACTATAGTCCATGGTCGCAGAGAGTTGGACACCATTGAGCACATACTCCCACAGTATAATATATACTAGGTATATAATATATACCAGGTATAATAAAAACTCAAATTACACAAAAACAGTAGAACCTAGTAGAGGGAAAAATTCAGATGGAAATTCATATTTTCAAATCTGTTTTTTAGTACTTACTAGCTGAGTGACTTTTTACTCAGTTTACCTTTTAGCACATCAGTTTGAAATCTTTAAGCCTCCCATACATCTAGACTACTCTCCTTCATTTATTTACACATTAATTCATTCACTCAGTAAATACATAAGCTTTGGATCCACGTAGACCTGAAGTTGAATTCTGGTTCCACTCCATACTAACTTTCATTTAGGAAGAAAGTTAGTGAACCTTGCTGAATATTAATTTCTTCATGGGTGAAGATGGGATGTTTATACAGCCTTACGAGGTTGCTGTGATGCAGAAAGGTATGTGCATAAACTACTTGATTTGAGGCCTGGTGCATGATGGGTGCTATATTGGCTCTGGGCAGGTGACTTTCAGACCTCCAGCCTCAGGGAGCATGACCGACCAAGAACATCAGTTTCTACGATCTGAAATCTACCAAAGTACTGGCAACCAAGGCTTGTGTAGGCTGCTCCTAGTAGGTGACTGGGAAAAGTCATGAAGGTTCATTCCTGGGAGACAGGGGTTCTTCTCAGGATGGTCACTTTGACTCAAGGGCAAGGCATGGTGACCTTGTCCTGGCTGAGGCTTCCTTACTCTGCAGGGCAGTCTAAGACTCTCCCTTGCTTCCTTCTCTTTCACTTATATTGTGGTCTGAAGGCTCTCCCAGCCTTTCCTGGCTCCCTCCTCATATTCTCCACAGACGTTTCTCCTAATAAAATCCTTGCATCTTGGTGTCTGCTTCTTGGAGAACTCACTGAATACAGATGTTCATTAATAATAGTTGTTTCAAAGATTATATTTATTACCTATTTGTGAAAAGCACTTACTGGATTTAGTGCATGAAAGCTGAATAAGCATATTATTTCAAAGAAATGGGAACATGATACTGATGTGTGGTGTCATAAGACCAAAAGATACAATATTGAAGACTTTTACTCCTTAGATTAAAAAGTGCTGTAAGAATTAATGATTGACAAAATAAACTTAAAGGGCATCTTTTAAAATAATATCATATACAAGTGTGATGCCAATGCATCTCTAGTCTCCTAATATAACTTATCTCCAGCACAATTCTTCAGGCAAATGTTTGTGAAGGAAATTTGCAATGAGGGATTTACCAGAGGGGTTTAATTTACTCTAACATATCCTATGCATTTTGATCAGTTCGGTCACTCAGTCGTGTCTGACTCTACAACGCCATGGACTGTAGCACGCCAGACTTACCTGTCCACCACCAACTCCCAGAGCTTGCTCAAATTCATGTCCATCAAGTTGGTGATGCCATCCCACGTCTCATCCTCTGTCATCCCCTTCTCCTTCTGCCTTCAATCTTTCCCAGCATCAGGGTCTTTCCCAAGGAGTCTGTTCTTTGCATCAAGTGGCCAAAGAATTGGCCAGCTTCAGCATCAGTCCTTCCAATGAATATTCTGGACTGATTTCCTTTAGGATTGACTGGTTTGATTACCTTGCAGTCCAAGGGACTCTCGGGAGACTTCTCCAACACCACAGTTCAAAAGCATCAATTCTTCGGTGCTCAGCTTTCTTTATGGTCCAGCTTTCACATCCATACATGACTACTAGAAAAATCATAGCTTTGACTAGACAGAGCTTTGTTGGCAAAGTAATGTCTCTGCTTGTTAATACACTGTCTAGGTTGGTCATAGCTTTTCTTCCAAGAAGCAAGCATCTTTTAATTTCATGGCTGCAGTCACCTTCTGCAGCGATTTTGGAGTCCAAGAAAATAAAGTCTGTCACTGTTTCTATTGTTTCCCCATCTATTTGCCATGATGTGATGGGACCAGATGCCATGATCTTCAGTTCAGTTCAGTTCAGTCACTCAGTCGTGTCTGACTTTTTTGCGACCCCATGAATTGCAGCACGCCAGGCTTCATGTCCATTACCAACTCCCAGAGTTCACACAAACTCACTCTGTAGAGTTGATGCCATCCAGCCATCTCATCCTTGGTTGTCCCCTTCTCCTCCTGCCCCCAATCCCTCCCAGCATGAGAGTCTTTTCCAATGAGTCAACTCTTCGAATGAGGCATTTAGAGTACTGGAGTTTCAGCTTTAGCATCACTCCTTCCAAAGAACACCCATGACTGATCTCCTTNCTGAATTTCAGACTCTTTTGTTAACCATGATGGCTACTGCATTTCTTCTAAGGGATTCTTGCCTGCAGTGGTAGATACAATTGTCATCCGAGTTAAATTCACCCATTCCAGTCCATTTTAGTTCACTGATTCCTAGAATGTCAACGTTCACTCTTGCCATCTCCTGTTTTACCGCTTCCAATTTGCCTTGATTCAAGGACCTATCATTCCAGGCTCTTTAGTTTTTCATTTTCTGCCATAAGGATGGTGTCATCTGTGTTTTGATAATCATTTTTCATTTTTATTATTATAGTGATATCAGAGCTATGAGAAGGTTATTTGTGGAAAGAGAAAGAGGATTGGATTAAACTGATTTCTCCCATTTACTGTGACCTTGGGTCATCTGTAGGATCCTTATACTTTTTATTTGTCAAGTTAAGTTTGAACTAGAAGAGCAAAAAGACCCATAGCCTCTGAACCTCTGGGTTTGAGAGTTCTACATCCTTTCAGATAGATTGATAGGGTGGTGATTATAATATCAAGATATCTCATTTTAATTAAAACTTCCATAACTGAACTAACCATCCCCATTGCTCAACTTTGGAGAGGAGTTTCTGGAAGGAATGCTATCTTTCCTCTTCCTCTTCTTGCTGTCTTACCAAAGGAAAAGTTATGTATATATGTTTATATATATTGCTATGATGTTTGTATATATTTTGTGGAAATTTGTTTTTAGTTTAAGAGAAAAGAATCATTGCATATTGCTCTTAAGTTTTGGTGACGCTTTACTTTTTAAAAAATTAAACTATAGTTGATTTACAATATTGTTTTAATTTCAGGCACACAGCGAAGTCAACAAAGTGATTCAGTTATATATATACATACACACACACACACACACACACACACACATACTTATAAGTATATTTTCAGATTATTTTCCATTGTAGCTTATTGCAACATATTGACTATAGTTCCTTGTGCTATACGGTTAATTCTTGTTGTTTATCTTTTTATATACAGTGATGTGTGTATCTGTTAACCTCAAACTTCTAATTTATCCCTCCCCTCTTATTTCCCCTTTCATAACTGTAAGTTTCTTTTTATGTCTGTGAAACTGTTTCTGTTTTATAAGTTCACTTTTATTGCTTTAAAAATTTCATATGTAAGTGATATCATATAATACTTCTCTTTGTCTGACTTGCTTTACTTACTATGATAATCTCTCGGTCTATCTGTGATGTTTTAAATGTTAATAATTATTTTAAGAAATCTTATAGAGCACTGTAGACTTAACCCATTAATTTTCACTCCTCCAGGCAATGTAAGAGGGAAGCTTATGCTATTATTACAATTTTATAGGTTAGGACCTTAAGAAATCCAAATTTTAGTGGCTTTTCCAGCTTCAGAAATATACCTGATACATGCTGATGTCCAATTTCCATTTGACTCTACAGATATTTCCTGTAATTGAGAAAAATTGTATTAACAAGTCCAAATATCTTGAATTTTTGCCTTTCATCGTAATTTTGTATACTAGGAAAGGGTATCAGTAGCTTGACTGTGTGATACACATACTAACGGAGCAAATTAATGAGAATTATCATCCTTGAGGTAAAATAATTCAGTTATTTCAATCAACAATGATTATTCTTTTTAGCACCAAAGTTTATAAATAGACTTTTAGTAAATTCATATTTGTAGCAGAAACTTTCCAATTTTCATAAGTTTTCTATCTTTCCTTGCAACTCCAAGGTAATACTGTACATCAAACCTGAGACTGCTCTTGGTACTTTGGTTACTGAAGAGAGTGAGGATTGTTGAGTCTGAGACTTGAGTATATTTCAGCCTTATCTTCCCTATTCCCCCTCTGACCACAACTAAAGGCCCTAGACTGTCTGCTTCTGTCTTCCCTCATCATCTTTATAGACTATACTTGGTATCCAAAAAATTATCCAATTTTTTTTTACACTAAATATTAAACCTTCTGTACCCCCTCAAGTTCTCCTCCTACTTTTGCTGGCCATGCAGTCATACAAAGTATCTACAGGTTGACCTTAACCCCATAGCACTTACACCTTTAGGAGAATCTTTCTCTCAACAAATCTGTTGTGTAAACCTGAGTTCTTCTTAAATATGTCATTAAAAGTTTTTTCTTCTCCCAGTGAATATATAAAACAAGAACTACCTCTTAAGTACTATCAGCCTAATTCTGGAATGAAATTATGTCCCTTATTCTTTAAGCCTGTAATATCATTTCAGAACTTTTGTACATATCTTCCCTAAAGTTCTTAGCTCTTATATTTACCTTGCCCTTTCTAGCATCTTTGTTTTCATGCTCAATAAGCCCCTAGATTTTTGTCCCATAAATGTGGAGGCAGAAAAGCGATGCCTATACTTTCTCAATTTTATGTTTCCTTCTATAAGTTTTTCTTAAACCTGTGTCAACTGCTCTTACTTGAATCTGTGTGAGATGAGATCTGATTTTGTGCAAAATTGCACTAGTTATTCTAAGTTTAATGGTTAAACAGTTACTGGTGTTACACATGACTTTGGGGGCTCTGCTGTCCAAAGGGGGAAGGCTTCTTAAATGAAGAGGTAAAGATGTCTGGACATTTATTCACATTACAGACTTGACACCTTTCTCTGAATATACACAGATCAGCTTTGGGATATTCTGGGGGAAAGGAATCTTCCATGGCCAGATCCTTTTGGGAAGTGCTGCATGTTAGACCTCTTCATGTCTTTGTTCTTCAGGTGGACCTTCTCCCAAATCTTGATCCAAAAAAATTGTCCCTAGCCTTTTTTCTACCATTTGGAGAGAGAAGTTCTCATGGGCTCTTTTCGTAAAGGTGTCTTTATATCTTTTCTAAGATGTTTTCTAAGGCTCTTCTCTAAGGTGTTTCAGCATCTTAGAAAATCTGTTGGCCAGAAATTCTAACATCTAATCTAAACATCTCTTGTTTTGGAATCTATTGCTGACTCCAATTTGCCACTGATTAAATGCATCTTTATGTAACTGTGTGATACATTGACATATATTAAGTGAAGCGAAGTGAAAGTCACTCAGTTGTGTCCGATGGAATTCTCCAGGCCAGAATACTGGAGTGAGTAGTCTTTCCCTTCTCCAGGGGATCTTCCCAACCCAGGGATCGAACCCAGGTCTCCCGCATGGCAGGCAGATTCTTTACCAGCTGAGCCAATAGGGAAGCCCAAGAATACTGGAGTGGGTAGCCTATCCCTTCTCCAGAGGATCTTCCTGACCCCAGGAATCGAACTGGGGTCTCCTGCATTGCAGGTGGATTCTTTACCAAATGAGCTATGAGGGAATCCCTGTGAGAGTAATAGTAGTATTTCTTTTAAATACATTGGTGTGAACCAAATAAGAAGTGAAATATTTTTGTTGTATGTAGAATTGCCTGGGTAACAGGAAAGACTAGCATCACTTTGTAAAGACCCTATCAGTGTGGCAGTTCTTAATCTTGGCTGTATTAATATAATAGAATCACTTAGAGTGCTTTGAAAGAATTGTGATGCCTTGGTGTCACCCCAAACTAATTAAATCAATCTCTGAGAAGTTGGGGGATAAGGAGACCCAGGCATCAGCATTAAAACTCCTCAGGAATTCTAATGTGCAGCCAGAGCTGAGAACCACTAGTTAGAAAAATATGAACTTAGCTCTAATGATTTTCTTTATGAGTGTAAGTTGGTGCCCATTTTTTCTGCTAGCAGGGTATCTCCTGAGGAATAGCTATGGGCTCCTGGTACTTCAGTTCCACAAAGCACACCTTGAGGTATGAAATAACCTCTGTGTGTGCTGCCAAAGAACTGACCTGACCAGTTAGTTAAGGCAATTCATGGGCAAACAGAAATCTGTGATTACCCCCAAGGGAACTGTTTTCTAGCTTCAGGTTCCCAGGAATGGAGTGAAATCAGTTTGGACTTCCACAAGTTTTAGTGTCAGAACAGAGTCAAGAGAAAAGAATTCATAAGTCAGTTCTTCCCCTTCTTATGCAATCCTACAGAATCCTCTTTCTATAGCCCCAGGGTACAGGACATCTTGTATTTCTCAAGGATTCCCCCTGGCAGTTAAGTCTGACCAACATCAGTTAGTCAGTTGGTCAGGTGTGGCCAATATAAATTGTTAACAGTATAATGAGTTTACATGCAGGAAAAAAAAAAAAAAAGGAAAAAGCCAAACCTAACCAAACCCAAACCTTTGCAATTCATTAACACCTGAGTAGTATACATTTGGATGAGTAAGCAGGAGCCTAGTTCACATCAGAATCACTGCTGCTGCTGCCGCCGCTGCTGCTACTAAGTCACTTCAGTCGTGTCTGACTCTGTGCAGCCGCATAGACACAGCCCACCGGGCTCCCCCGTCCCTGGGATTTTCCAGGCAAGAATGCTGGAGTGGGAGGCCATTTCCTTCTCCAATGCACGAGAGTGAAAAGTGAAAGTGAAGTCGCTCAGTCGTCGTGTCCGACTCTTCGTGACCTCATGGACTGCAGCCTACGAGGCTCCTCTGTCCATGGGATTTTCCAGGCAAGAGTACTGAAGTGGGGTGCCATTTCCTTCTCCATCAGAATCACTCCTTGCAAAATTACTGCCTTTCCCTCCTCCTATGCTGTTGATTCCTTTCTCAGGGCCAGAGCTTGGCTTTGAACCGTGGGTCCTGCCTCTTTTACTGGTCACTGGGGCCTGTCAGTGTCTGTATGTCAGTGTCTCCCCATGCTCCCAAAAGCAAACATCTAGGTCACAAGGCAGAGGGGGCTGACTGGTGTGCTAAGATTTTGATATCAGTCCCCAGGGAAGGCTGGTTGTCCTTGCGGTGGCAGATGCCAGAGGGCAGCCTCCTCTGGTACCTCAGAACAAAGTGAAAGTGAAAGTTGCTCAGTCATGTCCGACTCTTTGCAACCCCATGGACTATACAGTCCATAGGATTCTCCAGGCCAGAATACTGGAGTGGGTAGCCTTTCCTTTCTCTAGGGAATCTTCCCAACCCAGGGATCGAACCAAGGTCTCCTGCATTGCAGGCGGGTTCTTTGCCAGCTGAGCCACAAGGGTACCTCAGTGTGTACTGCAAATATGGTCTCATTCTATGTATCCCATGACATGAAACAGTTTGGAGGAAATGTTTTCATGTCCAAAACTGTATTATTTTTCCACATAGTGAATTTTATTCATTAGAAAACAAACCTCTATATTTTATTTTATCGTTTAAATCTTGACATGCATGGGCCCATAATGACCTGATTTCCATGAAGGAATTCCTTTCCAACAGGTCTCAGGAAACTTATGTTTCTCAAAATCGTGAATCTGTTACAGACCCTTTCCAGTTGGACCCCCAACAAAGGTCCTGCCGCCCAGTGTCACTCATGCCAACAGAAGGAGACAGAGTTCGGTTGAGAAGCAAAGTAAGGAGACAGAGTTCGATCCTTTCACCAAAGATGGAGAGGTGGGGGCTCCTGCTCTAGACAGGTGCTCTCCCTGGGCTCTGTTTTAGGGTTCTGGCCAGCAGGAAAGGGGGTGGGGCACTCACTGGTTTGAGCAGGTGCAGTTGTGCCAGTCTCGGCTGGGCACCACATCACAGTGCTGGTGGCCCACTGCCATCATCTGGAATTCGGGTGTTATGAGCAGCGCCTCTGCACATGTCCAGTGAGCTGAGGTGATGGGAGCAGCCATTTGGCACTAAGAACTCTGTTGTGAAGGACCAGGTGTGAGACCTCTTCACGTGGCCCCCCAGGAGGAAACGTGGCTAGACTAAGCACAGAGGGGAAACAAAGGTTAGACTTCATTTTATTACCCAGATTCCATTTTTATTTCCTGGGAATTGTTAGTGGACTTTGCCAGGACAAATCCTCAGCTAATATCAGTTTGGAATACAGGAAAATGAGAAAAAGTATTGTAACTTTTCCATGAGAATGACAGATTAATAATCAAGAAGCTTCTTGGTTTGAAGGAGTCCACTGCAAGAGCAGGAAATACTGATATGGAAATGAAGGCTCCAGAAAGTAATCTGGAACAAGGAGGAGAGAAGTGGTCACCATTTCATCAGTCTTACTTGTATTTGTTGCCCAGTTATGAGTGTGTGTTTGTTGCTCTATCGCTGACATAACATTTTTTTGCAAATAAAAAAAATATTAATAAGTTTGTGCATAGAGTATATTGTATACAATTTCTATGTGTGCTTGGGATAACAAGTTTTGGAGGAAAAGAACTTTTTAAATTGGAAATTTTGAACTATGAGTCTCAGTTCAGTTCAGTTGCTCAGTCATGTCCGACTCTTTGCGACCCCATGAATTGCAGCACGCCAGGCCTCCCTGTCCATCACCAACTCCCAGAGTTCACTCAGTCTCACGTCTACATAGTGCTAATTTCGCTACATGATTCAAATGTTACCTTATATTTGAATACTACCCAATAATGTGCCTGAAGTTTTCCAGTGTTTGAATATTCAATGAAGACAAGTCTTTTGAAAGTACTTTGACAGAAAAAATACAAAGAAGTGCATTNCTACATAGTGCTAATTTCGCTACATGATTCAAATGTTACCTTATATTTGAATACTACCCAATAATGTGCCTGAAGTTTTCCAGTGTTTGAATATTCAATGAAGACAAGTCTTTTGAAAGTACTTTGACAGAAAAAATACAAAGAAGTGCATTTAACACTCAAGACAATTTAAAAACCAATCTAAAATTATATTAGCAAAAGTAATATTAATTTCAAGAGCAAAGCCAAACTCAGAGCAAGCAGACATTCCAGACAAAATATTCTCAATTGTTCATATGAATCAATTTGTGCCCAAACACCTAGCTTGAATGTTTTTGAATGCATTTTGAACAAAGCAAAATGAAAACAACTTTTCAACATCTGGAATATTTGTCATAGAACAAAGGTTAAGACTATTTGATAGGGTCATTGATACTTTATGTGCTTAAAATTTCATTTTAAATATAACAGCTTTTAAATATTACATCTTTGTGATATTATCTTTTAATTTTTAGAATGTTTTTTAATTTTCTTTTTTGTATTGATTCCTTCTAATGTTTTCAATTATCAAATGTTTCTATCATGTAGAGATCATTTTTATGTTAGTGAATTATACATATATATTGCTTCCTAATATTAACAACAGAGAAGGCAATGACACCCCACCCCAGGTGGAAAATTTTCTTGCCTGGAAAATCCCATGGATGGAGGAGCCTGGTGGGCTGCAGTCCATGGGGTCGCTAAGAGTCAGACACGACTGATCAACTTCACTTTCACTTTTCACTTTCATGCATTGGAGAAGGAAATGGCAACCCACTCTAGTATTCTTGCATGGAGAATCCCAGGGATGGGGGAGCCTGGTGGGCTGCCGTCTATGGGATCATACAGAGTCGGACACGATGGAAGTGCCTTGGCAGCAATATTAACAAATCATGAGTTTATTATTTATTATTTGGTTGTTTACCAAAAAGCATGTGAAAGTTTAATAGAAAAATCTCTATCAGAAAAATGATTTGCTGTGTATTATTCTAATCATTCATTTTTATTAAAAAATTAAATGCTATGAGCAATGCAGAATGCTTTGATTTTGGGAATTCCAGAGAGTTTCTTGTGTGCTGATTATGGAGATTAATATTAGGAATCCACAAGCCTAAAATATAAACCAGAGACATGCTGGGGGCCAGGATCAGGGAAAGAGAAGATCAACATGAAGCCTGGAGGCAGGAGAGGAGTTGGAGGGTTAAGCCAAGTTCAATTACAGGGTGTCAGGACAAAAGACACTAGGAGCAGAATGGCATGGATACCAGAATTGGAATCCTGAAGACAGATCAAAGTCAGGAAACATCAGAGGCAAATGAGGGGGCAGAAGAAGGGGAGTTAAAAAGGAAACTAATTCCAGGGGTCAACATCTTCTGGAATAAAGATTACTTTAAAATGGTTGAGCATGGATCTCTGTGGTCCTTGAAGCAAGAGGTTTTAAAGGAACAGCTTATTGTCAAGTGTTGTCTCCTTCAGAGTTTCAGGATTTAAGAATGTATGTTTGATAAATTATCTTTTTGGTAATAGAACAGTGGGAAATGGTGATAGGGAAGAAATTTATTTCTGTAATTAGACCTTTTCTTATACTCCTATGGATTGTGTATGCATAAGTCATGTTCCCTTTTCCTAATTTATAAGCTGAAGATTTGGGGGGTGGGGAACAGGAAGATAGAGAGGAGAAAGGGCTGTGGGGACAGAGGAGATATGTGGAAGTGGAGTCATTTGTTAATCTAGGGAGGGGAGAGAGTTGAGGCTTTTATTATCCTTTTCTTACTATAGGAGAGGGGAGGGAAGTATTCTTTATCCAAGTTAACTGAGAACCCTTCAAAATAATTACTTGTAGAAATTGATGGTCCCTGCAAGAAACAAAGATTGACATCCTGGTCCTTATTTAGACCTCTGCTAATCTGATCTGTGTGACTACTTGGGCAGGAGAAGAGAGCTAGAGAGAAATGTCAGGCAGAGAGAGGAGAAGCCCACAAACTGCAGCTTGGTGTGGCACTGATGTGGTTTGTTCCTATGGGTTCCTGTAGTCTGTATAAAGTGGCCAGACCTGATCCTGTTGGCTGAAAACCCACCTAAGAGGACTGGATGAACGATCCTGCTGCAAGAAGCATGGAGGAAGGTCTATTACCAAAAGGAGTTAGAAGGGACTGAGTCAGGACAAGTCTTCTACATCAGGTATTGTTGAAGTAGGGATGGGCTGCACCCCAGCTATCCAGGGAGCACGAGGTTTGTGCACAGGCCAATCAAAAGACTTCACGTAGCAAAATCAGCAGCATTGAGTCCAGTTGCCCATCTAGGTTCTTTCCTCTTTAAAAAATATTTCTCCTAGGTAATCATAATCTGCGGACAGTTCATTGTCACTTCAGCTGTATCAGTTGCTTTGATCTTTTGTAGTTCTTTTACCACACCACAATCCCTTTTGTTTCTGGGATCTTACATATGCTGTTTCATCTGCTCAAAATATTTTTCCTCTGCTCAAAATACTTTTCCTCCTGCTCAATGACTTGTTAACTCCTATTAATTCTTTCAAAGGTTCCACTTAATGTTGCTCCTTTAGGGAAGTCTTCCTTGAGTCCCCAGTGGTTTTGTGCTCTCTAATGTGCTTTCTTTTATTCTGAAATTCTCCCTTCTAACAAATAGTTCGGGAATCAAATCTATCTTATTCAAAGTTGTACTCCAGGACCAACCACTGAGCTTAGTAGCCTATGGATAAATAATGTATATTTCTTTTCTGAACAAATGAAAGGAAGTAACTATAGCCACCAATGGAAGAATGAGGAAAGTAGATTTGTATTGTGCATAGCATCAGTTGTGGACTAAAGGACTATAGATTTATACTTTGGAAGCGTTACTATGGTCAAATAAAAAGTTAGTCTTGTCTCTAGCCATTTACCCACAGGCAGTCACGATTCATATATATCACTGACAATATTGACTTTGACTGTTTTATTATTTTTGGCATGGCTCAGGGTCAGGTAAGCTGTTGTGGTTATACCCAGGTAGGCCTTTCACAAAGATGGAGCTAGGTATGATTTGCATGAAGTGGTTTGAAGAATCTTTTTTTTTTTTCTTTTTTTTTTTTTAAATATTTATTCCTCTGCTCTGGGTCTTAGCTGTGGCATGTGGGATCTTTAGTTGTGACATGCAAGATTCAGTTCCCTGACCAGGGATTGAACGTGGGCCCCCTGCTTTGTGAGCATGGAGTCAGCCACTGGACCACCAGGGAAACTCCTGAAGAATCTTGAGGTATCACTTACCTTAAAGATTGCTACCCTACTCGCCTATACTCTGCCAGAATTCCCACAGTGATATTAAATACTCCTTTGAAAGTGAAGATACACTAAGGAGAGGGGCATTCTGGGAGTGTGAAGATGAATATGGATGATGAAACAGCTCTCCCTTGGTCATCTCAGGTTCACATGGCTGTTACTCTTCCACTGAAGGTCTATATTTCCTCCTCCAGTCAGGTACGTCTTGGTTGGTGACTACAAAAGGGGACCCAAGAAGCACCTGGGGAGTCCTTAGCCTCGTGCTGGGAAAGGAGGAGCACTGCATAGCTCATTTCCAAGTTTCCTATTAGCTTTGGCAATCCATGGTTTCATCTAAAATAAAGCTTTTTTTTTTTGGTAATGAAATAGCACTGGATTAGGAGTTAAAGGATCAAGTGTTTTGTATTAACAATCTCAGATGTCAGTTAAGTTCTCTGAGTTGCAGTTTCTTCCTCTGGAAATTAAGTGTTATAATTTATGATCTGTTAGGCCTTTCCCAACCTTAACATTTAATAAATATTGATAATTATTCCCAATAATGGAGAGTAGGGAAGAATAAACTTTGAAAATTCTCTTTTGCCATAATGTAATAAATCTGTTTATTCACTAAAATGATGAGAAATAGGTAACAAATATATTAAAAAGAGAGAGAAGTGTATCTAGAACTTACCCAAATTTATTAAAGAAAAAATATCCTGAATGTGAATTTTTATTGAAATGTTAATCTTTCTTCCTAGGAAATTGAAGGAAGCACCAAACACTTGAGAAAGATGATCCAAATAGCAAAGTCTCTGGCAGGTTAAGGAAAGGGGATGCGAGAACAAGATTGCCTTTATGAAACACATTTAAGGGAGAAATTCTAGATGACCTTGGCTTTGGCAAAAATCTTCCCAGGTATTAAAGGTCATATGAATTTCTCCAATGTATCTGTGAATGGATTGATATGTCACTCTATTTCTATTACTCCCTGAGTGAACCTCACAAACTCCAGGTTCTTTGCTTCCATATTATGAGTTGAAAGGGATAAGAGGGATTAAGAAAAAGTAAGATTCCCATTTACTCTTTTGTAAGAATTTCAAACCAAGTTTGCTTCCACCATGTACAAAGAGGTATTAGGTGAGGGGCTTATTCTTTGTGTGAGAAGTTGCTGCATGCTGCAGAAATCTGTGGCTGGGCTCTCAAGATGGCCTATTGAAGGCCAGAGGTCCCCTTTCTCCTGAAATTCAAAGGTCTGGCTGTAGGAGAGAAGCATGCAGGGAAGACTCCTCCACAAAAGGTCGGAGTTGGCCCCTCCTCTGAGACAGATACCATCGTGGGGCAACAGGGGGTCTCAAGATCAGTGGGCTGAATTTCCTGCTTCTCTTTAGGGGCCTTAAAACTTACAAAAATTAATCCTTTTGATTGACTCTGTCACCTAATCTTGAAGATAAGCTCAGAACATTTACCAGTTTTCAGCACTGCTTACCAGGCCAAGTCTCAGCACCAAATTATGAGTTTTGTCATCACTGACCTTTCCAATCTTCCCTTTTTACCTGCCCACTTGGTAGCTCAAGTCCTCCTCCTTCCTCTGTCAAAGTGTTTGGGATTGTTAAGGATTTAAAGAGATCAAATCATTCAGTCTTTTCATTTTCAGAAGAGGAAAACCAAGATCTGAAGAGGTTAGATGACTTCCCTAAAAATATACTTTAAATCCTCTTGATGATTTCACTATAAGGCATCTGAGTTAGTTATCGATGTTGGGGAATCATTATTAAATGGTTTCACAGGTAGGCCACAAAATCTTAATTTGGTACCGTCTATCATTTCCAGATATTAAAGTGTCAATGAAGTTGTGTTTCATGATCATTTAAATATATAGATCATCTCCTATCTTTCATTTTTAAAACTTGTTAACAAAAAGATTTTGGGATGTGAGTTATTTGCTATAATTTTGACAATTTTACACTATGAAAATAAAAATATCTTCTGCATAAGGAGTATTAAGAAATAAATACAAAATAAGTTTGTGAGCTAACACTGAGAACTTAGTGATTTACTCACTATAGACTATGAACACAAGCATCAGGTGGACTTTTGAAAAATCAAGTTTACTTGCTTCTTGGGCTAAGGGTGTAGAAGTCTTCTCCAAGTCAGCATGCAAGGATGAATAGACTGGAAGGCAGAGGCATCTGGCCTTGAATCCTAAAGTGCTATCAGTCTTACTCAAGACAGCTATTACCATCTTCAACACACTTTTGTAACCCTGTTTGATGCAAAATTGTTCCCACGAGGCTTCTACCTGCCAAATGAGCTTTAGCTTTTCTGTAGAACCACTGATATGGGAAATCTTACAAACAGACAACCTCAGTGGAATCTTTTATCATTAACACACTGACATCACCTCATCCTTGTTCCCACTGTAAAGGTTTCACTATCTTCTGAATTGGTCTCCTCAAATTTATTTTGTCAACTTTGCCAGGGAGAGTTATGATAGGTTTTCAATGTGGAAAAGAAATTGTTAGTGATGAATCACTATATATACTAAAATTTCCCAGTAAAATAATTTAGTGCTAAAATAAATGGTCTAATTTTTGTGATGTTATTACATTTCCTCCTAGATGTCAAAAGTTACCAATTTTATTAAAACAACATTAAAACATTTTCTATAAGTAGTTTAGAACATATTCTTAACATAATGAGAAATAGTAACACTGAAGAAAATATTAAACATTAGCAGAGCATGTGATTTTAAAAAATAATTTAATAAATATCTTATACTTATTTTTAATACTCCTTTTTTAAAGACCAGCATATAAATTGCTGGTTAATGTTACAATCGTTAGTAAGAGAACCAGACCACTCAGTCCTCTTGCTTTTGCCGTATTTTCTCTGGGTGTATGTTTCTCTTCCCAAGTACAGTGATTTAGAAAACATAACTTCACAGAAGAACCCCTGCTACTTGCTATGCCACTATCTGCCATTTACATCATTTAAATAATCAGGAACTCATTTTCAGAAGTCTTCTTCAATATTTCTTTTTTATGTATAGGATAACATGTGAAAAGACCAATGCCTACAATGAGAATAAAAGTTTTAAAACCTATCAAACAAGGTCAGGGACTTTCTGCTTTAGATCCATATCTGTGAAAAGGACTCTCACTTCTTCCCATTCTTGCCAGCGGTGATATGTTCATGTGTTGCTGGTATTTGTGTTACTTTCCTTAAAGTCATCTTTTCATCAGGTATCTCATAAAACGCATGGAACCAGGCTAGGTCTACTGCTACAGATCAGCTGCGACACAAAGACCTTGCTGTGCACTACTGAAAGCGTGAAGACAGCATCCTGTGTGCATCCATTACTGAGAATAACAGAAAGTTAGTCTTCTCTTCCGCAGGGGATTGAAATGCCAATCCATGGAGAGGAGGTTTCCAAACTTGGAAGACCAAATTCTACCATCTAAGATTGGAAAAACTGAACATGTTTTCATTTCTAATTGACTTCGATGATGCTAAGTCTTCATTGAAAGGCTAATGGTGAGACTTTCAAAATTCTTGGTTCATTTGGGAGAACAAGATGCCAGTGCGGATGAAATCAGTAACTTAGGCTTGTTCCTTTTTATGCAGAAACATATGCAGTGGTACATTTAGATAAGTTCTTATATCACAGTCCACATCAAGAACTCTAAAGATGACGACCAGGATAGGCTCGGGGACAAGGCTTCAAAATTCTGCTGTATTGCTGGCTGTGTCATGCTCATCAACCCCTCTTGTGTACTGGTGTGTGCTGATGTGTGTGTATTTCTGCTTCTTTCTCTGAAATTAGCCTCTGTAGCAGTATTTTTTGTGTAGTGCTTGAAGACATCACAAAGAAAGAAAGCTAAAAACTTTAAATAATTAGAATTTGTCTTTCTAGCAATTCAGAAACACTCACTATATGCAAAATGCCAACCTAAGCCATAGATGGGGTTCAAAATAGAATAGGATATCCCAGTTNTGTGTAGTGCTTGAAGACATCACAAAGAAAGAAAGCTAAAAACTTTAAATAATTAGAATTTGTCTTTCTAGCAATTCAGAAACACTCACTATATGCAAAATGCCAACCTAAGCCATAGATGGGGTTCAAAATAGAATAGGATATCCCAGTTCATGGGGTCGTGAAGAGTTGGACACGACTGAGCGACTTCACTTTCACTTTTCACTTTTATGCATTGGAGAAGAAAATGGCAATCCGGTGTTCTTGCCTGGAGAATCCCAGGTGGGCTGCCGTCTATGGGGTTGCACAGAGTTGGACATGACTGAAGTGACTTAGCAGCAGCAGCGACCCCAGCTTTTGTGGGATATTATAAGATGGGCTTCCCTGGTGGCTCAGAGGTTAAAGCGTCTGCCTCCAATGCGGGAGACCGGGGTTCCATCCCTGGGTTAGGAAGATCCCCTGGAGAAGGAAATGGCAATCCACTCCAGTATTCTTGCCTGGAGAATCCCATGGACGGAGAAGCCTAGTAAGTTACAGTCCATGGGGTCGCAAAGAGTCGCACACGACTGAACGACTTCACCCCACCTCACCTCACCTCATAGGCTGGGATGGTGAAATAAGTAAATCTAAAAGCATGTCTTGTGCAGGGTAGATCAGGCTGAACAGTTCAGTAGAAGTAAAGTTCAGTGTTGAGAGCATGGGCTCTGATTTCAGATTGTCATGCAAATTCATTTTTTATAGCTTAATATGTATGTGATCTTGGGAAAGTTATTTAATCTCTGGAAGCCTCAGTTTCTTCATCTGAGAAATTGTAGTTAACATGAGTAAAAGCTACTCATGGAGTTGTTGAGCAGATTAAACATGATAATTTATGTTAAAATTCCTTTTTGTTTACTATTTTATTTTTATTGAAATATGGTTGCCATAGAGTATTATGTTAGTTTCAAGTGTACTATACCCAATTTGACATATACACATATTATGAAATGGTCACTGCAGTAAATTTAGTAACCCTCTCTCCCCATACAAAGTTATTACCATATATCTAGCATATTCTTTATGCTATGTTCCATCCCCATGGCTTATTCATTTTATACCTGAATGTTTGTACCTCCTCATCCCCATTACCTATTCAACCAAACTCCTACCCTCATCCCCCTGGAAGTCATCCTTTTGTCCCACCCATGAGTCTGCATTTATTTCATTTTGTTTGGTTCATTTTGGTTTTTAGAGCCCTCATATAAGTGAGATCATTTGATATTTGTCTATGTCTGAATTATTTTACTTAGTATGATACCCTCTAGATACATCCATGTTGTTGCAAATGACAAGATTTAATTTTTTATGGCTGAGTAATATTCCATTGTATTTTATGCCACATCTTTATCTGTTTATCTATTGATGCACACTTAGGTTGCTCCCATATCTTGGCTATTATAAATAATTACAGTAATTTATGTTAAAGTTTCTTTTTTTAAACATAGTGCCAGCCACATAACACACCTTATAGCTTGATAAATATTAGCTATTATTATAAACAAAGCCCATGGGGTGATAAGATACATGTACCATTAAATAAACAGAATGAAATAATGTAAGAGCAAAATAAATCTGCCTCCATAAAGGACTATAGTTTAAGGCTACTTGCTGCTGCTGCTAAGTTGCTTCGTTTCATTTCAGTTCTGTTCAGTTCAGTCCTCAGTCATGTCCGACTCTTTGCGACCCCATGAATCGCAGCACACCAGGCCTCCCTGTTCATCACTGTCTCTCGGAGTTCACTCAGACTCACATCCATCAAGTCCGTGATGCCATCCAGCCATCTCATTCTCGGTCGTCCCCTTCTCCTCCTGCCCCCAATCCCTCCCAGCATCAGAGTCTTTTCCAATGAGTCAACTCTTCGCATCAGGTGGCCAAAGTACTGGAGTTTCAGCTTTAGCATCATTCCTTCCAAAGAAATCCCAGGGCTGATCTCCGTCAGAATGGACTGGCTGGATCTCCTTGCAATGCAAGGGACTCTCAAGAGTCTTCTCCAACACCACAGTTCAAAAGCATCAATTCTTTGGTGCCAGCCTTCTCCACAGTCCAACTCTCACATCCATACATGACCACAGGAAAAACCATAGCCTTGACTAGACGCACCTTAGTTGGCAAAATAATGTCTCTGCTTTTGAATATACTATTTAGGTTCAGTCGTGTTCAACTCTGTACAGCCCCATAGACGGCAGCCCACCAGTTTCCTCTGTCCATGGGATTCTCTAGGCAAGAACACTGGAGTGGGTTGCCATTTTCTTCTCCATTAAGGCTACCTAGATGTGGTTCTAACTTAGACATACAGGTTTGTTATGCAGTTTTCACTCATTGCTAAGTATGTTATTCAGTGACAAAATATGTACTTGCAATGGCATAAAGGAAATTAATGTATCACTGTAGTACATCACAGAAAACCTTTGTAAGGAAACACAGTTGCTATAGATAATTTTAGATGGTTATGATTTTATGAATATTTTAAGAAGTAAAAAAAAAGCAATATAGTGTGGTGCCATTATTTTTAAGCATAGATCTCAGAAATCTAAAATTGTGTCATGGAAGAACTCTAAAAAGCTCTTTTAATAAAAGAAGATGCTTCTCATTGCATGAAAACATTTACCTTTGCCTACGTTGATTACTGAATGAAAAGAATTTTGTAACATTTAAAAAAATACGTATTAAACATTGGTTTCCATATTGTTTAGAATCAAATTTGCAGATGTTGGCTTTTTTGTACATAAATATTATAGTCAGGTCAAAAGCACAGAAGAATAGGCAATTTTGAGGTGATATTAATAAATATCTGTTTTATTAAAGTTTGTCCAAGGAGAAGTCAAAAAGGAGCTCTGAGAGTTCTGTGGACTCTATCACAATAAAATTTACTAGTCATAGAAGACATGATGAGAAGTAAGTTTGTTTTCAGTTGTGGTTGAAACAGAAGAACTCACCTTTCTCAGAAATTAATGGAGGCTTTCAATCTTGGTGGCATTGCTACTTTATCATTCATATGACTAAACAGACAATCAATTTAGTGGCAATGTATGGGAATGAAGGGAAGGAACAAATAAGCTATGAATGATGAGAACAGAAACATCAAAACCCCCTCCCTTATTCTTTTTTAATGGCTGATACCAACAGGGACAAGACCAGTAAAAAGAGGTTAATGAATTGCAAAGATCCTTTAGGAAGTGATTGACTAGTATTGAAGCACAGTCAAATCAGTCATAAATATTTACTTTTATTAGCAACAGTGGGTTGCCTGTTATTTTCAATTGATTTTTAAGGCTGGCAAAAATCTACCACTGTGAGTATTATCAAATGTTCCCAATTTTGTCAATATTTCTCTGCTCTAAACAATTCCAGGACTCACATAGCCTCCTAAATCCTATTTTAAATGTACTTTTTCAGCACAATTTCCAAGTGATTACAAATGACAAGTTAAAGTGAGGTTCCCTATATCATTAAGAATAATTATAATCTTTTAATTTTGACATTTGTTCAAATGGATAGAATGGCAGCAATTGTGGGATTAATGTTCTCTGATAATCTATATTCCACTACCATTGACTTGCTAACCTGAAGTTGTGTTATTTGTTTTACTGAGAATGAACCATAATAGAGACCTCTTTTTTTTTTTTTTTTTTAATCCAGTTGGTGTAGCAGTGACTAGAAGAACTACAAGAGTTAACAGGACAACATCGTTCCAGTTTCTGAACAGTGTGTAATATTACTGTTTACATCATTGGCTAAAATGCTGCTTTATTTTGTAAAATCCAATCCAACATAAGGACGTTTTCCTGAAACTTGCTGTCTAGACCATCAAAATGATGGAAATTGCTTTTAACACAGCGTTTGTAACATTAAGATCCAATAATTCAATTCAAAGGAACATAACAAAAGGAATTTCCTACAGATAACAACAAAGAGTTAATATTTCCCAGGGCAGACAAGTTTCCAATTCAATTAGTTTTAATGAACCTTCTGCTCACTGGTTACTGAACTAGAAAGAACAGCAATAAATGCCCAGAGGAAAGAGAGAGAGGATATTAAAGAAGGGTTAGTGTATAGTATATAAATTTCCAAGTTGACTAAAAGAGTAGCCTTGATGTAGTTTTGGGAGCTAAAGACACAGAAGACAGATACAGATATGTCTTCTGAATTTAGTGTATAGGAACAGAAAATCTCAGCCAGTTGTTCTGTGTGATGATTCATCCCTGCTGTCTGATAGGCAAATACATAATAGAATAGAAAATACAGTCATATAGATTCTTAAAAGATCTGTGCATATTCTATAAGGAAAACATAAAAAATTTTTTCTACTAATAATCAGCAAACCAGATTTGTTGGTTTATACATACGTATAGATGTTTATACATATATATGTATGATAAATGTGTATTTATCTTTCAATGATTTTTTCAAAAAATTATGATAGATTTTTTTCAGTTCACATATAACAAATTTTCACTCACACAGAGAGCAGCATAGACATAAAATTATGAAAATAAAAGGCTGCTGTATACAAGCAATTTTTAATTTGAGATCCAGAGAATGAGTTTTAACCTAAGAATTTAATGGATTTAGTATTTTTATTTCATTCCCATGGTCACCTTAAATCTGTAGTATAGCACAGCAAACTTGTATTTTCAGGATCAAGCTGCAAGTCATACTGTGGTTAAATATGACTACTCTCACAGATATGATTATATGAGCATACAAATCCACTCCAATTAAGTATTTGAAATGAATAATAGAGTCCAGCAAAAGCCTCCATGTCTATTATTGTTTCAAGTAAGCACGGTCAGGAATTTTTCAATTTCTTGAATTTCTAAAAAAATTCAGTCTGAGTTACACTTTCATTATGCTGAACTATCCCTTCTATTCTTAGTTACAACCTAGTTCCCACCAATGTTTTGGAAATCTTTTTTTTGGATACTGAATATGAAAAGTTCTGAATTCATGGTATTAGAAGGGATTGATATTTTCTATACTGCATAACGATTCTCCTAACCCCAGAGATATCTATTTTTTCCTACAAAAGTGTTAAAAGAATACAGATACATTTAAAAATAACCTGCAGCTTGCATCATTCTGTTTAATAAGGATCATACTTGAGAATATGGCTGCAAGTTTGATCAGCAGCTATAGCATTTCAATGATGCATATTTTTCTTGCAGATGCTTTTCTTTGAGTTTAAAGTTAAGCTTGTGCTTGTGGATGGCTGCTTTGTCAGTGAACATTTGGATTTTGAAAAGGCAGCACCTGGGCTGATTTTAAGAGAAAAATGCTTTCAGCTTCATAATCACACATTTGACCACAGCCATAACAAAATGAGGATGAAACTGAAACAAATCAAATGTACAGTTTTAGTTTAATGGTTCAATGTCTCTTAAATAATCTCTAAAAAAGACCAGCAAATAATTGATAACAACAGGGGTCAACTTCAGTGTAAAATGCTATGGAATCTATGTGGTCTACTGTCCACCTGAAGCAAAGGCTACTGTAATACCTTAAAAGTAATTAAAATTTTGATGTTATCAATGGCCTTCTTTTCTTTTTAGCACTATATTTTTATTATGAAGAGAAAATATCCACTCATTGTATAGTTCCTAAGACCTGATTGCTTTGAGTAGGATGGAATGAAAAAGAATAGGAAATAAAATGAAATATAGAGCAGTAATTTCTAGCACAAATCCTTTGTCTTGCAATTATCTGTGTTCTGACCACATAGAAAATTACTATAAATAATCTGCAATACACAAGAGATCTCGCTCTAGTTTAAAAATAGAACATGATAGGGCTAAATATATTTATATTAGTCAAAAGGTTATTTCCAGGGATGGAGTTTAAAAATCCTTTTTCAATTTAGTCACATGTTTTACTTTGTCTTAAATTCATCTGAGATTCTTGTGTATACGTGATTAGGTATATTTTTAGGGTTTCCAAAGGAAAAGGGTTATGGAATGTAAAATTCACATTTGTACTCTTGGTAGTGGAAATAGGAAACTTTAGGAAAAGGATATTTTTTTTTTTTTGGTCAAATCGCAACTTAGAATGAGACATGTGATTATGAACACATCTGTGGAAAAATGACCTTTCTTACCAGTAGGTATGCCTCAAGGTGATAGAATTAAGGCTCATATTGTTGGATGGTAGAATGAAAGCAGAGGGACTACTCCCATAGAACAGTAGAGACACATGAATAAGCAGAGGTAGGCAGAAAAGGAAATATCTTAGTCTAAGGCATTTAATAGCAAAATGAGAACACAAGTGTGCAAAGTACGAAAGACCTCTGATGCTTGGTTTTTTTAAATAGCAAGAGAAACTCTAGAACTTTGCCTCTAAGGTATTACAAGAACTTTGTCAAGTTGCACATGAGAAAATAGAGCCCATAGCCATATAGTAAGCAAAAAAAATTCTGTTTGAGTATTGACATGACAGTTTTTGAAAGTTCAAGCAGAAAACCAATTATAATGAGCACTGGAAAGCCCGGAGCCCTGCTGTTCAATAAATAAAAAGTACAACAAACTATTTTCCAAAAAGGTTCTAGAGAGTTTCTTCTTGTCCCACTACTTACAATCTGATTACATAAATAGTCTCTATTTGCTGTTGAATTGCCAGGCAGCTGTATTAAAGTACAAATCAAATCAAGTCAGGATTAGAAAGTAAAAGAGCATGGTTTAAAGTAATCTATCCCCCAGGAACTGTGCTCAGATTCATCAAACAGAGCTTAAAGTACAGTATATCTTATACCCTCGTGTTTCCATGCTGCATTGCTGCAAAACCAGTTATTATTTTTGATATTCAGAGAATGTTGCTTATTGCTGGGGAAGGCTCACTTGCTTATTTAAAGGTACTATTCATATGTGCCACTTATTTATTACTTCTTTTGGTTAAGATTCATGGGAAGGACATAAGTACTAAAGACTAGTAGGCTTTTTATTGATCATATCCTATGTGCCCCAGCAGTGAATTGTCATGAATATTTCTTAGAGAACAGTGACTAATTTATTCCAGATTTTGGGTGATACACCATTGTGATGATATTAAAGAAGAGCTAGGAGTCCTTAGATGCTATTGGCTAATAAAGAATTATGCACACCTGCCCTTGCAAATCCTGCTCCATCCAGTTATTAGCAAAGAAGAAGGCGAGTTAGTCATTTCAAGCTGTAATTGTTTTTGATGGAAAGCTCTATATGTCATTGTCAATGTGCTTATCCTAGGCATCAGTTTTTTGGTACTTAAAAAATTGCTGTCCCCATAAAGTAGAATGAAAAGGATTTAAATAATGATGTGTAGTTTTATCAAAGATCATTTTCTTTTTCTATTATAGAAAAACTTACTTAAATCTACAAATATAAGCTTATATTTCATCAAGTTCTTTGCATTTCCTATAACAGCTAAGTGTCTATTCAGAGATGTTATAGTGGCTTCAGTTATCACATTTTATATTTATCTCCAAAGGGCATAAATGTAGCCTGTGAAGATAGCTAGATATTGATTTAGAGTGATAAATATATATTGTATGTGTAACATGGAGGGGAAAACAGGCAGCAGTACTATTTCTGTGAGCTGAATAGCTTCCAGAAAGTGGGTAATGTGTGTTTTAACCAGGCAGTCCAATGATAATTTTTCTTCCTACATCCCTGAGCTAGGGAAGAAAAAGTCGACGGTTGCCATTAGTTAACATTTCTCATGTAAGTAGCTCTACTTGAAAACGATGCCACATTAAAACAAGCAATCAGTGTCATCATTGTGCACCACGATGTTTGAAAGGCTGGTACCTCTCCACTGCAGTCTGAGGTTTTTTCGGCCCAATTTAAAGTTCAGTTCTCTGCACTTTGTGAACTTGCTCATTGCCACTGCTGCAGATCACCTGTAGTGCAATGTAGCCAGGTGACTTGGCAGCAGTGGAAAGAGACCTGCATGAATGCAGGCCCCTTGGAGCTTTCTCTGTGTGGGGATCGAGATTCCTGTCTGAATTGTTGAAAAAAGTGAGGAGGCTAAATAACCTTCCCTTCATCATCCTCTTCTAGATTTATGATGGAAAGGTCAAAATTGGAGTTTGTTATTTATAGCCTCTCTGCATCACATGTTATGAGGAAGGACCTTGCCAATTTACCAGGGAGGTAACTGCAGACCAAGATTCTTCACACAAGGTATTGGGAGTGAGTGGTGCTCATGGAGATATTTACTTGCAGGTTCAGGCAAGATGTTTGCTTATGAGGAATGGCCACCAAATTGGTCTCGCTCTGTGTTTGAAACAAACAATTTTTGAAAATCTTTTAATGAAATATTGATTTTTATCAAGCACATCAAACTAAAGGCAAACACACCATAGTGTCATGATTAAAAAATAACAATATATTACAGATAAACTAAGATAAATGAGTTAAGTGCTCAGTTTGCAGTGCAAATTGAAACCATATATCACAACCTTTCATTATATTACAATACTGCTAGAGTACAGAATACGGAAGCTGATTGAATAGTAATATCAAATTAGTAGGAGATTTACTTGGCTTTTGTTGATGGTGGAATATGGAGCTAAAAGAGGAGCATTTCCGTAATAACATAAGTTTAAAAACAATTTTTTTTAAAGTGAATGTGACTGATAATCAGGGAGATGATGGCACCCTACAATTGCCTTCCCAGATCTCGCATGAAGAAATGAAGGGATCTGTATTAATTTTAAACCTCCCTTTGATTGGGTGAACTGGTCTCCCTTTTGTATGACATTGTTGCCACAGGTCATTGCCTGGTGCGGTGTACCATGAAACAAACAAATAGAAAAAGGCACCTTCTGGCACTTTAAGTCTCACTGCCATCTGACTACTACCCTAGTGGTTCAAAATGATGAAAAGCAGAGGCTGGGAGAAATCTTCCTATGGTTAGATTGGGAAAAATGAGCATGATGATCACATGTGCTGGGAAGGGCAGGAGAGACAGCTGAAGTCATCTCAGAACTCAAGAGAAAAGAAGACAAGAGGTCACAATTATATTCTAGTATCACACTCCCTTTCATAGAAATCAGTTTGTTCTTGTATGGTGCTTAGGGAAGTTCTAATTAAGGGAAGAAAGAATTTTGACACATGTGAAGCAGAGATCAATATTTAGCACTATAATCAGCAATTCCTGATGGTTTGACAATGTCACTATACACATTGTAACTATCCATTATTTTCTCAGAGAGGAGAGCCAGGCAGAGGCTAACAGGCTTACGGCAAGCTATCATGAATCACATAAAGCAGTGTTTCATTCGCTTCTATTTGTCTTGCTTTTCATCTTCATTCATCCTTATAAAGAAGGCTGTACTGCCACCAGCACTGAAACGCCACCATGCCTCTGCACTGCAACAACAAAAAGTAAAGACAGTTTCTGAAAATGTCTAACGTATAAAGCAAAATAGCTACTTTCCAG
>SJYV01006527.1:582396-634439 GCA_006410875.1 Neotragus pygmaeus | reverse complement strand
AAAAAAATTTTTTTTAACTTTATTTTACTTTGCAACACTCCTTTGGCTTTGCTATACATCGACATGAGTCCACCACAGGTGTACACAAGCTCTTTGTACAAATATCTTTGTCTATTTGCAACAGTCCCTAGAAGTGGGCATTATTGATATTTCTTCTGTGTGTAATCACAACTTGACTATTAATGTGTGTTATAAATATTTTCCCAGTTTATACTGTTCTTTATCTGTTTCCAGTTTTTACTTAAATAGAATCTCGTGTTACATTTCTGAAAAAGTTGGTGTTTTTCTGATTAAGACATATATTTTTTCAAATCTTCATCCTTTATATTTTTAAAATGGNACTATTAATGTGTGTTATAAATATTTTCCCAGTTTATACTGTTCTTTATCTGTTTCCAGTTTTTACTTAAATAGAATCTCGTGTTACATTTCTGAAAAAGTTGGTGTTTTTCTGATTAAGACATATATTTTTTCAAATCTTCATCCTTTATATTTTTAAAATGGGATAGTGTCATATTTTTCAACTTAAAAAACTTAATAATAAAGTTAAACATTTTAATTTTGACTTTCATACTTTTCTTTTAAAATTGCTCATTATGTTTGAAATCTTCTGAAGAATATTTACCTGTGGTCTTCTATTATGTCTGCTTACCTTTGACATATGTTTTCTTTATACTTTTTCATTTTATTTTTTTATAACTTTGATAAAATATATACAACATAAAATTCACCATCTCAACTACGTGAAAGGTACAGTTTAGTAGTATTAAGTACATTTCTGTTGCTGTCAGTTCAGTTCAGTTCATTTCAGTTGCTCAGTCATGTCCGACTCTTTGCGACCCCATGAATCGCAGCACACCAGGCCTCCCTGTTTATCACCAACTCTCGGAGTTCACTCAGACTCACGTCCATCGAGTCAGTGATGCCATCCAGCCATCTCATCCTCGGTCGTCTCCTTCTCCTCCTGCCCCCAATCCCTCCCAGCATCAGAGTCTTTTCCAATGAGTCAACTCTTCGCATGAGGTGGCCAAAGTACTGGAGTTTCAGCTTTAGTATCATTCCTTCCAAAGAAATCCCAGGGTGGATCTCCTTCAGAATGGACTGGTTGGGTTTCCTTGCAGTCCAAGGGACTCTCAAGAGTCTTCTCCAGCACCATGGTACAAAATACTCTAAGACATAAATCAGTGTTGTTCTTTTCTTGTAATCTCCATGAATACTTGATTTGGAGGTCCTAGTTCCTAACAAGGCAAGTCGCTCAACCTGATGTTTGTCATTCTTCCTCTTGTTGGACTACTTTACAGCATACTTTTGGCTAGTGTCTTGTGCTGAATGGTAATATTTTCTTTTAATTAACCATATTATTTCAGATTTAATAAAAAGTATTATTCAGCTTTGTAATATCTTATTCCTGTTAGTTTACAGGTATTTTCCTTTCTTGGATTGCTGCATTTTTCCTTCTTGCTAGAATATACCATTTAGAAACTCTATTATCATAAAAGTTCCACCCTTTGAGTCCTATCATTTCTTAAATTATATTAATCAAAGTCTCTTGCTTAGGTGATTCTTATCCCATGTGTATAATTTTCTATTGGATACAATTTTCTGGAGAAGTCTAAAAA
This sequence comes from Neotragus pygmaeus, assembly GCA_006410875.1. Taxonomy (NCBI): domain Eukaryota; kingdom Metazoa; phylum Chordata; class Mammalia; order Artiodactyla; family Bovidae; genus Neotragus; species Neotragus pygmaeus. The sequence continues at coordinate 632,820 of SJYV01006527.1, read as the reverse complement.
TTTCAGTGATAAACATATTTTGTATATTGATACATTAATACAATACAGTAGATTGATAATCATTCTTAGGTGTTTAGGATTTTTATTTATACTATTCTTTTCTAAATTAATTTTTACTGGACTGTAGTTGTTTTACATTGATGTGTTAGTTTCTACCATACAGCAAAATGAATCAGCTGTATATATCCTCCATTTTGGATTTTTTTCCCATTCTGCTCACCACAGTACATTAAGTAGAGTTCCCTGTGCTATATAGTAGGTTCTCATTAGTTATTTATTTCATACATAGTGTGTACATATGTCAATATCAATCTTTTTATTCATACCATCAACTTCTTTCCTCTTTAGTATCCATACACTTGTTTTCTAATCTCAGTCTTTATTTTTGTTTTGCAAATAAGTTCATCTGTACCATACTTCTAGATTCCACATATAAATGATATTATACAATATTTGTTTTTTTCTTTCTGACTTACTTCACTCTGTATGACAGTCTCTAGGTCCTTCTATGTCTCTGCAAATTCACTACTTTGTTCCTTTATGTGGCTGAGTAATTTTCCATTGTATAAGTGTACCACATCTTTTTAAAAATCCATTCTTCTGTTGATGGAATTCATCAATGGATTTTAAAAAAATCCATTCTATTTAGGTTGCTTCCACGTATTGGCTATTGTAAACAGTTCTGCAATAAATGTTTAGATACATGTATCTGTTTGAATTATGTCCCCCCTCCCCCAGGTATATGCCCAGTAGTGGGATTGCTGGGTCATATGGTAGATAATGTTTAGATTTTTAGGTACCTCCATACTTTTCTTGAGAGTTGGACTGTGAAGAAAGCTGAGCGCCGAATTGATGCTTTTGAACTGTGGTTTTGGAGAAGACTCTTGAGAGTCCCTTGGACTGCAAGGAGATCCNCCTCTGTCATCCCATTCTCCTCCTGCCCTCCGGCTTTCCCAGCATCAGGGTCTTTTACAATGAGTTGGCTCTTCACGTCAGGTATTGGAGATTCAGCTACAGCATCAGTCCTTCCAATGAATATTCAGGGTTGATTTCCTTTAGGATTGACTGGTTTGACCTCCTTGCTACCCAAGGACTCTCAAGGGTCTTTTGCAGCACCACAGTTCGAAGGCATCAATTTTACAGCACTCAGCCTTCTTTATGGTCCAGCTCTCACATCCGTACATGACTACTGGAAAAAACATAACTTTGACTAAACAGAGCTTTGTTGCCAAGTGATATCTCTGCTTCTTAATATGCTGTCTAGGTTGGTCATAGCTTTTCTTCCAAGAAGCAAGCATATTTTTAAGTTCATGGCTGCAGTCACTGTCCACAGTGATTTTGAAGCCTAAGAAAATAAAATCTGTCACTGTTTGCACTTTTTCCCCATCTATTTGCCGTTAAGTGACGGGACCAGATGCCATGATCTTAGTTTCTTGAATGCTGTGTTTCAAGTCAGCTTTTTCACTCTCCTCTTTCACCCTTTATCAAAAGGCTCTTTAGTTCATCTTTGTTTTCTGCCATTAGAGTGGCATCCTCTGCATATCTGAGGTTGTTGATATTTCTCCTGGCAATCTTGATTCCAGCTTGTGCTTCATCCAGCCTGNCTATTTGCCGTTAAGTGACGGGACCAGATGCCATGATCTTAGTTTCTTGAATGCTGTGTTTCAAGTCAGCTTTTTCACTCTCCTCTTTCACCCTTTATCAAAAGGCTCTTTAGTTCATCTTTGTTTTCTGCCATTAGAGTGGCATCCTCTGCATATCTGAGGTTGTTGATATTTCTCCTGGCAATCTTGATTCCAGCTTGTGCTTCATCCAGCCTGGCATTTCACATTGTGTATTCTGCATAGAAGTTAAATAAGCAAAGTGACAATACACAACCTTGACATACTCTTTTCCTAATTATGAACCAGTCCATTGGTCCATGTCTGGTTTTAACTTGCTTCTTGACCTGCGTACAGGTTTCTTAGGAGCCAGGTAAGGTGGTCTGGTAGTCCCATTTCTCTAAGAATTTTCCACAGTTTGTTATCCACACAGTCAAAAGTTTTAACATAGTCAATGAAGCAGAAGTGGATGTTTTTCTGAAATTCCCTGGTTTTCTCTATGATTCAGTGAATACTGGCAATTTGATCTCTGATTCTTCTGCCTTTTCTAAATACAGCTTGTACATCTGGAAGTTCTTGGCTCAAATACTGCTGAAGCCTAGCTTGAAGGACTTTGAGCATTACCTTGCTAACATATGAAATGAACACAATTGTATGATAGTTTGAACATTCTCTGGCATTGCCGTTCTTTGGGACAGGAATAAAAACTGACCTTTTCCAGTCCTGTGGCCACTGCTGAATTTTTAGAAATAAGAATAAATTTTCTTTGGAAAACCTATTCTGAATTGTCTATGTATATTTGGGTTTATATGGGTTGTCATAGAACCCTAACTGACATCTATCACATTTTCATATGGGAGATATATGTCCAGTGAATGTAACCAAAACTCTATCCAAAACAAGAATCCACTCTTCATCTTTGTTATGAAGGAATGAAGGTTCAGAGTTGATAAATTTCTGATTTTCCAAGATAAGTTGAAACCTGAATTGTGATGTGAAATCTTTCAATGTTTGATACTGGATGAATTTTTTTAAAAATAAAATAAAATTTATATTAACTTCCAGACATTGTTATGATTTAAATTCTTTACCATTATAAGACTGTCTGGCTTGAATGGTGAGGTATAAAATGATGATTTCATAATATAAAAGGAGAAATCTGATTAAGCAACAACATAATACATAAAGTCCCTTTCTAATTCTAAATTACTCTAAGAAATCCTCAAAAGTTAATAGTTTCCTTCAAATGCAAAAATGTGTCTTTTCTGCAACTGAATTCTATGAAAAATTTTGACATTTTCACAAATGCCCACTGTTTTCAACCTCTTGGAATAGAGATTAAATGATTTTAGTACACTCAAATAATCATTAATTTATTCATTCCTTTATTCAACAAATTCAGTGGGTCAACCACTGTGTTTGGCACTGGCACAGAGAGGATTCAAGATAAAATTTTTGTTCTCATGAGACCTGAAGTCAGTGAATGGGGAAGAAAGTCAATAGATAGCTATAGTAATGTGTTGAGTAGTGTGTTGAGTGTTTACTTAACTTATATGCAGAGTACATAATGCAATATGCCAGGCTGGATGAAGCACAACCTGGAATCAAGATTGCTGAGAGAAATATGAATAATCTCCGATACAGGAGAGTGAAAAAGTTGGCTTAAAACTCAACATTCAGAAAATTAAGATCATGGAATCCGATCACATCACTTCATGACAAATACATGGGAAAACAATGGAAACAGTGAGAGACTTTATTTTGGGGGGCTCCAAAATCACTGCAGATGGCGATTGCAGTGATGAAATTAAAAGACACTTTGCTCCTTTGAAGATAAGCTATGACCAGTCTAGACAGCATATGAAAAAGCAGACACATAACTTTGCTAACAAATATCTGTCTAGTCAAAGCTGTGGTTCTTCCAGTAGTCATGTATGGATGTGATAGTTGGAATATACAGAAAGTTGAGCATTGAAGAATTGATACTTCTGAACTGTAGTGTTGGAGAAAACTCTTGAGAGTCCCTTGGACTGCAAGGAGATCCAACCAGTGAATCCTAAAGGAAATCAGTCCTAAATATTCGTTGGAAGGACTGATGCTAAAATACTTTGGCCAACTAATGCAAAGAATGGACTCTTTGGAAAAGACTTTGATGCTGGGAAAGATTGAAGGTAGGTGGAGAGGACGACAGAGGATGAGGTGATTGGATGGCATCACCGACTCGATGGACATGAGTTTGAGCAAGCTCCAGGAGTTGGTGATGAACAGGGAAGCCTGGCGTCTATGGGGTCACAAAGACTCGGACAAAAGTGAACTGAACTGAACTGAATGCTTTACTATGGGAGGGCACAGGATGATGTGGAATAGTACAGAAGGAGAGTGCAACCCACACTGGAAAGTGGGGGATGGAAGAATGGGCCAGACAGAGATCTTCCTTACAGAAGTGTCTTATAGCAGAAGAGTAAGTACGATTTACTTGTGTGTGTATGAATGATCATATTTAGAGAACCAGTAACTACAAACAGGATAATGCTTTTAACAAGTAATCAAAGGACAAACGGAAATAAGCGAACTATGAGAAAGAGGGAATCAGAGCATAAGCCATACACAAAAGTAATAGCTTCAGACAACATGGCATTTGCTGAACTTTTGGAGCAAATAACAGCACAAAGATCTTTAAGATAAGTATGAGATAAGCTATGAGAAATGGAGTTCTTTTTATACCATCACTCTGGGCAACAACACATTTTAGAGTTAAGACAGTATGAAAGAGAAGATTCTTCAGTCCTGAAACTGAGCACCAGTTTCTCATGTATAATGTGTAATAAGAAATACTCACTTTTTCACTGAAATCTTGCAGAAAAAACCCAAAGCATCTTCAAAGGAAATGGACCAGAATTTACATCAAAAAGGAAAGGCCTTTAGGTAATCACCACTACCTCAAAGATACTCAACCTTAGTAAACCAGCATCCATTTTTTACTGAAAATCTGGAGAACTCAAATCTCCCCAGGAGAAATTCCCATAACTTCTGTGACTGGTTAAACAATGTTATGAAATTTTTGTCTTCAAATGTTCTGTGAACCCCCTTCTTGGCATTTAGGCAAGAACACTTAATATCCGAAGGAAAAAATGTCAGACATAAATTCTGAAAAGGGTACTCATTCTTTGTTTATTTCTAGGGGGGAGATGTCATAAAGGAAAAGATGCTATGAGAGCATAGTTGGATAGAGAACAAAGCAGAGGACTAGAATGTCAACTGCAGAAACGTTCCGCTGAGGAAGGGAGTAAAGGACTCACTAGTCCTGGGGAAGACAGTCCAGAGAGGCAAGAAATGAAGAAAGAAAGAATAAGTTAAGATGGAGTTGTGGCATTTACTTGCTCTATATACAGTGATTTAGATATCTACCAGGATATATCCATTGAGTCTTTTTATTTAAAACTCAATTTAAACTTTATTACCAAAAATTATCTACTGATTCAGGTAACCAAAAGTTCCAATAAGTATACTGGGCTTCAGGCACAGTAGAAGTTCAAACGATGTCCTTGAAACCAGTTTTTTCTCTTTTTTTTGCCTTCTAGCTTGCTCACCTTAATAACTAGGCATAGCATGTGACTATTGACAGTTTCAAATTGCTACCTTGTGATAGTAAGACATTTAATTTGTTTTTTCAGTTTTTTTGCCTTTATAACTACTTGATTTTAAATTCTCATTTGACTTCATCTTTTCCAATGTTTTTTAATTATGGTAAAATACATATAAAATTTACCATCTTCATCATGTGTACAAACCCAGAGCTGTTAAATATATGATGCTGTACTATCATCACCACCATCCATCTCCAAAATCCAAAATCTTGTAAAACTTAAATTCTACACCCAATTAACTGTAATCTCCCATTCTCCCTTTTCCCCAGCCCCTGGTAACCACCACTGTATTATCTGTCTCTATGGATTTAAATACTCTAGGTGGTGTTTTAGTCACCAAGTCATGTCTGACACTTGCTACCCCATGGACTGCAGCCTACCAGGCTCCTCTGTCCCTGGGATTCTCCAGGCAAGAATAATGGAGTAAGTTGCCATTTCCTTCTCCAGGGGATCTTTCTGACCCAGGAATCAAACTCTGGTCTCGTGCATTGCAGGCAGACTCTTTACCAACTGAGCTACAAGGGAAACCCAGTACCTATATACGTGGAATAATGCAGTATAGTTTTGTGTGACTGGTCCACATTTAGCGTAATGTTATCAATGCTCATTCATACTATAGTATATTATATATCAGGATTTTTTCCTTTTCAAGGCTAAATAATATTCCATTATATTTATTTGTACATATAAACCGTGGATGACTTGGGTTCTTTCCACATTTTACTTATTGTGAAAATGCTGCTATAAATATAAGTACACAAATATCACTTCAAGATATTGCTTTCAATTCTTTAGGTCTATACCCCAAAGATGAATTGCTGGATCATATGATAATTATATATCTTTTTTTTTTTTAAGGAAAAAAGACTGTTTTACATAGCAGTTGTACTATTTTCCAGTTTTGCATTTCCACCAACAGTTCACAAGAGTTCCAATTCCTCCATGTTCTCACCAACACTTGCTTTCTGTTTGTTTTTGATAGTAGCCGTCCTAAAGGGTGTTGTAGGTATCTCTGTTTTGATTTTCATTCTTCTAATGATTAGTAATGTTGCACATTTTTTTCATGTGCTTGTTGGTCATCTATATATCTTCTTTGGAGAAATGTCTATTGAAATCCTCTGCCCATTTTTAAATCAGGTTGGTTTTGTTGTTGTTGAGTTTTAAGAGTCTTATATTCTGGATATTAATCCTTGATCAGTATATGAGTTGCAAACATTTTTTCCCATTCTGTGGGTTGCCTTTTCATTCTGTTGAAAGTGTCTTTTAATGTACAAAATTTTTAAATTTTTGTGAAATCATATTTGTCCATTTTTTTCTTTTGCTATCTGTTGTCTGTGCCTTTGGTATCACAAGGTGTTTAATTTTGAAAGGAAAAAAACAACATTTTCCAATCTTTCCCAACATTTTCAAGAAACGCTTCATTGTCTCCCTGCCTCTGATTAGGTGTCACGCACATATCTAGAGCAATCACTGTGACCAGCTCTGTATTTAAAATTTATACAGAAAAAGGAAGCATTGAAAGAAAAAAATACTTGGGGAAATGTCCTTTATCTGAAAAGTTCTGAAATAATAATGCATATAACCCACACTATTTCACAAGTTTATTTCAAATAAGAGTTTCAGGCTATTTTTTGTACAAGACCTGTAAATATTTAACAACAAAAAAAAACAACCCAATGATGAAACCTTCTTCTGCTACAATCTAAAACATAATGGAGTATCTACTGTGCTACAGTTTGATCAACTGACCAGTATGTATCAAGAGATACTAAAATAACACACAAACATTTAAAATAATTCAGTTATACTGAATATTCTTCTAGAACACTATCTTTTCACCTCAAGAATGATGTTGTAGAACCAGAATATTTTCAGAGACCAATTAAAGCACAAATTGAAACAGGGGAAAGAAATAGGTTTTAGTCTATTCAGATGATTATGACAGAATACCATATAGTGGGTAGGTTATATACAACAGAAATTTATTTTTCACAATTCTAGAGTCTGGGAAGTCCAAGATCTGGTGCCAATGTGGAGAGATCCGCTTCCTGGTTGATAGATGGCGATCTTCTCACCATGTCCTCACATGACAAAAGGGATAAGAGAGATTTTCTCAGGTCGTTTTAATAGGGCACTAATTCCATTAATAAGAGCCTCACTTTTATGACTTATTCATTTGTCAAAGGCCTCACCTCCATCACCATCAGAGTGGGGATTAGGTCTCAAAATTTGAATTTGAGGTGGAAGGTAGGGTATACAAACAATAAGTCTATAGCAAAATCAAACTCAAAAAGTTATATACTTTTGTTTGGATTAGTGGTGACTAAAGGAATGCACTAATAAAATCTGTTAACTCATAAAATATATAAAGATAAAAATAAATTTAGACTTATTAAGTGTAAACTGTAGGGCTTGTTGAAAATAGTTATGAACTCTCCTTTAGTTGGTAGTCAGGACTTCTGTATAATTCAGAAATAATAAGGCAAAGGATATCCATTGACATTCCAGCCCATTAAATTTAGAATAAAATAAAAAGAAATTGTACTTATCCCTCATAACTACTATCTATAAAGAGCTTAGCCCACCAGGCTCCTCTGTCCATGGAATTCAGGCAAGAATACAGGAGTGGGTTGTCATTCCCTTCTCCAATTAGAAGCTCAAGAAGTGGTAAATCTGCAAATCTAAATGAATCAGAAAGTATTTTCCTTAATTATGAATTATAGAACCTTTAAAGGAAACTGGTATGAACAGAAATATAAAGACATCAGAGACAGTAGTAATCATATGTCCTCTTAATTTCATGCCCATCTACGTCTGTATTATTCACAAGGCAGCACGCTGCTGCTGCTGCTGAGTCGCTTCAGTCGTGTCCGACTCTGTGCGACCCCATAGACGGCAGCCCACCAGGCTCCCCCGTCCCTGGGATTCTCCAGGCAAGAACACCGGAGTGGGTTGCCATTTCCTTCTCCAATGGATCCATTACAAAATGACTCAAGGTTAGAAAGTTCTCCTTGTATTTCAACTAAAAGTACTGGTTACTTCCATCCTACCATAGAATGACTCAGAAATAAAAGAAATTTTGAAGTGTTACACTTGGAATTAAAACCACTGATCTCTAAGTGCTCCGATGAATACAAACTGCAACAGAAATATGGTCTCCTTTATTAGGACACATATTTTCTGTTAATGCCCCAAAGTCAAAATCCATTAACTTTATTGACAACTTAGTGTTACTGAATCTGTGCTGGATACAAATTACTTCATAAGTAAGTAAGTAAGTGAAGTCTCTCAGTCGTGTCCGACTCTTTGCGACCCCATGCACTATAGCCTACCAGGCTCCTCTGTCCATGGGATTTTCCAGGCAATAGTACTGGAGTGGATTGCCATTTCCTTCTCCAGCGGATCTTCACGACTCAGGGATCGAACCCAGCTCTCCCGCAATGTAGACAGACGCTTTACCGTCTGAGCCACCAGGGAAGTCCAAATTACATCATAGCCATATTTAGTTTCATTTCTTCATATGTTCTCCCTTATATTGCTGAATAGTACCCCCTCCTCCCACCCTCCATTCCCTCACCTCCAGATACCCAACTCCTAATCCCTGGGTCCTGTGAGTGTTACTTTATATAACAGAGACTTCGCAGATGTTATTAAGAATATTAAGATGGGGAGATAATGCTGGATTATCCAGGTTGACCCTAAATGCTATCATATATGTCCTTATAAAAGGGAAGCAGAGGAACATTTGAAATACAAGGACAAAAAGTGAGTTAGTGAACCAAGGAATAGGAATATTCTTCAAAAGCTGGAAGTCATTTATCCCTAGAATCCCTGGAAGAAGTGTGGCCCTGCCTACACATTGATTTCAGCCCAGGGAAGCCCATTTTAGACTACCTCCCTCCAGAATTATGAGAGAATAGCGTACATTGCTTTAATCCATCGCACGCTTGATAATTTGTCACAGTGGCCACAGTAAATTGACAACCTCTCTTTGTTAGGAACATGAATATGAAGTTTGGAAGATGGAAGAGAACCCAAACCATTATTATTCTTCCAGCAGTAATGTACAGACTCAGGGAATCCAGAGGAGGCTTCCAGAATTTCTCCTATATTTCATCCCCTGTCATGCTGAAGGCAACTGAATCCATTGGCACTGGGTATCTACAATTCCTGCAAATCTGATCTTCTGAAACCAAGCAACTGCTTTCTGTAAGTTCCACCACATCCTCAGTTCTTCCAATTGAATTTTAACCTCTTAAATTTAAACCTTTACTTTAAAATAACTTTTTAATAAATAAACCACTTCTGTTTGAAACACCTAGAGTGCTTTCTGTTATCTTGACCTAACCTTGACTTATTAGTTCTGAATATCTTGCAACTTACTTAAAACGAACATAAAATATTTTATTTCCAAAAACATCAGAAGGTTCTTATTTCTACAGTTAGGAGTATTGAGGAAAGTTATACATTTTCCAAAGCATATAGATAAATGTGCATAAAACATCTAATATTTACTTATTCCCTTATTAAGTCAACAAATATTTATTGAATACCAGCTCAGTCATAAATGCAATACACAATGTTAGAAATTCAATGATAATCAGTCTAGATGTGATTCCTTCCAACATAGAGTTGATAGAGGAAAATAAAGGGAAATATATGAGATCTTCCCTGTAGCTCAGATGGTAAAGAATCTGCCTGCAATGCAGGAGACCTGGGTTTGACCCCTGGGTCAGAAAGATCCTCTGGAGAAGGGAATGGCAATCCACTCCAGTATTCTTGCCTGGAGAAGCCCATGGATAGAGGAGCCTGATGGGCTACAGTTAGTGGGGTTGCAAAGAGTCAGACACGACTGAGTGTAATCCACACATATATAGGCAATTGAATACAGAACAACATTCTATGAAAGGGAAGTACCAGGTGCTACAGAAACATACAAACATAGCAGGATCAAAGAATGGTTCTTCAGGGAAGTTACATCTCAGCCAAAATCAAAAGCATAAGTGTTAATAAGGCATTATGTAGATGGAAGAAGAAATAATCCTTCTTTCTTCAACCTGCCACATCTGCCATTTGTCCCTCCCCCTACATCAATGAATTCCCACGTCTCAAGTCATCTCTCTCTCCTTTCCAAATACACTTACACATAGAAAATTATACAGCAAAAAAGATAAAATATTATTGAAATATAATAGTATGCCTCCAACTATGAATTTCTGAGATAAAGATATAGGAAACAGGGTAATCATTTAAAGAGAGAGATTAGCATAAATCACGGGACACTCCAGATGTAGATAACAGGTCCCACAAATGTTTTTTGTCTTGCTGCTGTTGTTATTTGAATTTTATTATTGGGCTGCATGGGATTTTAAAATTTTCTGAAACTGAAGGTCTTTATTCAGAATTCTGCAGTTTACCAAAGTCTTACATTTGGACTGAGTACTTCATATGCCTGCTTCATTTATCAGGCCTCTCAAAGAATTTACTCAAGAATCCTGTATAAAAGAAAGAGTATGCAGACTACAGTCAGACAAACCTGAGTTTAAAGCTAAGTTCAGATCTTATTGTATGTGTAATCTGGGATAAAGACTTAAATTATCTAGTTTTTCTTTCTTCATCTATGAAGTGACTATAATAATATCTACTTTGCATAGAAATAATGTCTGTGAAATGTCCAGTCCAATAGCAGACCTGTCTTTCCTTTCTCCCTTACCTCTGTCTTTCCTACTTTCCTTTATTCCTTTCTTTCTTTTAAAACAGTGCAGTATATAATCATATTGTAATAGCTATGTGCTGGCATCTTTGATATAGATTAAAACATTTTTTTCTACCTTGAATATGAGCTATAATCTGCAAGGTCTCCAGACTTTATATTTGAAAGAGTTTCCAGGTGGGAACACTNGGGCGGGGTGGAAAAAAGGTAGTGGTGGCTGTTTACCCTCTGAAAGCATACATGGTAGATTCCCTTTACATTCAACCTAAAGGGACTCTACTAGCCACTAGAAAAATATTAATTTAAAACACTTTGGGGGGAGGTTATGTTTATAATAAGTTACAGGTTTAGAATATATTGATCTCATTTTTCACCCAGACTAAACAGTGGTGGCTGCATAACAAAGAAAATCCCACTGTCACAAAGCTGAGTAAAAACCTGTACAGAATTTTGGTTTGGGCCATAGTGATGAAATCGTAGTAGAATATTAGAATAGTTAGTCGCTTTACCTTTAGGGGTGCAAGTAGGTGATAGAACTCCGTGTTCAGGTTTTCATCCTGCAAGAGATGTGTTTAGATGTAATCATTTTAGCACATTTAATGCCAATGTAAAATAAAATACAAAATAAAATAAGAAAGGCTGTTGTTCTCTTCATTTTAAGTTAATTGTATGCTGTTGCTCCTTTTAAGTGTAAAACTATTCTTTGTTTTTTAATATTGAAAATTATGTCAGGTCTAGTTAATTTTTGAAACTTAATTTTCAGAAAATTGTTTTCAAGATTTTTTATTTTTGCACATCAGATTTTGATTGGATAACTTAAAGAAATAAACACCCTGTAAAAAGTGATGGAATAATTTGAGTCCAATTTACATACAGAACATTATTTCTAACATTTTTCATAACATTCCCAGACATGCAGCATGCAATGTATGACTGTAGGTAGAAGTGGAAGACCTGGTGTCTTGCATTTCAAACTGTCAGCTGATTCTCACTGCTCTATTCCTGTTTAAGTGAGATGCTGACACAAGCTCACACACTGACTATCCCAAGTAGCACTAATTAAGGGCTGTCCAACTGTGCTTTCTGTTGAGCAGTTTGCTCCAGTGGGTGACAGGAAACAGCCTGAGCTCTGTCTGTAGAATGACATAACAAAGAAGGTTTAAAAAAAAAGAACACAGATCTGGTGGGCTGGATAAAAACACCTAAGAGAGATCTAACTTGCCTATTTGTTGCTATGAATATATAATTTTAGATTAAGAAAACTTGCTAAATCACTGTTTATCATCAGTTTATTAGGGAACCTTTGGTTAAAATTAGTCCTAATTATATGAGAAGAATGTGAATTATATGAGAAGAATGTGAATTATATGAGAAGAATGCTTGGGGACCAAGCATTATTTCTAGTCACAAGGTCATAAATAAATATCTTAAAAAAAAATGGTGGTCAAATGTTGTCATTACGGTGTAATGGCATTATTTGTAACTTGGAGAATTTAGCTTAAAAAGCAGACTTAAAGGGAATGATTCCTTTGGGTATGACTCTAGAAGTTAATTTATTAGCAACCAGGTTGATTAAGAAAATGTTATTTAAAAAAAAGGAAAAACAAAACCAAAACAAAAATCCCCACAAATAAGGAAGGAATTAATGTTAACCTTATGCTCCTTTCCTGCACTTATTTCACTTAAATTCCAATGAATTCTGAATCTGAGATTTAGAGTTTTTCTCCACTCCCTCTAAAAATAAACCCATGTAGCATCTTAGGAAAAAAAATATATAAATGAGCCAACTTCTCCCCAGGGTATAATATCATTACTTGGAAGTATAATAGATCAGCATGAATAGCTGGTCAAACTGAAAAGGAGGAAAAACACCAAACTGTGTTCTCAAGGTGTTACTGTGTATTCTAATGAGGATATCATCTCTGTCCTCTTCATCTACTAGAAGACACGGGACTAGAGCCGAGTGCAGAGTGGATTTCTTGACAGCACTAAGCCATAACGCCTCCTGGCTGCTGTGGTGTGCTTGAGAAATTGGCTGGCCCACTACTGTCCTTTTACAATGGTTTCATTTAATTGTAATCCAAAGATCAAAGGTCTGTAACTCTTTAACCAAATTCCAATGTCTGCCAAATTCAATAGCTGTCATTCTTATAGAAAAAGGCAGTGTAATATGTGTGTCCTGATCTAATTTTATAGAAAAAGACACAATTTACATACTGTTTATTTAGTTAAGTCCCTAAAATCAATACCTTTGTCTGTACCTCTTTTGTTTAAGATACATCATGACATGGCAAACGGCTATATAAATGAATTTTTCTAAACCACACGCATTGTTAATGTTTCTCTATTGCACACTCAAAAAAAGAATAGTTGAAATCATAGCATTTTATAGATCAACCTAAATGTATTTTAATATTGGATTACTAAAGAATGTTAAGTTTTACATTTCTAAAATTATAAATTTTCTTTGAAAAGGTCAGTCATTTTCCTGAGCCACATTTACCAACAGGAGAACATATTTCAGCTATCGAAATGAAAGGAAAAGTGATTATGTTCACTATTAAGAGAAAATAATTCTTAAAAATGTGTCTCTGTAGCAAACACATGAAAACCCAAACAACAGTGAGCTCTGGGAAAAGTTTCAGGACGAAATAGCAGTATTCTCAAGGAAAAAAAAAAATCCACTTAGGCTGAATAAGATATAAATCCATTCAAATAGTAGAGATTCATTTTGTCTATGTAATTCATTTTGTCTATGGAAGAAAAGCATGCTTTGGTTCTTACAGTCACAGACATCTCTTTACTGACATGCCTATGGTCACAGCAATGTTTCTCTGAAATATGAAGCAAATGACTATCTCTAGAACAGTTTTTTTTCCCGACTCTGAGAATAGCTCTTTATGCGCTAATTTTGCATTTTTAATGACATGTGGCTTTTATATTTTGATTAGCTATTTAGAATAATTTCCTGCCTCCATTGTCTCTGGTATGTAACTATAATTAGTTAGCAAGATTAAGCAGGGTGGATCTTAGTGACACATATACCGTGGTTAGAGATGACAGTGACATGGTTAGACCATATGACAGTGAATGTAAAAATGTATGTGTGTGTAAAAACCCAGACAGTTACTGTTTTAGTAAAATTTCACAATTTTATACTTTATAAAGGCTAAAGTTTAATGTTCCCATTTCAATTCATCAGACTTAAGCAGCTAGTGTATGTATATATGTTCCCCTTTCACATAAGATATTGAACATTTAGTTTCCTGTTAATTTTTCTAGGAAGAATTTTTCCAAGCTAAAATGAGAATAAATCTTTAGAGAAATAAAATCTAAACCATTATCCTCCACATAAAGACAATTATTGAACCTAAATACCCCATTTATCTCATGAGAGGGGCAAGAACTTGATGACTCTTAGAGGCAAGGGCATTACGGCCCCAAATCAGAGGCCTTAATGCTTTTATTTATACTTTAAATTTTTAACTGCATCGCATGCATGCTCAGCCACTTCAGTTGTGTGTGACACTCTCAACCCTATGGACTGTAGCCCGCCAGGCTCCTCTCTCCATGGGATTCCCAGGCAAGAATACTGGAGTGGATTGCCATGCCCTCCTCCTGGGAATCTTCTGACCCGGGGGTTGAACCTGTATCTCCTGCATCTAATGCTTTGAAGACAAATTCTTTACTCACTGAGCTGCAGGAGAAGTTCATTAACGGTATTACTTTGCACTTAATGTTGACAAAACTGCTCTGCTACTTTTTAGCTCATTTTCATACACTGCACACTCTCACCATATTCTAGTTTTTTTTTTTTTTTTTTTTTTTTCATTTTAGGTGCTTTAGGTTCTGGTATTTAAGTTTCTAATCTGGCCCCAANCCTCACCACAGACAGCTAATAGCTCTCTCTCACTTCCTTCAGCATACTGTGTTGAAGGATATTCTGAGGACACTTCCATATTCTAGTTTTTTTTTTTTTTTTTCATTTTAGGTGCTTTAGGTTCTGGTATTTAAGTTTCTAATCTGGCCCCAACGTATTTTTGTAGGTGAGTCTCGACATCAGAAAACTCTCCATTCTCCAGTAAGGAAAATCTTTTAGAAATTTTCATGCTTCAAGAAAGAAAGTGCATGGGAAATTAAGAACGTAAGCCATTTCTCTTAATTATAGAATATTTCTAAGTACCTGCCATTGCCACACCTCCTCTACGAAAATCTACTTATCCATTCATCTTCCTACCCATCCATGCATCTAACACATATTGTATATCTTCTATATGCCAGGCAGCATACCCAGAGTTACAAAACCAAATATTACTATATCAAAGTGCAGCTCTGAAGGGCTTCCCAGGTGGCACTAGTGGTAAAGAACCCCTGCCAATGCAGGGGATATGAGACGTGGGTTCTATCCCTGGTTCGGAAAGATCCCCTGGAAGAGGGCATGGCAATCCATTCCAGTATTATTGTGTGTAGAATTCCATGGACAGAGGAGCCTGGTGGATTACAGTGCATAGGAACACAAAGAATTGGACTGAGTGACTTAGAACTGAATGACAACTGAATGACAAAGAATGACTGAGGCGATTTAGCAAGCTCTCACGCATGCATCTCTGAAGGGATTTTTGCTATAGCAAAGGAGACAGTCACATAAAAAAAAATCACCCCCCAACCTAAAGCTATATTCTTATGTACTTAAAAAATTCTTTGTATTTTTTGATAGACTGAAGTATCAAAGTTGTCTGAAAATCTGGTGCATATACTTCCTTTCCTAAATCTGAAGGATTGAGTGATACTAATGTGGAGAAAAGGGTGCTGATTGTTCATCCTGGCTTTTTAGCTGATTTGGGGAAATGAATATCTCATGGTAGCTTGAATAGAAACAATTGCTTCTGAAAAATCCAACTGGTAGCTATTTTCTCGAGCCTCACATTGGAGAAAAATTACCCTAACACTGAATAGCCCTGGTATTTATAATTTGCCTTCATTTTCTCATTTGCCATTTGTGGTTTCCATGTCACTCTTGGGAGAAACAATACAGCCCAGTGGCCTCAGTCTTTGTCGTCGTCTGGCTGCCTCCCCAGGGCACGGCGCGCTTCCCCGCTGCCCTGCTGCCCAGCACACCATGTCCAAGGGCAGGAAGGGACAATCTTCTGAAGTCCAACTTTTCTGTGACTGTTGGGTAATATGTAGTACCCTCTAATTTTCAACCAACTGCTTTCTATTCCTGTCCTGCTACAGGGTCTGGAGTCTGGAACCTACTTTGTTTCTTTGTTATTTAAGACTTTGTTTAAAGAAAATTAGTATTTCCCAAACTCTAAAAATTTCCCTGGACAAACACATTGTCCAACTACATGAACAGCTGACAAAACTTTGTTACTCAATGAAGTACTAAGCATCATGCATTGTCTCTGGCTTTTGATCCCATTACATTTGACATGCATATACTTTGTTTAAAAAACATTGTGCTAGGACATCTGTCAGATCACAAAATTGCAAAAGGGTTAGTTCTTGCCCACTGGGTTCTCATCATCTAGTGAGTAGTAAAAAAATGTACTTCCAAAACAAGGCAGATAATGAAAATGCAGATAATCTGAGAGCAGTTTTTTAAATTCCCAGTAGTCAATAACAATAAATAATATAATTTAAAATATTATTTCTTTGGAAATTAATTCACATTTTAATTTGCATTATGTAGACTATTTTGTCCTTTACTTTGATATAATGCTATCTTTATTTGGAGCTTGGCTTAATACTTGACATGAGCAATAGAAAATTGGTGTTTACTGATTTGTGCTAAGTCACTTCAGTCATGTCTGACTCTTTGCAACCCTATGGACTGAGCCTGCCAAGCTCCTCTGTCTGTGGGATTCTCCAGGCAAGAATACTGAAGTAGGTTGCCATGCCCTCCTCCAGGGGGCATCTTTCAGAACCAGGGACAGAACCTGCATTTCTTGTAGTTCCTACCTTGAGGATTCTTTACCGCTGAATCACCAGAGAAGCCCTTACCAGGAGGAATTTTTTTTTTGTCACCATTAATTAAAAAAAAAAGGGCCATGTTAAATGAGAAGACACCTCTCTGAGGGTAGAAGAAGGAAAGTTTGGGCTCTAGTGTTCCCACCTGGAAACTCTTTCAAATATAAAGTCTGGAGACCTTGCAGATTATAGCTCATATTCAAGGTAGAAAAAAATGTTTTAATCTATATCAAAGATGCCAGCACATAGCTATTACAATATGATTATATACTGCACTGTTTTAAAAGAAAGAAAGGAATAAAGGAAAGTAGGAAAGACAGAGGTAAGGGAGAAAGGAAAGACAGGTCTGCTATTGGACTGGACATTTCACAGACATTATTTCTATGCAAAGTAGATATTATTATAGTCACTTCATAGATGAAGAAAGAAAAACTAGATAATTTAAGTCTTTATCCCAGATTACACATACAATAAGATCTGAACTTAGCTTTAAACTCAGGTTTGTCTGACTGTAGTCTGCATACTCTTTCTTTTATACAGGATTCTTGAGTAAATTCTTTGAGAGGCCTGATAAATGAAGCAGGCATATGAAGTACTCAGTCCAAATGTAAGACTTTGGTAAACTGCAGAATTCTGAATAAAGACCTTCAGTTTCAGAAAATTTTAAAATCCCATGCAGCCCAATAATAAAATTCAAATAACAACAGCAGCAAGACAAAAAACATTTGTGGGACCTGTTATCTACATCTGGAGTGTCCCGTGATTTATGCTAATCTCTCTCTTTAAATGATTACCCTGTTTCCTATATCTTTATCTCAGAAATTCATAGTTGGAGGCATACTATTATATTTCAATAATATTTTATCTTTTTTGCTGTATAATTTTCTATGTGTAAGTGTATTTGGAAAGGAGAGAGAGATGACTTGAGACGTGGGAATTCATTGATGTAGGGGGAGGGACAAATGGCAGATGTGGCAGGTTGAAGAAAGAAGGATTATTTCTTCTTCCATCTACATAATGCCTTATTAACACTTATGCTTTTGATTTTGGCTGAGATGTAACTTCCCTGAAGAACCATTCTTTGATCCTGCTATGTTTGTATGTTTCTGTAGCACCTGGTACTTCCCTTTCATAGAATGTTGTTCTGTATTCAATTGCCTATATATGTGTGGATTACACTCAGTCGTGTCTGACTCTTTGCAACCCCACTAACTGTAGCCCATCAGGCTCCTCTATCCATGGGCTTCTCCAGGCAAGAATACTGGAGTGGATTGCCATTCCCTTCTCCAGAGGATCTTTCTGACCCAGGGGTCAAACCCAGGTCTCCTGCATTGCAGGCAGATTCTTTACCATCTGAGCTACAGGGAAGATCTCATATATTTCCCTTTATTTTCCTCTATCAACTCTATGTTGGAAGGAATCACATCTAGACTGATTATCATTGAATTTCTAACATTGTGTATTGCATTTATGACTGAGCTGGTATTCAATAAATATTTGTTGACTTAATAAGGGAATAAGTAAATATTAGATGTTTTATGCACATTTATCTATATGCTTTGGAAAATGTATAACTTTCCTCAATACTCCTAACTGTAGAAATAAGAACCTTCTGATGTTTTTGGAAATAAAATATTTTATGTTCGTTTTAAGTAAGTTGCAAGATATTCAGAACTAATAAGTCAAGGTTAGGTCAAGATAACAGAAAGCACTCTAGGTGTTTCAAACAGAAGTGGTTTATTTATTAAAAAGTTATTTTAAAGTAAAGGTTTAAATTTAAGAGGTTAAAATTCAATTGGAAGAACTGAGGATGTGGTGGAACTTACAGAAAGCAGTTGCTTGGTTTCAGAAGATCAGATTTGCAGGAATTGTAGATACCCAGTGCCAATGGATTCAGTTGCCTTCAGCATGACAGGGGATGAAATATAGGAGAAATTCTGGAAGCCTCCTCTGGATTCCCTGAGTCTGTACATTACTGCTGGAAGAATAATAATGGTTTGGGTTCTCTTCCATCTTCCAAACTTCATATTCATGTTCCTAACAAAGAGAGGTTGTCAATTTACTGTGGCCACTGTGACAAATTATCAAGCGTGCGATGGATTAAAGCAATGTACGCTATTCTCTCATAATTCTGGAGGGAGGTAGTCTAAAATGGGCTTCCCTGGGCTGAAATCAATGTGTAGGCAGGGCCACACTTCTTCCAGGGATTCTAGGGATAAATGACTTCCAGCTTTTGAAGAATATTCCTATTCCTTGGTTCACTAACTCACTTTTTGTCCTTGTATTTCAAATGTTCCTCTGCTTCCCTTTTATAAGGACATATATGATAGCATTTAGGGTCAACCTGGATAATCCAGCATTATCTCCCCATCTTAATATTCTTAATAACATCTGCGAAGTCTCTGTTATATAAAGTAACACTCACAGGACCCAGGGATTAGGAGTTGGGTATCTGGAGGTGAGGGAATGGAGGGTGGGAGGAGGGGGTACTATTCAGCAATATAAGGGAGAACATATGAAGAAATGAAACTAAATATGGCTATGATGTAATTTGGACTTCCCTGGTGGCTCAGACGGTAAAGCGTCTGTCTACATTGCGGGAGAGCTGGGTTCGATCCCTGAGTCGTNGTGTACACCTGTGGTGGATTCATGTTGATGTATGGCAAACCCAATAGAGTATTGTAAAGTCAAATTTAAAAAAATAAATAAATAAATAAACATTAAAAAAATATATATATATAAAAAGAGAGAGATATTGTGCAATAATGACATCAACAAAATTGAGAAAACGAGTTTCTTTAGCTAACTGACCAGACTTTCCTTTGATAACTCGATATGGTCAAACTGGACTAAATAAACAACCTGGGAATCTTTGGGAACATCTGGAGGAAGAATGCTAATCTTTCTGGGGCTTTACTTATATTAACATATGTCATCCTTGCAACACACAAAACTAGAGGTAAGATATCTTCTTCACCTTACAGAAGAGAAGCCAAAACACAGAGAAACTAAGTAACTTGCCATGTCCCATATCTACTAAGGGGCAGAAGTGGGCTCTAAAACCTGCATTCTTTCTTTTTTTTAATTTATTTATTTTAATTGGAGGTTAATTACTTTACAATTTTGTATTGGTTTTTCCATACATCAACACATATCTGCCACAGGTATACACGTGTCCCCCATCCTGAACACCCCTCCCTCCTATCTCCTTATAAGATTCCTTAAAATCTGCATTCTTAATTCACTGTGCTATAGTGAGTTTGAAGAATAGGGGTTTGGAAATATGTTAACTTAAATATTAAAAGAGAAGTGGACATATTTTGAGCCCCAGGATAAAGAGGGAAATGCAAATTATAGGCATTTTAAAATAAGAGAAAATATAAATTTGTGATGATGCTATTTTATTACTTTCATGCATGTTAACCCAGACATGTTAAATATACACACATCTANGTTAACTTAAATATTAAAAGAGAAGTGGACATATTTTGAGCCCCAGGATAAAGAGGGAAATGCAAATTATAGGCATTTTAAAATAAGAGAAAATATAAATTTGTGATGATGCTATTTTATTACTTTCATGCATGTTAACCCAGACATGTTGAATATACACACATCTATGTTTACCCACACATACAAAATTACTATTTTGTATCAGTTAAATATTTGACTATATATATGATCTTTTTGATTCTTATTTATTCTTTGTGCATCTGTGTATGTCTAGGTATGCATATATTATTTATTAGTTTTTAATAAGCTTTTAGATGCAAATTTTAAGAAGAAAGGAAAAGAGAAGCTATAGTTACCTTTTCTAATCAGTTGCTTTATGAAAAATTCTGAAAGTAATACTTGAATCTGCTTAGAGAAATAAAACAATTCATTGATTAAAAAAAGTAAAATGAAAAGTTCCTTTCCCTTCACCACAGATCCCAAATTTATGCTCCTTAAAAAAGACTTGTTAATCCACTTTAATCAAGTGTTGCCAATTTTTTGTAAACAAAAGAGATTTTCTTAAACAAAATTTAAAATTTATCAGGAAAGAATCACTAAATAGATGCAAATTTGCATGTATATATTGTACATTTAAAAATTTTACTCTTAAGAAAACAAAGAATATTTCATTGTATAAATGTACCACATATTAGTTGTCCAGTCTTTTATTGATTGTTATTTCAGTTGTTTTAGTAGTTTGATTTTACAAAAATTAACTCTCGTGTGTGTGTCCATGTATGCACATTTTTATATAAGTATCCTGCAAATTTCTGTAGATTTTCTTAGTCTAGTCATATATACATTTTTAATTTTGAAAGATATTGCCGAATTACTCTTAAAAGGTGACACTAACTTGTTCAGTAGAATATCTAATTCTCCCTTTCTCTCTCCTAGTTATTAACAAACCTAAATTACACTGCCTATTTGATGGGCAAAAATTAATATTCTGTTTTGATTGTTTAATTGTGAGTGAGTTTGAACACCTTGTATGTTTATTATTTTTCTCTGACTGTAAATTCTTTTGCCATTTTCATTGTGTTGTATCATCTTATTGATTTATGTGAGCATTTTATCATTTTTTTCCTAATACAAAACATGCTTGGTTATAATTTTGGTCTTACAATAAGGAATTTTGTTAAGTATGTCTTTAAAATGGAACAGTTAAGGTTATTCCTAACTCTTTATAGAAAATTTTGCTCGAAAGTTTACTAGAGAGGTGAGAAGGAGGTCCAAGAGGGAGGGGATAAATGTGCGCTTATAGCTGATTCACACTGTTGTACAGCAGAAGTTAACATAACATTGTGAAACAATTATACTCTAGTCTAAAACAAATCTTATTAAAAATGTTTTTCAATGAGTACTTATAAGGAGACTGATATTTAAAATGTTCCTAAGAAACTATAGTCAATAAGAAGGACATAAGCTAAACTGAAGAAAGGAGATCTTTATTACATGGTAATTCTTTTTGGTAGTCTTCTATGTTTTAATTTTGAGTATCACTGTTAATTATATTTTGGCACCAGATTTATATGGTAATACATACTTTGTCATATTCTCTCTAGAACTGTTATTGTATTTTCAGCTCAGAGCTTACTGGGTAAAATTTTCATGTTCTTTGATTTTCTTTTTAACTTTAAAATTTTGGGAAACCAGAATCAATGAGAGAATTTCTTAAAGATTCTATAAAACGTGAACAAAAATATTTCACACTGTGCTTTAATTAGAACTAAAATAAATGTTCTTCCTGTTACTTATAATTTTAGTTCTGTATGAGCAAATGAAGTAACTAAATCATTTTATTTTTCTTCATTTCTATGCACTATAAAATTTCCATATTATTCTTGGTTAAACAACAAACATATCCATTGAAACCTTAATTTATATATAGCTGTCACTTTATCAATTCTTTTTAATCCTAACATGCTTCAACATTTTAATTTTAAAGAACTTAAAAAGAACCCTTTGAAAATCTGAATTTAATTTTTTTATGTATGGTTGGTATTAATTACTTAATAATCAGTAAATTTGAAAGTAATGTACCCTGTAAGACTCCTTAGTAAAAATATTTATATAGCAAATATATATTTCAATTTATTTAATGCGCTTATTTAATAAACTCCTTTTTATGTTAATGAAGAAATTCCCAATAATTTGTTATTTAACATCATGAGAATTTTTACTGTTTCAGCATTCAACTTCTTGAATATCATTGAAATTTTTAAATTGATTTTATGTATTATGAAAAGTATCATAATATTATTTTCATCCTTCCTAATTTTATTCTAGAAAGTATTTTTCACTCAGTGTTCATATTTTCATTGCCAATCTCTTAAGTCTAAAACATCAAATTTATTATTAAAATTGGATCGTTTGGTCTGTTATTAATCCTTTCAAATGTTTAATTTATACAGAGGCAATTAACTGGTTCCAAATAACAAAATCATTTCAGCTCTAAAACTCTGTAGTACGTGTTTGTTTTATAAGCATTTCCAATTTAATATAATTTGAGATTTAACATAAATTTAATTTCTGTATGTACTTTCCTCTTAAATCTTTTGTTAGAATTTGAAATTTTGACTTATATTTTATACAATTTTAAGAAATAGATAATTTGTTTGAAAAATTAAACCAAACTATTTCTAAAAATGTATAATGTTCAGTAAACATCTACATTTAAGCAATTAATTAATTGTTGATAAGATTTTTTTTAAATATCCTAGCCTGAAAATAATTTCTCTTTTAGAATTAAGAAGATCCTAGAAATACATTTGAAACATAATCATCATAATCTTTATTTCTTACCATAGTAAAATACTAATAGCATGCTTATTTTTCAAATATTGAAGCTATGGGGCAACATTTTGTGTGCTTAAAGTTAAAATGTTGTTTATATAAGAGCTAAAAGTTTAAAACATCTTTGTATTACTTTGTCCAAGTTATTTACTAAGTCCATACCAGATGCTAAGTACCTTTTGATTTATGCAAAAAAGTATTAACAAGTTAAAATTTACGGTATTACTAAGATAAGGAAGTGGATCCTTTATACAATCCACATCATTGTATTAATGACTCCTTTCATTGTGAAATGTTTTTTAAACGCACCACCAGTTATTCATTCAACTATTCATTTCCCAGTGGTTTGCTTATAACTGTTACTCAACATATACTATATACAAGACAGTGGGAATATTGACAAGAAAAACAGAGTTTTTTTATTTGTGGAAAAGAAATACAAATGCTTAAAATAATACTTCAGTATGATGACGAAAGCATCTATGGGACCCATAGGAAACAAGGATATAATGCAATTCAGCCTTCCAAGAATATTATTATTCTTATTTGTGAGGAGGGAAAGAAACACAAAGAAATAGCAAAATTATCAAGTGTAAATTAAAACACCATTGAAATATGCCTCCCATAACTGTGAGAGCACTAACCTTATATCCTGTTATTGCTAAAGGTTTTTGCTCACAAAATTAGAGGAAGGTTTTCCCCTAATTTTTTATTTAGATTGCTTAAAAATAGATATTAGTAAGGAATGTCGGTGGTTATTTAAACTTTGGGATTTCAGGGCTCAGAAATTTTTACCTTAGAGAAATAAAATGTCAGAAGGTACAATGAAAGTTAACGAAGTCAAAATGAGAGCATTAGATCCAGTGAACCTGGACATTAAAAGTCAAAGTTCTCAAGCTTTGAGTACACAAAGTCCTGCTGTTCAGCTCTTTGTAATGTTAATTTGTTCTCAAACAAAATAAATTTTATAATGCTTAAAGCTCACTACTAATTCTTTTGACACTCAAGAAAACGAAAGTATTGTAAAGATACATTTCACCTGCTGATTTTTCTTCAGTAATACCCTACTATTCGGTGTAGGCCTTTTTTTTTTTTTTAATTGTGCTCTTTCAGTCAAAAGCTGACACCACTGTCGAAATATAGTCACTCATACACTAGTCAGTCACACTCCGATAATGTGTCTGTCATCATGTTAAAACAGTCATTTGCTGACATATTTTATGGCCATGAACATGTTTCAGAAACCAGCAAAAAGGATTGGCCTTTAAAAAATAAGCAAGAGTAGCGTTTCCTTCTAGTGAAACGACATATAATTTGAAATAATAGTGTGTCAATAGTGACTATAGGAAATTGCTAGAAAGTGGACATTTCCAAGTCTACTTTTATCTGGGAAAATGTAGTTCTTCTTAAACCAGAGAAACACCTTATTGAATTAAAAGCATCTTTGTTATATTCTGAAAATGTTTATTGCAAAAGATTTGGAGTTCCGAACATCTCTAAATATGTGAAATAACAATTTTGTAAAGAATAAATGTTAATGCTGTTCGAGGTAGCATTCTATTCTCAGTATCTTTTTATTTATATTAGACCTTGTCCAAACTAACTTTGGCATTTAACAACCTATATTGAAAAGTGTAAGAATAGTCAGGGAAAATTTATAGATAGAAACATAAATATCCATGTAGATCAGCTGTGTCTATTAGTTTATTTCAAAAGCTTCTAAAAAATGTCCTGGATAAGTTCTAATTATTTAATAGGTAGGGAACATTTTTGAAATAATAAAGCATAGACAAATTCAATAAGATTATATACAAATGAACACTAATTTTTACATGTCATTGAAATTGGCAAAGTGAATACTTCAGTGGATCCCTAAGTAGCTATAAGAGTAGTATCTCTTCAGAGTGAAGAATTTACCTAACCAAAATACCTGCTAGTTCCCATTCTGCATTATAATTTATATAAAGGAAACCTCATATCCTGTTGATAATATAATCAAATTTTGATTCATTAGAATATTCACTTGTATTTCCAAGATCTTATTGTTGAAATATGAAAAATCATTAAGTGTTAAACTATCAAAATGGCCTACTTATTTTCTAAAATGCTTGCTAAATTAGCAAAGAGATCACAGTCCTGAAAACTATTTCATCAGTATTGGCACCCTGTTGGAGTCATGGGTAAGAAGTTCATATACTTATATGCTAAATATTGTTGAAATTATAGTGACTTTCATATCCAAAAAGATTTGTTAGTTCTTTTTAAGCAATGATTTAAAAGTATTTCAATGCTGTTTATTAGTATAGACATTTAAATCTAGCATCAGGTCCCTAGCAAGCATGGAAAGCCAAACTATTTTTGCAGATTCTTATGGCACAGAAGCAACTTTTATAGAAAAGAACATTATTTCACTTACTTGGTTTCTTTGTTCATTAAGCTAATTACTCTAGTCTACATTCATGCCTTTCATCTACCTTGTTTCTTGAGCTTGATCCTTTCCCAACCCTGAATCGACTGTTACTGAACAGTTGAAGCTGAACAGGAAGGAATTGCAGGTGTCAACTCACAGTTTACAAATATGACATCTCCTCTGGCATAGCTGGAAATATGAAATATTGATTTATGTGCAGTAAAAGGTCTTATAAAAATGATCACATACACATGAGAGATTAATGCGCAGGAGATCAATAGAAATTTCATTCTTGACGCTAGACTGTCACCTATGGTGAAATGCTAAAATACAGAAATCAATATTATCTATGAAATGTCAAATTTATTATAATTATGAGGATGAAAGCTGGCCAAGTGGCTCCCAGGAGAGAAGGAAGGATAGGTTACTGTGCTGAAGCATCCTTCATGTCCCTTGTTCACTTGCTGCCAATTTGAGAGCAATATTGGTGCAGGGGGTTTTCAGACATTATGTACAGTTGTGTAGTAACAAAATCCTGCTGGAATATTTAACTCTTGAAACTAACCATAATACACGTGTCCACATAGTTGAAAGGTGCAGAATTTTTAGCTCCAAAATATGAAGAACATTTTAAGCATAGATTTAAATGTGGTATGTGTAACACAGCCCATTGTGGAGGAAAATTGAGCTTTTACAGACAGAAGATTAATAAGATCTTGGTACAATTTTATTCAAGCTCATGTTCTGTTCTCGCCAGTGGTGGAGAGGAGGGGGAGAAATCCTAAATTATCTATTAGTAGGCTTCACATTTTCTATAGTTTAAGCCATTAGCTTGATTCTTAGAAATTGCTATTCAATTTCCACTGCTAGGCAGCAATTCTTAGAAAAGATTTTTATGAGTTTGTGGCAGTCTACCAGTCTCATGTATCAAGTTTAATAGAGTCTTTGAAAAACTAACACAAAGCTAAAATTTTATGAGCCTATAAGAAAACAATAAAATGAGGGTATTTTCTCTTTCCTTTTAAGTGGGGAGGGGGATTTTTAGAAGTTAAGAGAATAAAAGAAAAAAGTCTTAACAACCCAATCAATAAATGAACTGAAGACCTAAATGGACATTTCTCCAAAGAAGGCATATAGATGGCCAAAAAACATATGAAAAGATGCTCTGCATCAGTAATTATTAGAGAAATACAAATCAAAATTGCAATGGTGTATTATCCCACACTAGTTAGAATGGCCATTATCAAAAAAGTGTACAAACCATAAATGTGGAGAGGATGTGGAGAAAAAGGAACCCTCCTACACTGTTGGTATGAATGCAGATCGGTGCAGCCTCTATGGAAAATAGTACGGAGGTTCCTTGAAAGCTAAAAATAGAGCTACCCTATGACCCAGCAATCCCACTCCTGGGCCTTTATCAGGAGAAAAACATATTTCACCAAGATATATGTACCCCAATGTTCACTGCAGCACTATTTACAATAACCAGGACAAGCTAATGTCCTGCATAAAGCAACCTAAATGTCCAGCAACAATGGAATGGATAAAGAAGATGTTGTACATATATACAATAACATTTTAGTCAGCCATAAAATGGAATGAAATAGTGCCATTTGCAGAGACGTGAATAGACCTCTTAGAGACTGTCATACAGAACTAAATAAGTCAGAGAAAGACAAATATTGTGTATTAACGCAGAGATGTGGAATCTAGAAAAGTGGTATAGATGATCTCATTTGCAAAGCAAAAATAGAGACATAGACATAGCAAACAAACATGAATACCAATGGGGAAAGGAGGGTGGAATGCATTGGGAGATTGGGATTGACATATATAAGCTATGTGCACGTGTGCTCAGTCACGTCCAATGGCAAGCCCACTAGGTGCCTCTCTCCATGGATCTTCTCAATGAAGAATATTGGAGTGGGTTTCCATGCCCTCTTCCAGGGAATCTTCCTGACATAGGGATCAAAACTGCATCTCTTGCATCTCTGCATTGCAGGTGGTTTCTTTATCACTGAGCCACAGGGGAAGCCTTATATATGCTATAAAAAAGTATAAAACAGATAATTAATGAAAATCTACTGTATAGCACAAGGAACTCTATTCAGTGCTTTGCAGTGACCTAATGAGAATGAAATCCCCCAAACTGGGGATGTATGTATACATACATACACTTTCCAGTGGTCATGTATGGATGTGAGAGTTGGACTGTGAAGAAAGCTGAGTGCCAAAGAATTGATGCTTTAGAACTGTGGTATTGGAGAAGACTCTTGAGAGTCCCTTGGACTGCAAGGAGGTCCAACCAGTCCATCCTAAAGAAGATCAGCCCTGGGTGTTCTTTGGAAGGAATGATGCTAAAGCTGAAACTCCAGTACTTTGGCCACCTCATGTGAAGAGCTGACTCATAGGAAAAAATCCTGATGCTGGGAGGTATTGGGAGCAGGAGGAGAAGGGGATGACAGAGGGTGAGATGGCTGGATGGCATCACTGACTCGATGCACATGAGTTTGGGTGAACTCTGGGAGTTGGTGATGGACAGGGAGGCCTGGCGTGCTGTGATTCATGGGGTTGCAAAGAGTTGGGCATGACTGAGTGATTGAACTGAACTGATATATACATATAACTGATTCACTTTGCTGAACAGTAGACTCTAACACAACATTGCAAAGAAACTATACCAACTCAATGCACATGAGTTTGAGCAAAATCCAGGCCAAGCCTGACTTCCTGTCACACATGACTTAGCAACTGAACAATGACAACAAAAACTCCAATCAAAACTAATAAAAAATTCTTTTTGTATATTCCCCATGATTACAGAAAAGTAAAGTATTAAGTGCTTATCAAGATTACTATTTCCCCTCATAACAAATATAGGTTTTACTAGTGAACATTATGATATTACACTGTAATTCTTGCAGAGTCTGGGACTTGGCCTGGGTTCAAGGAGGATGAATGCATCTGACCAACAAGTGAAGTAGGGTTCTTGCAGGAAAATCTCGATTCCATTATAGGTGGTAGAGGTGATGAATAGACTGTTATTTGCTGTCAACAAATGCTGTTTATAAAGCCTTTTTGATGCACATTTTAATGATTCACAGTTGTAAATATAAGGCTGTGTGCTCTGCTGACCATGACCAGGGGACAGTAAAAAAACTTTCTTTTGCTACTCTGGTGTCTCCATTTAGAAAGTCCTCCAAAATTTGCGAAATGAGTGAAAGAATGATTGATGCATTAGCTTATCTGATGGTGCTCTGGTACCACATGAGTTGTAGGGGGTAGAATTTCTTCCAATTTGGACGTAATATTCTGTTTGCTTTAGAATTATGATTCTCTTTTCTTTTTCATTCTCTTCTCAGATCTAGATAACTCTTTGGTAACCAGATTTTGACTTGGATCATGGACTTGAGTACTATTTTGCTACATATCAAAATCTCAGACATAACATCTGCTAGTATACATGCCTTTCAATTTATGGTGCATTGCTGAACTTTTAACTGAAATTACATACAAAAGGGAAACTTTATTTTCATTATTAGTAACATTAATTTGTTTTACAATAACCACTATGAATTTGTTAGTAGTCTTATTAGTCTATGTTGTATTGAATCTTCCTAGCTTTGAATTTATTTTAGAGCTTTATCTTTCATCTGATTCTTATGGAGAGATTTCTTGTCTGTACTTGGATTTAGTTGGAGATATTTTGACTGAAGGGATATCTAAACACTAGCATGTAGCATTTATTCTGAGTTTTTAGATGTTGGTATAAAAATTGAGCAGTACCATTTCAACTAGTGACAGTCAGAGCCCTCTCCTGTTAGTAAATTGCCATTTTTCTAGAATTTTGGTTTTTCAGTGCTCTTATCTAAAGCTACTGTTTTCTTTATGGCATACATTTCCAAATACTGCTTCTATAGTATTCTTGGAGGAACATCTGTCATAAGTGCTACTGTCCTGACAGAATTAGACTCTTACAAAGGAAAACAAAGAGGAGTCATGGGGAGGTTTTGTAAATATTGAGTTAGACCTCATGTGAATGTCACTTAAGTTAATGAGTGTTAGTTGAATGTTTACTATGTGCAGGAAACTGGAATGAAAAAGGCACAGACAGAGCTCTTAAGAAATTCACAAAATAGTAAATATTGTGTAATATTTAGAAATGGGAAATATTTAGAAAAAGAAATTGCAAGCCATGGAACCTATACAAGTTATCCTGAATCCTTTGATTGGTACACTGTAGGCACAAATAAAAACCTATTTCCATATCCTTTAGAGTCAATCCACTGACCTTCCAGAGACATGAAGTACAAAGTCACTCCTCATTTATTATTACTGAATTATTTACTTTTCCTAAATATTATCTCTTTTGTCCAGAATTGTAGGATTATTAATACTGCCGAATATGATGGAAGATTCATAAACTTTCCTCCAGTGGGTAACATAAACACTTTTTTTTCTAAATCTGGAAAAGAGATAAAGATTTATTTACTTAAAAAAAAAGCTGTAGCATTTACACAATTTATAAATAGAGATTTGGGAAGATTTTCCACTCTACACTGCTTCTTAAGGCTTTTTTTCCCCCTCTTCTGTACCTCAAGTACCCAAAGCAGTTAAAGTTAATACTTAATGCAACCCAGTTGAAGAGATAGGCATTTCTTGCAGTCAGGTCTCAATTAAGAGATAAAAGACAAAAAGTGCAAAGCGCTTGATAAAGCTAAGAATACAAGGCCAGCCATGGATGTGCTTGAAGCTGTCCATAGCGATAACTGGATAGTCAGCTGGAATCTTCTTGAATTGAAGTGGGTGCTCTAACTTATCAAATTCCACATATGGGGAAATTATTGGTGCCCACAGTGGTGATTAACACTAACCCACTGGGTCAGAAACAAGCTGGGATAAAGGTGAAAACTGTATCTGACTATCAACACCAAATACATCCATTTAGAGAAAGATAGCAGAGGGTTTTTTTCTTTTTTTATATCTTCAGTTGTGCAGGTTGTCAGGCTGGTCACACAGTTAACGCTGCATATAGAGTGCTCTCTATAATGTGCAAATTGCAATGCACATTAAAATGTAATCTACTTTAATAAGTCACATGAAGATTACATTTTAAGATAATCGTTTGCGTGTTTATGCTACACACCAAAAATATTTTCCTGCTTTGTTTACAGTATTTTTCCTTTGCTTTTAAACATAATGATTACAACTATTAGCACTGAATGACTCCCTCTCTTAAATGGTTGGGGACAAAGTTAGGGAAATTTAAATTTTGGATTCCTGGACCCATGGCTCATAATGTGATCTTATCGAATTTCCCAAAGTTAAACTTGTTATGATGTTATTATTATCAAATCTTCACAGGTACCAATAATTAGAACACTTGACTTGAGTTATGCAGACAGTTTTATAAAGTTGTCCATTTTCCAATCCTGTGTAGACAAAAATATTTGAGAGATGACAATTTTTGAATTATTTATAATGAACATTATAACCTGGGCTTCCTGACAAATCTATTCACTTGGAATATGGTCAATTATCAATGATTTATTAGAATAGGTGAAAGGAAATTAGAAGAAAATGGAAATGACAAATAATCTCCAAATTTCACATTGTTCATTCATTTATAAAACTGCATTTCGACTCAGCCACCAGTAAAATCATTTACAAGTGATGACATTTAACTGAAAAGATTTTCATCTCTTTTTTTCCCCTTCTTATCCATCTTGTAAAGGAAGTACCAATGAATACTAAAATAACTGGTTAGGGTCAAGAGGCAAAATAAGTCCTTGTTAGTCTATGTTCATATTGTGCACCCAGCAAGAAGCAAAATGAATGGCCTAGAGTTGATTCTCAACAAATATTTCTAAGAATGAATAAATAAAGAATTGAAAATATAACTGAATTATGAACTGACTCAACTATGCATTTTTAAAATCTGGAAATTATTATAATTCTCAAAACTTGCTGCAATACATTGGTTTGCTTTATAGAGAGACTATCTGTCTGTGAAGAATAAACATGTGGTTTAATCATATATGACTACTTATTTAATTGTATTAATGTCATTAATATACATCATTTCACCTAGAAACATTGTAGGTAATAGTCTTCCTCTGGAGGCATGAGACACTTGAATTACTTGCTTTCTCAACAATCTTTTTGGATTAACAGGTAAAATATCTGACCTAACTTTCTGTTAAAATAATTTAGTAGTTTTAGTAATCTTTGTTTTCATCTGCTTGACTATTATGACAGAGATTCTGACATCCTGGAAAAGTAAAGGGAAATATATTGAGAGAAGTATTTCAGTTCCATGTGATATAAAACTCAACTGGAATAGACTACAGAAAAAAATATTAGTTTATATACACTAATATAACTAAAAATTTGGTAGGAGATCTTCAGACATAGCTAGATACAGGAGCTCAAAATAACTGTATCAGAATTCAGATTTTATCTTTTGGCTATGATTTCCTCTGTGTTGGTTTCCCACTCAAGTAGCTCTTCCCACAGGAAGATTAAATGGCCCTCAGCAACTCAAAGTTTCCTTATTACTAAACTCAATCTAATGGAAAGAGAATCTTCATTCCAATACTCACCCAAAATTCTGGAGTTGAAGTTTCCTTGACTTGCTTGGGTCTTGTGCCTATTTTTGACCCAAACACATTGACCAGAGAAATGGAATATATATTTGTAATGTCCAGATCACATGCCCTTTTTAAATTCATGTTTCCAGTGTGATGTGAAGTCTTGGGTCCTCTGTCTAATGCTTGGAGTCAGGAGTAGGATTAATATAAGCTGAATCACAAGAATTGAGTGGAAAAAAAGATGGCTCTCTAGGAAACTAAATAATATTGCTAGAAGAAAAAAATGGCTCTTGGGGTGACAGGAATAATAGATGACCTTGTAAGAAGTGCAGACAAAAATGGAAGAATAAAAAGAATTACAAAGAATGAAAACTTAGGAAAGCTCTGAAATCATATCTATTAAATAACTGAAGTTTTTCTCAAAGGCTATATCCAGTTATTGTACCAAAAACTGTAGAGTGTTACTAAAGATCTAGGTGTACCAAAATATTTTAGAATATATTTCATTCTGTAGTGGAGAAATGTGGTTAATACATTATTTCTGATGCTGGTCAGACTAGGAGAGGAACCAGCATATACAGACATTCCTATTTTTAATTACATCTGGACTTTGGTTTTGAAGGAACTGAGAATCAAAGCTGGGGATGAGCGGAAGCAGCACATTTTCTCTACAGAAGAGATGTTTTAGCTGGGGGCATATGTTTATTGCTCACACCACATTGAGACCCCTACCCCCAGAGGACATTATTTTTAACATGAAGAATAAGATTACATTATTGAGTGAGAATGGAAAATGGAGAAAACTGATTACATAGTCGAGGTTCAGTAGGCTAGCTAAAATAATAGTCAAGTATAAGATCTTGTCAGTAACATCAAGTAGTATTTATTTTAGACTCTTAACATGACTTAATGGTTATAAAAGATAGCATCTAAAAATTTTGACATCTAGAATAAATTCATTTATATTTAACATAGTTTGTGAATAAAANATGTATGGATGTGAGAGTTGGACTGTGAAGAAAGCTGAGTGCCAAAGAATTGATGCTTTAGAACTGTGGTATTGGAGAAGACTCTTGAGAGTCCCTTGGACTGCAAGGAGGTCCAACCAGTCCATCCTAAAGAAGATCAGCCCTGGGTGTTCTTTGGAAGGAATGATGCTAAAGCTGAAACTCCAGTACTTTGGCCACCTCATGTGAAGAGCTGACTCATAGGAAAAAATCCTGATGCTGGGAGGTATTGGGAGCAGGAGGAGAAGGGGATGACAGAGGGTGAGATGGCTGGATGGCATCACTGACTCGATGCACATGAGTTTGGGTGAACTCTGGGAGTTGGTGATGGACAGGGAGGCCTGGCGTGCTGTGATTCATGGGGTTGCAAAGAGTTGGGCATGACTGAGTGATTGAACTGAACTGATATATACATATAACTGATTCACTTTGCTGAACAGTAGACTCTAACACAACATTGCAAAGAAACTATACCAACTCAATGCACATGAGTTTGAGCAAAATCCAGGCCAAGCCTGACTTCCTGTCACACATGACTTAGCAACTGAACAATGACAACAAAAACTCCAATCAAAACTAATAAAAAATTCTTTTTGTATATTCCCCATGATTACAGAAAAGTAAAGTATTAAGTGCTTATCAAGATTACTATTTCCCCTCATAACAAATATAGGTTTTACTAGTGAACATTATGATATTACACTGTAATTCTTGCAGAGTCTGGGACTTGGCCTGGGTTCAAGGAGGATGAATGCATCTGACCAACAAGTGAAGTAGGGTTCTTGCAGGAAAATCTCGATTCCATTATAGGTGGTAGAGGTGATGAATAGACTGTTATTTGCTGTCAACAAATGCTGTTTATAAAGCCTTTTTGATGCACATTTTAATGATTCACAGTTGTAAATATAAGGCTGTGTGCTCTGCTGACCATGACCAGGGGACAGTAAAAAAACTTTCTTTTGCTACTCTGGTGTCTCCATTTAGAAAGTCCTCCAAAATTTGCGAAATGAGTGAAAGAATGATTGATGCATTAGCTTATCTGATGGTGCTCTGGTACCACATGAGTTGTAGGGGGTAGAATTTCTTCCAATTTGGACGTAATATTCTGTTTGCTTTAGAATTATGATTCTCTTTTCTTTTTCATTCTCTTCTCAGATCTAGATAACTCTTTGGTAACCAGATTTTGACTTGGATCATGGACTTGAGTACTATTTTGCTACATATCAAAATCTCAGACATAACATCTGCTAGTATACATGCCTTTCAATTTATGGTGCATTGCTGAACTTTTAACTGAAATTACATACAAAAGGGAAACTTTATTTTCATTATTAGTAACATTAATTTGTTTTACAATAACCACTATGAATTTGTTAGTAGTCTTATTAGTCTATGTTGTATTGAATCTTCCTAGCTTTGAATTTATTTTAGAGCTTTATCTTTCATCTGATTCTTATGGAGAGATTTCTTGTCTGTACTTGGATTTAGTTGGAGATATTTTGACTGAAGGGATATCTAAACACTAGCATGTAGCATTTATTCTGAGTTTTTAGATGTTGGTATAAAAATTGAGCAGTACCATTTCAACTAGTGACAGTCAGAGCCCTCTCCTGTTAGTAAATTGCCATTTTTCTAGAATTTTGGTTTTTCAGTGCTCTTATCTAAAGCTACTGTTTTCTTTATGGCATACATTTCCAAATACTGCTTCTATAGTATTCTTGGAGGAACATCTGTCATAAGTGCTACTGTCCTGACAGAATTAGACTCTTACAAAGGAAAACAAAGAGGAGTCATGGGGAGGTTTTGTAAATATTGAGTTAGACCTCATGTGAATGTCACTTAAGTTAATGAGTGTTAGTTGAATGTTTACTATGTGCAGGAAACTGGAATGAAAAAGGCACAGACAGAGCTCTTAAGAAATTCACAAAATAGTAAATATTGTGTAATATTTAGAAATGGGAAATATTTAGAAAAAGAAATTGCAAGCCATGGAACCTATACAAGTTATCCTGAATCCTTTGATTGGTACACTGTAGGCACAAATAAAAACCTATTTCCATATCCTTTAGAGTCAATCCACTGACCTTCCAGAGACATGAAGTACAAAGTCACTCCTCATTTATTATTACTGAATTATTTACTTTTCCTAAATATTATCTCTTTTGTCCAGAATTGTAGGATTATTAATACTGCCGAATATGATGGAAGATTCATAAACTTTCCTCCAGTGGGTAACATAAACACTTTTTTTTCTAAATCTGGAAAAGAGATAAAGATTTATTTACTTAAAAAAAAAGCTGTAGCATTTACACAATTTATAAATAGAGATTTGGGAAGATTTTCCACTCTACACTGCTTCTTAAGGCTTTTTTTCCCCCTCTTCTGTACCTCAAGTACCCAAAGCAGTTAAAGTTAATACTTAATGCAACCCAGTTGAAGAGATAGGCATTTCTTGCAGTCAGGTCTCAATTAAGAGATAAAAGACAAAAAGTGCAAAGCGCTTGATAAAGCTAAGAATACAAGGCCAGCCATGGATGTGCTTGAAGCTGTCCATAGCGATAACTGGATAGTCAGCTGGAATCTTCTTGAATTGAAGTGGGTGCTCTAACTTATCAAATTCCACATATGGGGAAATTATTGGTGCCCACAGTGGTGATTAACACTAACCCACTGGGTCAGAAACAAGCTGGGATAAAGGTGAAAACTGTATCTGACTATCAACACCAAATACATCCATTTAGAGAAAGATAGCAGAGGGTTTTTTTCTTTTTTTATATCTTCAGTTGTGCAGGTTGTCAGGCTGGTCACACAGTTAACGCTGCATATAGAGTGCTCTCTATAATGTGCAAATTGCAATGCACATTAAAATGTAATCTACTTTAATAAGTCACATGAAGATTACATTTTAAGATAATCGTTTGCGTGTTTATGCTACACACCAAAAATATTTTCCTGCTTTGTTTACAGTATTTTTCCTTTGCTTTTAAACATAATGATTACAACTATTAGCACTGAATGACTCCCTCTCTTAAATGGTTGGGGACAAAGTTAGGGAAATTTAAATTTTGGATTCCTGGACCCATGGCTCATAATGTGATCTTATCGAATTTCCCAAAGTTAAACTTGTTATGATGTTATTATTATCAAATCTTCACAGGTACCAATAATTAGAACACTTGACTTGAGTTATGCAGACAGTTTTATAAAGTTGTCCATTTTCCAATCCTGTGTAGACAAAAATATTTGAGAGATGACAATTTTTGAATTATTTATAATGAACATTATAACCTGGGCTTCCTGACAAATCTATTCACTTGGAATATGGTCAATTATCAATGATTTATTAGAATAGGTGAAAGGAAATTAGAAGAAAATGGAAATGACAAATAATCTCCAAATTTCACATTGTTCATTCATTTATAAAACTGCATTTCGACTCAGCCACCAGTAAAATCATTTACAAGTGATGACATTTAACTGAAAAGATTTTCATCTCTTTTTTTCCCCTTCTTATCCATCTTGTAAAGGAAGTACCAATGAATACTAAAATAACTGGTTAGGGTCAAGAGGCAAAATAAGTCCTTGTTAGTCTATGTTCATATTGTGCACCCAGCAAGAAGCAAAATGAATGGCCTAGAGTTGATTCTCAACAAATATTTCTAAGAATGAATAAATAAAGAATTGAAAATATAACTGAATTATGAACTGACTCAACTATGCATTTTTAAAATCTGGAAATTATTATAATTCTCAAAACTTGCTGCAATACATTGGTTTGCTTTATAGAGAGACTATCTGTCTGTGAAGAATAAACATGTGGTTTAATCATATATGACTACTTATTTAATTGTATTAATGTCATTAATATACATCATTTCACCTAGAAACATTGTAGGTAATAGTCTTCCTCTGGAGGCATGAGACACTTGAATTACTTGCTTTCTCAACAATCTTTTTAGATTAACAGGTAAAATATCTGACCTAACTTTCTGTTAAAATAATTTAGTAGTTTTAGTAATCTTTGTTTTCATCTGCTTGACTATTATGACAGAGATTCTGACATCCTGGAAAAGTAAAGGGAAATATATTGAGAGAAGTATTTCAGTTCCATGTGATATAAAACTCAACTGGAATAGACTACAGAAAAAAATATTAGTTTATATACACTAATATAACTAAAAATTTGGTAGGAGATCTTCAGACATAGCTAGATACAGGAGCTCAAAATAACTGTATCAGAATTCAGATTTTATCTTTTGGCTATGATTTCCTCTGTGTTGGTTTCCCACTCAAGTAGCTCTTCCCACAGGAAGATTAAATGGCCCTCAGCAACTCAAAGTTTCCTTATTACTAAACTCAATCTAATGGAAAGAGAATCTTCATTCCAATACTCACCTAAAATTCTGGAGTTGAAGTTTCCTTGACTTGCTTGGGTCTTGTGCCTATTTTTGACCCAAACACATTGACCAGAGAAATGGAATATATATTTGTAATGTCCAGATCACATGCCCTTTTTAAATTCATGTTTCCAGTGTGATGTGAAGTCTTGGGTCCTCTGTCTAATGCTTGGAGTCAGGAGTAGGATTAATATAAGCTGAATCACAAGAATTGAGTGGAAAAAAAGATGGCTCTCTAGGAAACTAAATAATATTGCTAGAAGAAAAAAATGGCTCTTGGGGTGACAGGAATAATAGATGACCTTGTAAGAAGTGCAGACAAAAATGGAAGAATAAAAAGAATTACAAAGAATGAAAACTTAGGAAAGCTCTGAAATCATATCTATTAAATAACTGAAGTTTTTCTCAAAGGCTATATCCAGTTATTGTACCAAAAACTGTAGAGTGTTACTAAAGATCTAGGTGTACCAAAATATTTTAGAATATATTTCATTCTGTAGTGGATAAATGTGGTTAATACATTATTTCTGATGCTGGTCAGACTAGGAGAGGAACCAGCATATACAGACATTCCTATTTTTAATTACATCTGGACTTTGGTTTTGAAGGAACTGAGAATCAAAGCTGGGGATGAGCGGAAGCAGCACATTTTCTCTACAGAAGAGATGTTTTAGCTGGGGGCATATGTTTATTGCTCACACCACATTGAGACCCCTACCCCCAGAGGACATTATTTTTAACATGAAGAATAAGATTACATTATTGAGTGAGAATGGAAAATGGAGAAAACTGATTACATAGTCGAGGTTCAGTAGGCTAGCTAAAATAATAGTCAAGTATAAGATCTTGTCAGTAACATCAAGTAGTATTTATTTTAGACTCTTAACATGACTTAATGGTTATAAAAGATAGCATCTAAAAATTTTGACATCTAGAATAAATTCATTTATATTTAACATAGTTTGTGAATAAAATCTTTTG
This sequence comes from Neotragus pygmaeus, assembly GCA_006410875.1. Lineage (NCBI taxonomy): Eukaryota > Metazoa > Chordata > Mammalia > Artiodactyla > Bovidae > Neotragus > Neotragus pygmaeus. The sequence goes on along the minus strand of SJYV01006527.1, from coordinate 594,216 downwards.
TTTTATACTTTTGTTTAGAAACTTTGCTTTGTCTTTTGGAACTTACTAATGAAAGAAGAAATTATTCTTTATATTTATATTCCAGGCTTCCTTTGTGGCTCAGCTGGTAAAGAATTTATAACATTGCTTCTAACAAAAATAAGATAGTCTTCCATCACAGTTTTAAGCACTATTTTACCAGAATTTCAAAATTCTAGATTTTGGGACAACAGTTAAATCCCTGTGATCTTAGTATGATTGAATATACACAGAATTATAAATCTGGCTTTTAAATGATTCTCCTTAATTCCTTCTTGATCTGCTATTACAAACATATAGCATTTCTCTTTAGCAAGTCATTGGGTTTTTCTAAATTGTGCCAAACTTGGTAGTGTATTGCACTTTTTAATTTTCTAAATTATCTCAGGTCAAAATTTATTTGCATTTGGAATATCTCATATATGGAATTAGGATGATATTATAAGATTAGTGTTGAGTTTTAGATAAGGTATTATATTTCAGCTTATTGTGAATTATTTACACATTTCCCAGGCAGTTTAATCTGGACTGACTTTATGAGCAGGTGTCTGTGTGCAATAGTTGAGGGACAGCCAAAAGGCCCTCTGGACCTACTAAAACTTCCTTTGTCACAGAGTCTCTTGAAACAAGTACCATAATTCCTATCAAGTGAGCCACCTTATCATTAACTCATTATTCCTAGAAGGCCCTGTGAGGATAACATATATGGTCATTAAAAGAGGCATTAACATTTGAAGTCAGCAAAGGTATGGGGGCTGGGGAGAAAACTGGTGAAGTACAGGGTCTTAAGCCTTGTGGTATGCAAAGGAAGAACCTGTTTAACTGCTGAAAAAAGAAATAACTTCACAGTTTTGCCTTCTTAATCATTTTGTGTAGATTAGACTCTAAGGTGAGATATTATTAATAAATTGGCTTGAGATTTAAAGATTTTACACAATACTTAATACATAGAATTTTGCAAGATATGGTTTTTTGCTTCAAAAAGTTTGTTTGCTCATATGTTTATTCTTTCATTTAACAGAAGCTGTTTTTTAAGTTTATTGTATGCCAGATATTGTCCTAATTATATTACATGTATTAATATTATCTCACTTAAGTCTTCTAAACTACCCTCTGAGACAAGTACTATTTTTATTCACATTTTACAGAATGAAAAGACTAGCATAAACATTAAATCAGCAAGGTCACATAGCTAGTAAATGATGTGGGTAGGAGTTGAGGAGGGTTGAAGCACAGTTAACAAGTACATGAAAAACAGGTACATGTTAAAAAAATCAACATCGGTGATGTGACTGAGCGGTGGGTTTTGGCTACAGGAGGGTAGAGATTATAATGTGTCAATCAGGTTGTTAGGGAAGGATTTGGGAGGAGGTGACATTTGAGAGAAGACCTGTAGGATGAGTATCAGTGAGCTATGCAAACACTAGTGCAAACTTCCTAAAGCAGAAATAAGCTTGGTAAGTTTGGTGAAAATAAAAGGGAACTCCTGTTAGCCGTGTCTCAAGAGCAGTCCTTCAGCTGCAAAGGTCTCATCTACTGAGAGATCTAGCAAGATCAGAGGAAGAACAAATAGCTGGTTTTTAAGTTCTATTCTTATTGTTCATTCTCTCTGGAAACAGCATGTCTTAGGTACCAGAGTGTCTTTTCTTTCTTGGATTTCACATGGAATTTCTCTCTCTTGCTCAAGGTTCATATCCAAATGCACATTGGTATTTGACTGAGAAATAACTTCTTTCTAAATCCAGTCTTTATTAAGATTGGAATCTGAACTTGATTAAGAAAAGACATGCTTCTTTAATTCACTCAAACACTAACTGAGGGCTTACTATATATAATTATGGTATACCAAAATGAACTTGTCATGGACAGTATCCTTAAGTTTAAAGTCTAATATAAAAATATTTTTAAAAAACACATTATTTTTTAAAAATATCCCATCAATCATTTTGGACTGTGATTCCACCATCCCCAGAGTCCATGGGCTACTCAGAAAAAATAAAGAAGCTATTCAGGCTTAAGTTTCAAAACTGACTTTAAGTTAAAGAGACAAGAATGTTAAAAACCAAGCTTTGTTGAGAAAGAAAATGACATCCAAAAATCCAAAAGTTTGCCTTTATAGAGAGCTTGATTTTTCATTTATTATAGTTACACTAGTAATATTAAAAGTTGATATTATAAAAAATAGCTTTGTAATACACTCTGTCCTCATTTTTTAGGAAGAAAGCAGGTAACCACACCATTTCTGAGGTCCTGGGCCATGTACAACTAGGTTAGAGTTATTTTACTTATTTGTTCTGTATTTGATGAATGGGGATGAAGATGAAAGAGAAAGAAATTTTCACAGCAGACCAAGAGGAGTTAGGCAACGAAGAAAATCAGCAGGAAAGGAATTTATTTGTTTTATAAATTATTTTCATGGAGACTAAACTGGGAAGGACAATTTTCCTTCATCTTCCACAGAATCTGGACATCAGATCATCCTTTCACCTCAACTTGCTAGAGGAAAGATTACATGGACCAAAAGCACAGTGTAGAAAGATTCAGAAACTTGTCAGACCTCAGAGGGAATAAAGTGCAAGAAAATTTTAGAGTATTGGAGAGAAGAGGTCAGAGAGAAATTGTCCCTTAATGTTCATAGGAAACAGACTCAAGATGATTGACAGGCAACTGCTGGCACAATTATATATTTTCCATCAGTTCTTGGACACTTTGCTTGCTTCTCCAATAGTAATGCTTTTGTATACAGAACTGTGTTTTTATTCTTTCTAATACTAAGGGTGTAACTTAATATTTTGTGGGCATTTCATTTTCCTATGGTGAAAAGTTTGAGAACTTATTATAATTTTATTTTCCTACCAGCACCTAGTGTAGTATCTGACACATTCTCAGTAAATGAACTAATTAGAGTAGGTAAAATTCTAGAATTACATATTTGTCTTTCATGATTCTGAATATCAGATTTTCATTTAGCTATTGGCCAGTTGATTCCTCTAGGGGATTTTAAGATTCAAGGTGTTCAAGATGATCAAAATATAATTGTAATTTGATGTATATCTTTTTAATAGCAATCTCCAAATATTGCATGAGGTTTTCAAATTATAAAGGAAAAGAAACTTTAAAAAACTTCAAGTGACTTAGTTCATTATAGTACAAAAATCAAATGAGCTATTGTGTTTACAGTAGGTTTTTGAAGGACTGGTAAATTTTTTTGAACTTTTTCTCATCAGAGATAACTTTTTAAATAGTAATATATAGGGCTTCCGGGTGTTGCTAGTGGTAAAGAACCTGCCTGCCAATGCAGGAAACATGAGACATGGTTTCGATCCCTGGGTCAGGAAGATCCCCTGAGGGAGATTATGTCAACCCATTCCAGTGTCCTTGCCTGGAAAATCCCCTGGACAGGAGAGGGGCCTGGCGGGCTACAGTCCACAGGTTTGCAAAGAGTTGGACACTACTGAAGCAACTTAGCACACATGCACATATTGATGTAAGATCATTTTAGCTGCCTCTCCTTTGGAATACTTTTGGCCAATTAATTTATTAATTTCACAAATAATGTACCTCTACTATGTGAAAGTCACTATTAGCTATGCTAGCAGTTGAGTAGGGAACAAAATGCTTTCCTGCTCTGGTGAATCTTACATTCTAGTGGGAGGCACGGACAATAAACATAATAAATAAATAAATTACAAAATATAGTGTATCTACCCCAAACTATACACAAGCATTAACTCAAAATGGATCAAAGAACTAAAATGTGAGAGTTGAAACTGTAAAACTTTGAAGAAATCACAACATTAAAGTTTCAGAATCTTGGTGTAGGCAAGGGACTCTTAGATATGACACCAAAAAACACCAGTGATAAAAGAAAATTAGATAATTGGATTTCATAAAATTTAAAAGTTTTCACACATCAAAGGACACTGTCAGGAAAGTCAAAAGACAATCAAAAGAATGGGAGAAATATTTGTAAATCATGTATCTGATAAGGTCGAGTATGCAAAGTATAACAAGAAATTGTAATTTAACAGAAAAAACACCAACATCTCAGTCAAAAAATGGGCAAAGGACTTCAGCAGACATTTTTCCAGAGAAGATAAACAGATGACCAAAAAACATATGAAAGATGCTAAACATAATTAGTCATTGAACCCAGGTCTCCCACATTGCAGGCAGACACTTTAACCTCTGAGCCACCATGGAAGCAATTAGTCATTAGAGAAATGCAAATAAAACCCATAATGAGATACTACTTCATACCCACTAGGGATGGTTAAAAGATAAAACAAAACCCCCCAAATAACAATCTTTGGCCAGGACGTGAATAAACTGATACTCTTGTATTGCTGGTGTGCTAAGTCATTTCAGTCGTGTCCAACTCTTTGCAACCCCGTGGGCTATAGCCCACTAGGATCCTCTGTCCATGGGGTTCTCCAGGCAAGAATACTGGAGTGGGTTGCCATGCCCTTCTCCAGGGCATCTTGCTGACCCAGGGACTGACCCTGGGCCTCTAATGTCTCCTGCACTGCAGGTGGATTCTCTACCATTAGTGCCATCATGAATGTAAAATTGTGAAGCCACTGTGGAAAACTATCAGTTTCTCAAAGCATTAAATATAGAATTACTGTATGATCCAATAACTCTCTTCTTAGGTATATATGCAAAAGAATTGAAAACAGGTATTCAAACTATGCTTGTCCGTGGATGCTCAGAGCATGACTACTTACAGTAGCCAAAAATGTTGAAGTGACACAAATGTCCCTTAATGGGTAAATGGATAAAGAAAATGTGGCGCATCTAAATAGAATGAAATATCAATATATGCTAATATGGAAAAACTATGAAAACTATTATACTAAGTGAAAGAAACAGCACAAAAGACCATATATTGTATATTTCAATTTATATGCAACATCCAGAATAGGCTATAGTGTAGGCGACAGACTTGATGATGGGTTGTGTATTCTATCTTAAGAAAGAAGAGTGAGGAATGATTCAAAATTTTTGGTCTGAAAAGCTGGAAAAATGAAGCTGGTATTTGCTGAGATAAGGTTTGTAAGAGGAGGAGTTAGTTTTGTCAGTTGAGAAACTATGTCTTCTAGTAACAACAGCTTAAATTTCTCTTGGGGGACCATTTATCCCATATTCTTCTCCAGATGATCTGGGTGGTGTTGAGGGCATTCATCTTGTTAACAGAGATGGTTACATATGCCAGGCCTGCCGAAACAGCACCTTAAATGCTTCAGGGATGAACAGGCAACACAAACTTAGCAGGTGAATCACTTTGTATCACTTGCCCCCCTTTACTTTTCATTACAGCCATTAGCATAATAATTTTACATGTTTATGTGTGTATGTCTAATGTATATATTCCCCTACTAGAATATGAGGTGCATGAGGGCAGAAGCTTCGTCTATTTTGTTCATTAGTCAAGCCCTTAAACCTGCAATGCTGCCTAATATTTAGTATGTACTCAATATTCATTAAATGACTGAATAAATCAGTAGCACTGGCCTATAAAAACTTACAGGGAAAATTGCCTCTCTCTCGCTTTGATAATCTGGTAGAATACTAACTGAAACTACTAGTGGTTATTTTACTAACACATCAGAGAGCCTGCCTGAGTCAATCCTGAATCAAGGGGAGCTAAGAATTAGCCAAAGATAGATTTTTATCAGCATGGTTTGAATATATGGATACAGCTGGGTCTGGACTTAATAATGTTTGCAAAATTTGCAGTTTCCTTTCCCAAAACCGTTTGCCCCTCTTAGGCCAGTTGTAATCATTTGCAATGTTGAGTATCAATGTTGAGTATGTATTGTATCATTTGCAATACATGACTTTTATCATATTTTAATCTATACAGTATGTCATAGATTTGGAAAATTTTAATCTGTTGTACTGTAAGCTATCGGAGGGTAGAGACTATGCCTTATACTCATGTTTACATTTCTTATGGTATTAATCCACTGATTTCCTGTAGTCCATTAGTAAAACATTTGATAAACAGTTGCTGAATTAAAATGAAACTGCATGTTCTATTTGAAAGTCAGAAATAGAATTTCTTACATGATATTTTGAAGAAAGATATTGATATTCCTGAACAAAATGTTTTCAGTTAAGTCCACTTTTTAGTGTTCTTTAAAAGGATAAAGTTCAATTATTTCAAAACATATTTTGACTAACATTTTATACTATAATCTATTAATAATATATTAATTGCACTAGAATTTTGAATAAAAGTCTGTTAAGGAGTATGATAAAATTTGACTCCTTTGCATAAGGCTGGGATTATTGAAATATCTCTACTTGAATTTATAACTTTGAGTTTTTCTTTGGTGTATATTAACTAAAAAATAGAGGGTGGTTCTATTACTTGAACAGAAATCCTGTATTTTTAGATCTGTAGATTAATGTAATCCTAATGATTTTCTATCAGTATCCTTATATTTTGGCTTGTATTTCTGCCTAGGAAATTCAGCCTAAATGAAAGATTTTGGCTGTGCCTAAGCTCATTCCTTCTCTCTCACTCAATCTTGCTGGTATCAGGAATACCTACAGGTCTGCTGGCCAGAGTTAGAAAACAAGTGACCTTGCTGGGTAAGAAATCCTCAGTTTTGATCACCAAAGCTCAGGGTTTTGAATTAATTGAAATGAGCAGCCAAAGATATAAGGTAGTCTATTCCGATTCATTGGTATTTCATGAGGAAGAAAACAAACTCACCAATTTCCCTCTGTACTTTTTGATAGAAACATAAATTGTAACATGCCCACAGGCCAGAGCCTTGCAGGTAATTTTCTGCATACTTTTCATTTGACCATCAAGACACAAATTCCTGAAATTATATTCCAGCCAAGAAGTCAGAAACATGTTTGACCCAGAAGTGGTTTAGAAATCACTGGATGCAGAGCACAGAGCTGCGTGTAGGAGACATCCTAGCTCTAGGAAGAAGCCCGAAGAATGGGACAACATCTTCCTTATATGCTCACACAAACAGTGTCTGACACGTAGCAGAGGCTCAACAGTCGCTATTTTGATTGATAAATGAAGAAACAGAGTCCAGCCACCATCCTTGGGGCAGAATTACAAGCTATGAAACTCAGAAAATTGATTTTCGGTTTTATTCTTTGAGACATCCTAAGCAGATTTAGTACCGTTCACTGATTAACAACACTTAGAGTCAAGATTTTTGGAATTACATTTCAGCTGATACATCTAATGTTACCTGTCAAGGTTATTTTTTCTTTAGGCCAGTGCTCTATAGAGTCAGAGAACAGCTGCTCAACACCTTCTTCATAATTTCAATTCATTAATGTAGAAACCTTTCAGACTTCTTTTCCCCTCTAGGTTAAGTAGCCTTAACTACTCAGAAAACTCCCAGCATTAATTTTTTTTTTTTCCTAATTACCTTTCTCTGGATAATCTCCAGTTCCACCAAGGGCCTCTTTTAAGGGTGTAAAAATTCATTACTGCAGGCTTTCATGGACAATAATAATTCTGTTCCCAACTCTTTGGTTGATGGTAACATAAACAATGTTATGGAAATATGAGGACTGAGGAAACTGAGAGATTTTTTTCCCTCCCTTATTCAGTTTGAATATCATCAGCATTTCCAAGTTTACTACATTGTGGTCTCACGTCAACTAAGAAAATTCTTACATGGAAGCAAAGTTTTTTAACATTGTCGTTGTAATATGAGAGGCAATTTACCAATTTTTGCAAACACATCTGTAGGCTGGTGCTCCGATATCAAGTGCCAATGGTCAAACTCATTTAAACCTATGAAGCAGGTCAGGTCCCAAGCACCAGTTCTAAGCATTCCATATGGTTTTCCCCATAGAAGGAATGGTCAGTCTGAAGGTTCAGTCACTTAGTTGTGTACTGCTCTTTGCAACCCCATGAATCGCAGCAGCCAGGCCTCTCTGTCCATCACCAACTCCCGGAGTTCACTCAGACTCACGTCCATCGAGTCAGTGATGCCATCCAGCCATCTCACCCTCTGTCGTCCCCTTCTTCTCATGCCCCCAATCCCTCCCAGCATCAGTTTTTTCCAATGACTCAACCCTTTGCATGAGTGGCCAAAGTACTGGAGTTTCAGCTTCAGCATCATTCCTTCCAAAGAACACTCAGGGCTAATCTTCAGAATGGACTGGTTGGATCTCCATGCAGTCCAAGGGACCCTCAAGAGTCTTCTCCAACACCACAGTTCAAAAGCATCAATTCTTTGGCGCTCAGCTTTCTTCACAGTCCAACTCTCACATCCATACATGACCGCAGGAAAAACCATAGCCTTGATTAGATGGACCTTTGTTGGCAACGTAATGTCTCTGCTTTTTTGCAAAGTAATGTCTCTGCTATCTAGGTTGGTCATAACTTTCCTTCCAAGGGGTAAGCATCTTTTAATTNTGACTCATTGGAAAAGACCTTGATGCTGGCAGGGATTGAGGGCAGGAGGAGAAGGGGACAACAGAGGATGAGATGGTTGGATGGTATCACTGACTCAATGTACATGAGTTTGAGTGAACTCCGGGAGTTGGTGATGGATAGGGAGGCCTGGCATGCTGTGAATTATAGGGTCACAAAGAGTCGGACACGACTGAGCAACTGAACTGAACTGAACTAAACAATGTGGAGACCTGAGTTCAATTCCTGAGTTGAGAAGATCTGGAGAAGGAAATGGCAACCTGCTCCAGTATTCTTGCCAGGAAAATCCCATAGATGGAGGAGCCTGGTAGGTTACAGTCCATGAGATCTCAAAGAGTCGGACATGACTTCACTTTCACTTTCATAATCTTTTGAGACTGGCTTCTTTCATTCAGCATACTGTTTTTGAGATTCATCCTTGTTGTGTGCAACTATAAATATTTCTCTTTATTGCTTAATAGTACTTCACTCTATAGCTGTAACATCATTGTATGGCTGTACCGGTTTGTTTTTCACTCATACTTTGAAAGACATTTTAACTGTCTTAGGATAATATTAACTGAGTTGCTATAAATATTCAGGTACAGGTTTTTGTGTGAGCATAAATTTTCATTTTTTTAATGTTAGTCTTTTATCCTCCTATGAACTTGCTAAACTTAGTAGTTATAAGAATTTATTTTTCATTTTGTGGAGTTTTTGCATAGATAATCATGTTATCAACCAATAGGAGTAGTTTTATTTCCTTTTTTTTTCTGAACTATATTCATTTTCATTTATCTTACTGCACTGGCTAGAATTTCCAATAAAAAGTTGGATAGGAGTGATGAGAATGATAGTCTTACCCTATGCCTGATTTTAAGGTAAAAGCAATTATTCTTTACCATTACAAACAATTTTTTTGATGTATGTCATTTTATTTTTGTTTTAAAATTTCTTTCATAAGGCTAAAGAAATGTAGTTCTATTCCTCATTTGCTGAGAGTTTTTTTAGAAATCATGAATAGATGTTAAATTTTGTCAGATTTTTCTCTGCCCTGGTTAATATAATTCATAGTTTATTTTCTTTAATCTCTTAATATAATGTATTATAAAAATTGATATTCAGTATTGAACTAACCTTGCATTCTTGTGATAAAAGCCACTTGGTCAAATTTGTTGCTGAATTTGATGTGTTAATATTTTGTTGGTAACTTTTGTAGATAAATATCCATAAGGATTATTGGCTAGTAGTTAAGTTTCCTTTTCTGTCCTGGTCTGTTTTGTTGGTAATGTTGGCTACATATAATGAGTTGGGATGCAATCTATCCTCTTCTATTTTGCTGGTGAAATTGTTCAGAATTGTTATCATTTTTTCTTTAGATGTTTGGTAGAAATCAACAGTGAAAACCATTTGCTTTGAAAGCAATTTTTTGCAAGTTTTTTCTTACAGCATGGTTTTAATAGCTGATTTAAAATTTTGCTTTGTTAATTCCAAAACTGATGTCATCTTAAGTTTGGCATGTATTGATTATCTTAAATGTGAGAAGTTAAAAATTTTCAGGTTATTTTTGATTGTATCTTTGTATCTTTATATTTTAATATTATGTTATATAACTCTGTTTTTGTTCAGTCACCCAGTCATGTCTGACTCTTTTGCGACCCCTTGGGATGTAGTATATCAAGCCTCCCTGCCTATAGGACACTAGGTCTTACTTACTCCTATGGAGAATGTCACTTGTTTTTGTTTGTTTTAGCCCAGTCAGATATATGCTTGCTCAGCTTAGTGGTGAACCAAGAGTTCATACACAACTTTATGGAATCACTTTCTTGAACTTCCAACTCTCTGTGATTTCTCTAACACATTTCTCTGGAAATCTTAGGTTTTAGTTTCCCTGCTTTTACATGCATCTGGTGTGATCATGTTTGTTTCTGGGGCTAAGCAGTAAGGAGACAGAGAAGAGAAAATGATACAGGAGTGGAGAAGTTGGAGAAAGAGAGAGAAGCATAACAGGATTCCTCCTATGCTCTTAGAAGAACACTTTCTTTGGTCAGTGAGAAAGATTCTCTCCCTTAGACTTTAGACACCTGCCCACTACTGTGGTCATCAACACCACTACAGCTACGGGATTTCCTGGAGACTAGAGGAAGGGAGAATTGCAAAAACAAATGAAAAACCCCATGAAATTCCCCACACTGTCTCTGACCCATTGAAGCCTCCTTTCTTACAGTGTGTGCCAGAATATATATTGTCTCTTGGCACATTTTCTGTTCATATTTAACACACAGGTTCAGATTTGATGCTGTTTCTAAGTCCAGAATATGGGATACTGGTGGAAAAATCTATGTTAATTTCACTATCAGTTCAATGGCATTCAGGATTTATTAATAGTTTCCTTCCCTTATTCCCTCAACTGTTTACTTCTGCTGTTTTTAGTTATAGTCAGTGGGAAAGAAACAGTGGAGTTGTTTATTCCTCCTTGACTGGAACTGGAACTTGCTAACAATTTCACAGAAGTAGTTTCAGTAAAATACTCTGAAGGGAAATTGCTCTAAAATTGCTCTAAAATCCTTTAGGTTTTAACACACAAAGTGAGGGAGGGGCTTAGGCAGAGCAGGGTCACTTTTCCTAGCAGTTATCCTTGAGTGGGCAGGGTACCTGAAAAAGTATACCAGGAGATAGTTTCACTGAAATATTGTGAGATTGGCTTAGGTTTAACTTTACTAAAAAACCACCAAACACTTCCGCAATGTAACTGAAAGCATTTTACACACGGACCAGTTTTATATGGGTGGTCTAGTTTATATGAGTTGTCCAACAAAATTTGACATTGTCATCTGTTTTGATTTTAGCTTTCCTAATGGAAGTGTCTCCTCAACAGAATTTTAATTTCTTTGATACTGGCGAGCGGAGGCTACACGGTGCTGATGTGGAGAGTGGCCGAGATGAGATACCCCACATCCAAGGTCAGGAGCCGTGACTGAGAGGAGCTACCCCATGTCAAAGGTCAGGAGTGGCAGCCGAGAGGAGATACCCCATGTCCAAAGTAAGGATCAGTGGCCGCGCTTTGCTGGAGCAACCGTGAAGAGATACCCCACGTCCAAGGTAAGAGAAACCCAAGTAAGACAGTAGGCACTGAGAGAGGGCATCAAGGGCAGATGGACTGAAACCACAATCACAGACAACTACCCGATCTGATCACATGGACCACAGCCTTGTATAACTTGATGAAACTAAGCATGATGTGTAGGGCCATGCAAGATGGATGTGTCATGGTGGAGAGTTCTGACAAAATGTGGTCCATTGGAGAAGGGAATGGCAAACTATTTCAGTATTCTTGCCTTGAGACCCTTGTGAACAGTATGAAAAGGCAAAAACATAGGACACTGAAAGATGAACTC
>SJYV01006527.1:557919-581557 GCA_006410875.1 Neotragus pygmaeus | reverse complement strand
CTCAACATTCAGAAAACGAAGATCATGGCATCCGGTCCCATCACTTCATGGGAAATAGATGGGGAAACAGTGTCAGACTTTATTTTGGGGGGCTCTAAAATCACTGCACATGGTGACTGCAGCCATGAAATTAAAAGATGCTTACTCCTTAGAGGAAAGTTTTCACCAACCTAGACAGCATATTCAAAAGCTGAGACATTGCTTTGTCAACAAAGATCTGTCTAGTCAAAGGTGTAGTTTTTCTAATAGTCATATATAGATGTGAGAGCTGGACTGTAAAGAGAGCTAAGCACCAAAGAATTGATGCCTTTGAACTGTGGTGTTGGGAAAGACCTTGAGAGTCCCTTGGACTGCTAGGAGAACCAACCAGTCCATCCTAAAGGAGATCAGTCCTGGGTATTCACTGGAAGGACTGATGTTGAAGCTGAAACTCCAGTACTTTGGCTACCTCATGCAAAAAGTTGACTCATTTGACCCTGATGAGAAGACCCTAGTGCTGGGAAAGACTGAGGTCAGGAGGAGAAGGGGACTAGAGATGATAAGATTGTTGGATGGCATCACCGACTCAACGGGCATTAGTTTGGGTAAATTACAAGAGTTGGTGATGCACAGGGAGGCCTGGTGTGTTGTAGTCCATGGACTGCAGAGTCGGACACGACTGAGCAACTGAACTGAATTGAACTGAGTGATTTTGAACACTTTTTCATGTGCTTATTGGCTATCCATATGTCTACTTTTGTGATGTGTTTATTTGGGAGGTATTGATAAGGTTTCTGAATTTTATTAAATTTGCAGCAGATGATGTAATCATGGAAGAACTTGATAAAGACAGAATGTGTGCTGCGTGTGTTGTGTCCAACTCTTTGTGACCCCATGGACTGTAGCCTGCCAGTCTCCTCTATCTATGGGATTCTTCAGGCAAGAATACTGCAGTGGGTTGCCATGCCTTTCTCAAGGGGATCTTTCTGACTCAGGGATTGAACCTGTGTCTCTTATGTCTCTTGCATTGGCAAGCAGGTTCTTTACCACTAGCATCACCGGGGAAACCCTAAAGACAGAATAGACGTACTTTAATAAAAGAGAAAGAATAGACATATAGAAAGAGGTTATGAGAGAGACTCTATGACAGAGTGGTTAAGCTTTGTGGTCTTCGGAAAGTTACTTAAATATTTTGTGCCTTAGTTCCCTCTTTGTAAAATGAGAATAACAAAAGTACCAATTTCATGAAGCTGTTTTATAAGAATTTAAAAATACAGTATTATGAAAGTGTTTGGTCCATTGTGAATGTGTTGTAAGTATTGCAAAGTAAATAATATATATAGAGAAGTGGGATTAATTTTTTAATTTTCTCCTTTCAATGATTATTAACTACACTTTGGTGTTTATTCATAATTTANTATTGCAAAGTAAATAATATATATAGAGAAGTGGGATTAATTTTTTAATTTTCTCCTTTCAATGATTATTAACTACACTTTGGTGTTTATTCATAATTTATATGACTACTGAATGATTGTAGAAATAGAGTTTTTTTCATATTCTGTATATATATGAGAATTAGCAGCAGATTCTCCATTAACACATAGTTTCCTGCTAGAAGATATTCCTTTTCTTTTCTTTTTTAAAAATGAAGATACTCTTTTAAGAGTCTTCATGAAGTGTATCTTATTGCTCTGTTGAATCTGTTTTTTTCAGTGAGACTCTGTCTTTCATCCTCCAGATATACTAAGCATACTTGAAAGCCAGCAAATGGTTAACTATATTTACATCAATTTTTTAGTGATGATAGATTTTGTCCAAGAAATACTTTGATAGATTTTGAACCAAGTTGCTTAAACACTATTTTTTAAAAAGAAAAATCTGTATATCTTAAGGTATTTACTTTGAAAACTGTGTTAATGTTTCACTTTATTTCCAGTTAACAAAATTGAGCAGACTTATGGTAAAGAACCTACCTGTGACCTGTGAAAATGCAGGAGATTTGGGTTCATTCTCTGGGTCAGGAAATTCCGCTGGAAAAGGGTAGGCAACCCACTCCAGTATTCCTGCCTGTAGAATCCCATGACAGTGGAGCCTGGAAGTCTNATAGCTTAGCAAAATTACTTGTTTAGAATTTAAATGAATGTATTTATAAATAAATACAGTTTTCTTGTATTCCTCACTAGATGTCATTTACTTTGACTAAAGTTACTTAAATCATTTTAACTTACAGAAAAAGTCCAAGCATTTATATTTCTTTGCTCAGCTGACATTCTGATGTACTATAAGGACATCAACATTTTTCCAAAGTGCATCTGTTCAAAATCAGGAGAAAAGAAAGGCTTTCTTTTTTTTTTTTAATTAAAGTATTTTTCACCTTAAGGAGTTTGGGAAATTGTTTTAAGTGACTCATAATGTTCTTAGATTCCATAAGCTGTAGCCATAAGGTACAAAATACTGTTAACTGTAGTAATATAAAGGGTCATTAAATATCAAAAGTCACTGCTTTTTCTTTGTGCACATTCAAGCCTATGTGATTGGGTATCTCCCATTGATGATATAATGCACTGTCTTGTGTATTAGGGGAAGATGCCCTTGCCACAGTGGAGAAGGGGCATTGTTTTGGAGGAGGGTTTTCTAGGACCTTTCCTGTGTAGAGTCTCATGTACTTTTTTAAGTCCTCATGTGACCTGTATATTGGCCACCTGGCTGGCTAAGGTTTCAAAAAGTTTCAAGAACTCTTTTTCTTCTTAGAAGGCAAGATTTGGGGTAGATGTTTTTAATTTAAAAATTATTTTACCTGTTCAAGGAATCTGTTTCTAATTACACAGTAAAAGATATTTTTACTATTCGTTTTAGAGTGAACATGACATAATAGGTGGAAGGATGATGGCTCTTATTGTGTACAATGGGAAACTTTTGCTGTTGTTTTATACAAAGAAAAAGATTTCCTGTATGTTTATTGCAGTCTTCATACTGGAGAAAGGATATTCAGGAAGAAAATACTACTTTTGTAGTATCTATGTGTACAAGGGCTTAACACCCCTTACAGATTTATATATATATTATATATAAATTCATTAGTTGCAATGACAAGCACCTATATGTGTTCTTGAAGAACAGAATCACTGGCATGCAGAAGCTTCCAAATGATTGGCTCTAAGATTTTTAAAGATATCTATAGTTATTCAGTTATTTGAAACAAAACTACTTAATGGACTAAAAATGTATGGTAATAGGAATTTCAGGTCACTTGTTGTAAGTGTGTTGTAAAAATAGTTTAGTACCTAGCCTGCTTCATATTCTGTCTTCATTCTATATTTTTAAAAAGTAGATAAAACATTGGCTTTGACTTAGCATATGCTGGGTTAAATTCTTACTCATTTTACCTTGCAGAGTGGATGACAGAGAACAAGTATTCTAATTGCTTCAAAAATTACCTATTATTCAGAAGAGGGACATGTTAAAGCAATCACAGTATATTAATATATGGTAGACCTTGAAGTTAAGAGCACATTTCTAAAAGGTATGTTATAATTCTAAGAATGTGTGTGTATATGTGTACATGTATACATATATATGCATACATTAGTATTTAGTATTCATGGACTAACTACTGATAATGATTTCATGTATTATGCAATCTAGAGTCTATAAAGAAAAAGAAAGTGGAATGACTAGAGCACACTTTACGTCTAAAGATAGAGGATGCTATCTTTTTCTGATATTAAAGTAAAGCCATGCATCTTTTAGCCTTAATGAAATGTAACTTATCTGAGGAACTAGGCAGATGAATTTACTTTTTAAATTTTCTACTCAAAGCATTGTGCTAGGTGTTAGGATGACAAAAGATACAAGGAAGAATGAAAAAAATTTTTAGTGTGGATCGGGTCTCAAAATAGCGTTGGGAAACTAAGCATATTGTATTACATTTTTGCAGATTTATGATGAAAGGTAGCATATTAAAGGTTGTTACAAGCTCTGATGGCAATGTGTTTGTTTAACTTGAAGATAGAAATTCCCAAGGACTCTTCTTTGGTAAAAACAAAACAAACAAACAAACAAAAAATCCAACTGTTAATTTCTCCAGCAACCTCTATTTGACAAACAGACTTTGGGAAATCCTGGGCTACAATAACATTAGTTCAAACCACCTCTCCTTACCTCCCACACCTCCCATCTCCTATGTCCAGGCCTAGTTAAACAGATAACTCAAGGCACGATCTCCTTGACTTGCATGTCAACAGCCAAAGCTAACCATTGGAGTTTTGTTTACTTACCTCCTTGTAACCAAAGTGGATGCATTGCTTTTCCTCATAATTCTCGTTGGGAAGATTCTGACTATACAGTTTGAAATACTATCAAGTAAACAGATAGAATTTACATTATTGGCAAGTTTCTATCTTCCCTCCCAGGTACTGAGCATATTCATAGTGACTTTGTAGTGTCACCAAGTAACCATAACAAAGCATTAGAGACCTGGAAGAAGAGGCATTTCAGAACTACAACACCAAGAATCATGTGTCATTCACAACTTAGCCTAAATTATCAACTTACCCTGCTTTGAGGACCATGACTGCAGAACTTTTAATTAGCAGTATTTTATCAAGTAGACATAAAACAGGACAAACATTTTTCTTTCAGCAAAAATACTTAAATTGCTTTCAAGCTGGATGGTAAGAGTATCTATTATCTGTCATTAAAATGACTACAAACGTCTCATAACTGTTTTCCATGTATTCACCCATATTCCCATCTCTGAAGGGCTTTCACAGCTAAAGGGACCCTTGTAAAATAGGTTACTTGTTCTTCTATTCACAACCNAAAGCATTGTGCTAGGTGTTAGGATGACAAAAGATACAAGGAAGAATGAAAAAAATTTTTAGTGTGGATCGGGTCTCAAAATAGCGTTGGGAAACTAAGCATATTGTATTACATTTTTGCAGATTTATGATGAAAGGTAGCATATTAAAGGTTGTTACAAGCTCTGATGGCAATGTGTTTGTTTAACTTGAAGATAGAAATTCCCAAGGACTCTTCTTTGGTAAAAACAAAACAAACAAACAAACAAAAAATCCAACTGTTAATTTCTCCAGCAACCTCTATTTGACAAACAGACTTTGGGAAATCCTGGGCTACAATAACATTAGTTCAAACCACCTCTCCTTACCTCCCACACCTCCCATCTCCTATGTCCAGGCCTAGTTAAACAGATAACTCAAGGCACGATCTCCTTGACTTGCATGTCAACAGCCAAAGCTAACCATTGGAGTTTTGTTTACTTACCTCCTTGTAACCAAAGTGGATGCATTGCTTTTCCTCATAATTCTTGTTGGGAAGATTCTGACTATACAGTTTGAAATACTATCAAGTAAACAGATAGAATTTACATTATTGGCAAGTTTCTATCTTCCCTCCCAGGTACTGAGCATATTCATAGTGACTTTGTAGTGTCACCAAGTAACCATAACAAAGCATTAGAGACCTGGAAGAAGAGGCATTTCAGAACTACAACACCAAGAATCATGTGTCATTCACAACTTAGCCTAAATTATCAACTTACCCTGCTTTGAGGACCATGACTGCAGAACTTTTAATTAGCAGTATTTTATCAAGTAGACATAAAACAGGACAAACATTTTTCTTTCAGCAAAAATACTTAAATTGCTTTCAAGCTGGATGGTAAGAGTATCTATTATCTGTCATTAAAATGACTACAAACGTCTCATAACTGTTTTCCATGTATTCACCCATATTCCCATCTCTGAAGGGCTTTCACAGCTAAAGGGACCCTTGTAAAATAGGTTACTTGTTCTTCTATTCACAACCCTCATGCTGCTGCTGCTGCTGCTAAGTCACTTCAGTCGTGTCCGACTCTGTGCGATCCTACAGACAGCAACCCACCAGGCTCTTCTGTCCCTGGGATTCTCCAGGCAAGAATCCTGGAGTGGGTTGCCAGTTCCTTCTCCAATGCATGCATGCATGCTAAGTTGCTTCAGCCGTGTCTGACTCTGTGTGACCCCATGAACAGCAGCCCACCAGGCTCCCCTGTCCAAGGGATTCTCTAGGCAAGAATACTGGAGTGAGTTGCCATTTCCTTCTCCCACAACCCTTATATGCCTCCCCATTTCAGAGAAAAAGACCAAAATTCTCACATGTTCAACCAGGCCCTACACAGCCTGGTACCTTTGCTCTGATTCCAAGCTCATTCTGCTCACCACACAATAGGCCAGTAAATCCAAAGACAGAGTGTTGGGGCAAGGAATAATGGCTTTATTGGGAGAGCCAGGAGTCTGAGATGGTGGTGGACTACCAGCATCTGTCCTAGAGAATCATTTTACTGGGGTGTGGATGCTAGTTTCTTTTATAGAACAAAGTGGGGGGTGAGGGTTGGAGGGTGATGGGAAGTGAGGAGGTAAAGCAAAAAGGACATAGGTTGTTGCAAATATTTCCTGGTTTTGGCTAGGCTCCTGAAGGTGATGTCTTAATTTCTTCTTTGCTGCACCCATCACAGGTGGGCTGGGTCAGGATGTTTACTGTGAGCTAAACGGAGGTAGTTTATCTTACATTCAGGCATGGCAGGGGGTGATGCAGGGTTCTCTGAGATAGGCCATTATGTACACTTTAAGCTATAGACAACATCATTTAGCAAAAACAATAAAATACAAAGGTTAAAGTAAGAGAAACAGGTCTATATAGAAATCAGATTTGCTATTCCTTATTACATCTTCACCAGAATTATCCCTGGTGGCTTAGATGGTGAAGAATCCACCTGCAATGTGGGAGACCTGGGTTCAATCCCTGGGTTGGGAAGATCCCCTGGAAGAGGGCATGACAATACACCCCAGTATTCTTTCCTGGAGAATCCCCATGGACAAGGGAGCCTGGAGAGCTATACTCCACGGGGTCACAGAGTCAGACAAGACTGAGGGACCACACACAGTACATTACATCTTCATTCCATCTCGCTTCCTACCACTCTCCCCTTTACTCTCCTTATCCAGTCACACTAACCTTGTTGTTTCATAGTCTCCCCAAATGACACGGTCTTCCTCCAAAATAATGCACAGCTAATCTCCTCACCTCTTTAAAGTCATTGCTCAAGTATTAGTTTCACAGTATTACCTACCCTGACCAGCTATTTAAAGTTGCAGCTCCCCTGAGAACTTCCAGTCCTCCTTATCCTGCTTTATTTTTGTCCAAAGCATATATCATTTTCTAAAATACCACAAATTTACATATTTATTATATTTCTTGTTTATAATCTGTCTCCTCTGCTAGAATTTAAATTCAGTGAGGTCCAGGATTTTTATACGTCTGTTTAGGGTTTGGCATCATTTGTTCATTGCTGTATTCTGAACACCTAGAAAATTGCTGACACATAGCAGATGGTCAAGAAATATTTGTTGGCCAAATGAGTACATGAATGGATAAGATAGTCAAAGAAAAAGATTTCCCACTTGTTTGAAGACAAAATTCATCAACCTAGATCATTTTTAAATAAACAAATAGAGTGATTTACAAGATAGGAAAATGTAGCTTTAACCCAGCTATTTATTTCATTAGCTTTTCTTTAAAGAGGCAAGTTATGAAATTCCTCACAGTTCAAGTCCTTGTATAGTTAAACATTACTTAGGTATTTGTTGCTGGTTTTGAGTGGGACTCTTTAAGCTCATCTAGATAAATGCCATAGGCTCTTGAAACCAATATTGTTCCTTCTCAATGGGCTACAGATATCTTCTCCAATATTGCATTAGCCTATAAAAGTCATAATAGAGGCCAGGATTTCAAAAGGCAGCAGGGGACATGGGTTTCATACAAAAGGAAACTAAATAAGTTTTGGTACTATTTATTTTCTCCATTTTCCTCCAAACGTTGTTTGAAAACAGCAAAGAGAAAACGCTCTTAACTGAATGTAATGGCAGGTTCTCCATGGGGGCCAGGTTGGGAGAGGCAGGGTTCAGGCTTAAATCATGTGTTCTCAGAGGAGGATTAGAGGACTCTGAGCAACAACTGTGGGGTGAGGGAGGTTAGAGAGCTGGCAAATCCAGTCCCACTACACGCACTCTATGCCAGATGTACACAGCTGTGTCCACCACTGATAATCCTTCTGCATGAACGAGCCAGTTGGTTCCTAGAGCACCCTGGAAGGGGGCTTAGTTCATAGGAAAAATCAAAAAGTCAGAGTCTTATTTAGAAGATCTCTGTACATTGCTTTACTTTTGTCCTTTTCAAGGATGCCTCTGCTTCTTTGGTTAATTGGGTGATGGCAGCTTTTGGTCTTCCACATATAAAGTAGTCAGCCAAATTCTAACTGAAAAACAATTTTTGTGTATTGACTCATTTCTTTTGTTTTTGCATTTTTTTAAAAAAAGCTCATAGTTTTTTAATAATCAAAAAGAAAGCTCAAGGGATGTCCCAGTCACCTCTTCCCTGGCAATCTGAAAATATAATTTTCTATGCATGCATACTAAGTTACTTAAGGTGTGTCCAACACTTTGTGACCCTATGGGCTACAGCCCTCTGTTCATGGGATTTGGGGCAAAAACACTGAAGTGGGTTGCCATCCCCTCTTTCATGAGATCTTCATGACCCAGGGATCAAAGGTGTGTGTCTTATTTCTACTGCATTAGCAGGCAGGTTCTATGCTACTGGCACCACCTGGGAAGCTCTGTAATTCTCTCTCATCAGTTCAGTCATTCAGTCGTGTCTGACTCTTTGCAACCCCATGGACTAGAGCACCCCATGGTTCCCTGTCCATCACCAGCTCCTGGAGCTTGCTCAAACTAATGTCCATTGAGTCCGTGATGGCATCCAGCGAACTCATCCTCTGTCATCCTCTTCTCCTCCTGCCTTCCATCTTTCGCAGCATCAGGGTCTTTTCCATTGAGTCAGTTCTTCGCATCAGATGGTCAAAGTATTAGAGTTACAGCTTCAGCACCAGTCCTTCCAATGAATATTCAGGACTGATTTCCTTTAGGATGGACTGGTTTGATCTCCTTGTAGTCCAAGGGACTCTCAAGAGTTTTCTCAAAGACCACAGTTCAAAAGCATCAATTATTCGGTGCTCAGCTTTCTTTATGGTCCACCTTTCACATCCATACACGACCACTGGAAAAACCATAGCCTTGACTAGATGGACCTGGTCAGCAAGGTAATGTCTCTGCTTTATAATATGCTGTCTAGGTTGGTCATAGCTTTTCTTCCAAGGAGTAAGCGTCTTTTAATTTCATGGCTGCAGTCACCATCTGCAGTGATTTTGAAGCCCCCCAAAATAAAAAGTCTGTCACTGTTTCCATTGTTTCCCCATCTATTTGCCATGAAGTGGTGGGATTGGATGCAATGATCTTAGTTTTCTGCATGTTTTTTTCTCCTCTTTCACTTTCATCAAGAGGCTCTTTATTTCCTCTTTGCTTTCTGCCATAGTGTTGTCATTTGAGTATCTGAGATTATTGATATTTTCCCCAATAATCTTGATTCCAGCTTGTGTTTCATGCAGCCTGGCATTTCATATGATATGCTCTGCATATAAGCTAAATAAGTAGTGACAATATACAACCTTGACGTGCTCCTTTCCCAGTTTGGAACCAGTCTGTTGTTCCATGTCTGGTTTCTACTGTTGCTTCTTGACCTGCTTACAGATTTCTCAGGCGAGAGGTAAGGTGGTCTGCTTTTCTCATTTCTTGAAGAATTTTCCATAATGTGTTGTGATCTACACAGTCAAAGGCTTTGGCATAGTCAATAAAGGAGAGGTAGATGTTTTTCTGGAATTCTCTTACTTTTGCTATGCTGCAACAGATGTTGGCTATTTGATCCCCGGTTCCTCTGCCTTTTCTAAAACCAACTTGAACATCTGGAAGTTCATGGTTCATGTACTGTTGAAGCCTAGCTTGGAAAATTTTGAGCATTAACTTTGTTAGCATGTGAGATGAGTGCAATTGTGTGGTAGTTTGAACATTCTTTGACATTGCCTTTGGCTCAGATGGTAAAGCATCTGTCTGCAATGCAGGAGACCTGCATTCGATCCCTGGGTTGGGAAGATCCCCTGGAGAAGGAAATAGCAGCCCACTCCAGTATTCTTGCCTGGAAAATCCCTTGGATGGCAGACCCTGGTAGGCTACTGTCCATGGGGTTGCAAAGAGTCAGACACGACTGAGCGACTTCATTTCCTTGGGATTGGCATGAAAACTGACTTTTACCAGTCCTGTGGCCACTGCTGAGTTTTCCAAATTTTCTGGCATATTGAGTGCAGCACTTTCACAGCATCATCTTTTAAGGTTTGAAATAGCTCAAGTGGAATTCCATCACCTCCACTAGCTTTGTTCATAAGTGATGCTTCCTAAGGCTCACTTGACGTCGCATTCCAGGATGTCTGGCTCTAGTACAGTGATCACACCAGCATTGTTATCTGTGTCATGAAGGTTATTTTTTTTTCTTTTGAGTATAGTTCCTTGTGTATTCTTGCCACCTCTTCTTATTATCTTCTGCTTCTGTTAGGTCCATACCATTTCTTTCCTTTATTGTGCCCATCTTTGCATGAAATGTTCCCTTGATATCTTTAGTTTTCTTGAAGAAATCTCTAGCCTTTCCCATTCTATTGTTTTCCTTTATTTCTTTGTGTTAATCCCTGAGGAAGGCTTTCTTATCTCTCCTTGCTCTTCTTTGGAACTCTGCATTCAAATGGGGTATCACTTTCCTTTTCTCCTTTGCCTTTCACGGCTCTTCTTTTCAGAGCTATTTGTAAGGGCTTCTCATTTTGCTTTTTTGCATTTCTTTTTCTTGGGGATGATCTTTATCACTGCCTACTATACAATGTCTCAAACCTCTGTCCATAGTTCTTCAGGGACTCTTGTCTATCAGATCTAATCCCTTGAACCTATTTGTCACTTCCACTGTATAATTGTAAGGGATTTGATTTGGTCATACCTGAGTGGTCTAGTAGTTTTCCCTAGTTTCTTCAATTAAGTCTGAATTTTGCAATAAGGAGTTCATGATCTGAGCCTCAGTCAGCTCCCAGTGTTGTTTTTGTTGACGGTATAGAGCTTTTCCATCTTTGGCTGCAAAGAATATAATCAATCTGATTTCAGTGTTGACCATCTGGTGATATGTATGTGTAGAGTCTTCTCTTGTGTTGTTGAAATTCTCTCTACTTTAGTACAAGCAACTGTATTTTTAATATCTTTATTTTTCAACATGTTCTTTTTGACCTTGACAAAAGAAACATTTATTCAACAATAAAAGTCTGAAATCTACAGTTAAATATTTTAATCTGTTAGCTTAATTTTAAAATATTAATTAAAAGTATTCTCTTAAAAAATAAAACAGATCTTATTAAAGGTTTTAATTTTAATTTTCTTTTTGAGCTTGTATATAATTTGCAATTTTTGCAGTGAGAGTTATGACATAATGAAAAATATACTTCATAAATGTTAATGATGATTTATGTATGATGATTATTATTACTATTTTTCCTTATCTTAGGGTCTTCTCTAAAGTTGTGGACCACAAATTAATTCTGTATTGCTTCTTTCAGCTCCTCATAATATTTGCATCTCTTATACTGTTTTGTATTTTGAAATAGCAATAATATATCTCCTCATACACTATTACATAAATATTTTAAAGGTAATTTTCATTATTGCCAAAATTTCGGAAAATTTATAAATGTGGAAAAGCACAAGTGAAAAATGTAATTATAATACGGAAAATGAATATAACCTATAATTATCCAAACATGATCTTGTTGTAGATACTAGGATTTCTCTAAATATTTACTCTGTAATTATATATATATATATACACATATCCTATACACACACTGTTTTGGAAAAAAAAAACAGGCATACTTTGTGCACTATTATTCAATTTTTTTCTTCTATTTAAGTTTATAGTATGCACATTTATTGAATGGATGTACCATAATTTATATAATCTGTTATTGACAAGCATTTAGATTATCTTCATTTTTCTTTGCATTTTTTTCATTAGACATTTTTTATATATACTTTTAATATTTGTTTAAAAATTCTTAGTATTTGAAACTTTTAACAAAAATACAGCAAAATAAATCTAGTAAACTTAGAAACATTCTTTAAATATTCTCCCATAAAAGTGAAATGTTTCAGGGTTTCCTTTTCAAGTTTATAGTTTACTGTTTTTGTTTATTTGAATAGCGCTCCTGATGGGAGGAACTCAGGATTATTATTGAAACATCTAATTCAGTGTTAAGCACTGCATTTTTCTAGTTTGTAATGATCTGAAACTGAAAACTAATTCAGGTATAGTTAAATTCCATTACTAAGTGTCTTTCCATTCTTTGATGAATCACTGTTGGTTAATAGACTTTGTTCCTAGAACATATGTTATTTTGTGCATTTTTCCGAAAGCTTATAATGTGGCTATTGTCCTCTCTGGAAATGGAAACTAGTTTCTGTCATTTTGAGGTAAAACATAATTAAGAATGCAACATACTACTATGAGGAAAACCAAAAAGAAACTCATAGAATATATCCCAGCACTATCTATAACATACCATCATGGAAAAACATATGAAGTTAGAGCTATTTAAGTTTGAGATCTGCAACAAATTAGCCATAAAGGAAGGTCTGGGTTCACTTTGTCTAAAACTCAGTTTCCTCACAAAGTTATTGTTTTTCTTTTTTGGCATGTATCCTTCTATAAATAAATTTTTTTTTAATTGAAGGATAAAAGCTTTACAGAATTGGGCTGGTTTCTGCCAAACAGAACATGAATCTGCCATAGATATACATATGATCCTTCCGTCTTGAACCTCCCTCCCCACCCCATCCCTCTAGATTATTACAGAGGCCCGCTTTGAGATCCTTGAATGAGACAGCAAATTCCCATTGAGTTTCTGTTCTACATATATTAATATGTTTCCATGATAGTGTCTTCCTGCACCCTACACTCTCCTTCCTCCCTGCCCCCTGTGTCCATAAGTCTGTTATCTTTATCTGTGTCTCCATGCTGTCCTGAAAATAATTTCATCAGTACCATCTTTCTAAATTCCATATGTATGCAATAGTATACAATATTTATTTTTCTCTTTCTGACTTACTTCACTCTGTATAATAGGCTCTAGGTTCAACCACCTCATTAGAGGTTTTTTTTTTTTTTTAAACCACATCAATTTTCAGGGTAGTTATGTGGATAATGAGATAACATACATTGATAAGTTTTAGATAATGTCAAGTGCAATTTTATACAGGATGTATCAGTCAGGTTTCTAACATGAAAGAGAATTTCCACTTAGATGGTTTCAACTGAAGAGAATTTAACCAAATCAGTCTGTACAGAGATATTAGTAAGGTCAAAGAAGCAAAAAAAGATGACGAAAGCTACAAGAGACTAACAATAACATAAAAACATTACACTTATATAACTCAGATGGACTAGCTCAGTGATTCTTAATGTTTGCTTTCTGGATTAGCAGCATCAGTATCATCTGTTAAAAATGTAAATTCTCAAGTTTTACCCCAGATCTATGAATGAGAAAGGCTTCCCTGGTGGCTCAGATGGTAAAGAATCTGCCGGCAATGCGGAAGACCCAGGTTCAATTCCTGGATTGGGAAGATCCCCTGGAGAAAAGAATAGCAATCCACTCCAGTACTCTTGCTTGGGAAATTCCATGGACAGAGGAGCCTGGTGGGTTGCAGTCCATGGGGCCACGAAGAGTCAGACATGACTGAGCAGCTAACATTTTATGAATGAGAAACTCTGGGTGTGGGACTAGGTGATTCTGGTAGATGCCAAAAATTGATAACCAATGACTTCAAATAAAAGAATCCCCAAATATTTATTTCCAGCTCATGATGCATGTCCATTTTGGACATGCTTACTGTGGATGAGTTGCAGTTCTCTTTTTTATAGGACTCAGGCTGA
Source organism: Neotragus pygmaeus (assembly GCA_006410875.1). Classification (NCBI taxonomy): domain Eukaryota; kingdom Metazoa; phylum Chordata; class Mammalia; order Artiodactyla; family Bovidae; genus Neotragus; species Neotragus pygmaeus. The sequence goes on along the minus strand of SJYV01006527.1, from coordinate 567,676 downwards.
TGATGTGATGTTTGTTGCCTGTTGATGACATTGCTTGCCACCATGGCGAGGGGAATGAGAACATAAGAGAGGCTGGCTGAGAAGTAACACAGATCATTGTGTTTTGTATAGGCCTCATTCAGTTGTATTGTCATGCTCAACTTTTTTGTATTCCTTTATAAAAACTTGATGTCCTTCTGAGTTAAAATAATTCTAATTATCTTGAATTATGTGAATGTTTATTTCTCAGTCACTTTAGTATCACTGAATGCCATTGTCTCAGTGTCAGTCAACTTTGCCTCAATATATTTGGATGAAAACTATCAGAAAATAGGGCCCAATTTCTAAAGCAAAGATAGCATCTACAGTTGCNTTTTTTTTTTTTTTAAACCACATCAATTTTCAGGGTAGTTATGTGGATAATGAGATAACATACATTGATAAGTTTTAGATAATGTCAAGTGCAATTTTATACAGGATGTATCAGTCAGGTTTCTAACATGAAAGAGAATTTCCACTTAGATGGTTTCAACTGAAGAGAATTTAACCAAATCAGTCTGTACAGAGATATTAGTAAGGTCAAAGAAGCAAAAAAAGATGACGAAAGCTACAAGAGACTAACAATAACATAAAAACATTACACTTATATAACTCAGATGGACTAGCTCAGTGATTCTTAATGTTTGCTTTCTGGATTAGCAGCATCAGTATCATCTGTTAAAAATGTAAATTCTCAAGTTTTACCCCAGATCTATGAATGAGAAAGGCTTCCCTGGTGGCTCAGATGGTAAAGAATCTGCCGGCAATGCGGAAGACCCAGGTTCAATTCCTGGATTGGGAAGATCCCCTGGAGAAAAGAATAGCAATCCACTCCAGTACTCTTGCTTGGGAAATTCCATGGACAGAGGAGCCTGGTGGGTTGCAGTCCATGGGGCCACGAAGAGTCAGACATGACTGAGCAGCTAACATTTTATGAATGAGAAACTCTGGGTGTGGGACTAGGTGATTCTGGTAGATGCCAAAAATTGATAACCAATGACTTCAAATAAAAGAATCCCCAAATATTTATTTCCAGCTCATGATGCATGTCCATTTTGGACATGCTTACTGTGGATGAGTTGCAGTTCTCTTTTTTATAGGACTCAGGCTGATGATGTGATGTTTGTTGCCTGTTGATGACATTGCTTGCCACCATGGCGAGGGGAATGAGAACATAAGAGAGGCTGGCTGAGAAGTAACACAGATCATTGTGTTTTGTATAGGCCTCATTCAGTTGTATTGTCATGCTCAACTTTTTTGTATTCCTTTATAAAAACTTGATGTCCTTCTGAGTTAAAATAATTCTAATTATCTTGAATTATGTGAATGTTTATTTCTCAGTCACTTTAGTATCACTGAATGCCATTGTCTCAGTGTCAGTCAACTTTGCCTCAATATATTTGGATGAAAACTATCAGAAAATAGGGCCCAATTTCTAAAGCAAAGATAGCATCTACAGTTGCTGACTGAAAGAATGGCAAAGTACAAATGTATTCACTTGGGAGTCAGGGGCCTTAATTCTAACCCGAGGTCTAGTATAGGCTATTCAATTGTGGGGAGAACTCAATTTACACTTCAGTAAGAAATTTGGTTGAGATACTCTTTAGGATTCTTTTTAGTAATGTAACACAAAGCTTTTATGTCACATTTGCTTAATTATTAGATGAACATTTGTAGAAGTAGAAATGAGATAGGGTTTTGTCTGCTGTTAACCACCATTTTACTCTTTTTTTACCAGCAAAGCCTATGTGTTATACTGTGACCAATGTGAATTTATCCTTAAATATTTCAATCCCAAGAAAACATAGTTGACATATTGATTTCAAGAAAATATTTGTTAACTTATAGACTGGCAATATAATTCCCTTGGAAAATGCAAGAGAGTAAAATACAATAACCCTATGAGGGTTGTTTATACAAAGAAAAGCAAGCATCAGAAAAGTTAGGTGTCTTGAAAAAGTGTGCATAGCTTCAGCAACACCAGAATTTGTGAGTGGTTTTATCCAAATTATTTAATCTTTTTTAGTGTCAGCTTACTCATCTTTAAAACTAGAATTAGAATACAGTTAAAGTGGTTTTAAAAACAAGCATCTTCCCAGGTGGCACAGTGATAATCTGCCTGCCAACAGAGGAAACGCAAAGAGACACAGTTTCAATTCCTGGGTTCGGAAGATGCTCCAGAGTAATAAATGGCAAACCACTCTTGTATTCTTGCCTGGAAAATTCCATGGACATGGGAGCCTGGGGAGCTACAGCCCATGAAGCTGCAAAGAGTCGAACATGACTGAGTGTGCACACACATAAAGCAATTAGAAGATACAGCACTTGAATGCTCCTCAGTGAATCTAGCATGTGGCAGATTCCTTATAATTGTTAGTTCCTCTTGCCTCCTGTTCATCCAAAGCACATATTCTATTGCTTTCTATATAACAGATGCTTAAACAAAACAGATGCTTACTTGATGGGACCTAGAAATTCTTCTTTGGCTATAGTTGTGTACTAGCTGCTGTAGAAGGGTATTTGTGACATTCTTGTTGCTTTCATATCTGCTGGTCATAGTGATTAAGAACTTGACTGCTTGGAGTCCAGGTTTGAATGTTGACTTTGGTGGGTATTAGCTATTTGGCCTCAGCTGAAGTCATTGAGTCTCAGTTTCCTTACCTGTAAAATGAATATAATGGTGATGATGATGATGAAAATGATAATTTTCTCATAGATTTGCATGTGTGTATGTATTGAAGAAGTTCATACCTATAAACAATTAGAATAATGCTTGGCACAGATTCAATGCCCCCAAATTGTTAGTTTGTATTTTCTGTCTTACACAAAGTACTCATATTGTTTGATAAATGCCTCTCTCCCAACAGACACACACATAAACACATTCTCTAAATAACTCAAATGATCTCTCTCCTGAGTGATCGCAAAATGCACAGTATCAATATGTGTAGGTTTGCAAGTAACATTTTATAAATGGGCACCAAAAATTCTCTCAAGCTAAAGAGAGAGAACCAAATGCCAAAAACCAATTAAATAATATGAAGAGTAACACACTATGTGACACAATCAGGCAACGGAGAATGAAGGCCAAGATAGCATTTCCAGCTGTCCACTCTGGTGCCCTTTCCCCCTCACAACAGGGTGAGTTAAGGTAGAGTGTCATCCTTAACTTTGAATTTTGCTGCTTTTGTCAGTTTGTGTCACAACCTTAACATCATTTAAATGTACTTTTTTTGTATTTAATATTCATATTCAGGTGTTCAAGCCATAATTTCTGTTAGTAAAAATGACATTTCTTAAAGTTCATTATTTTTTCCACATAGAAATCTCAGACATTAAAAAAAAAACAGACTTTAAATAATAGAACAGGAGTGTCTTCAGGCTAACAGCCACCCCTATGATTTGTCATTTTAGTACTTGAGTATTTGGAAGAAATACGTTTGATAACACCAGAGTCATTTAGCTTTGTAGCTAGAAACCTGGCAGTCAGAGCTACGTGTCTTAGGCAGCCTTTCATATTCAGTGGAGAGCTTATATAGACTATGTTGCTTTGACTTTTTTTGCTTGACATTTTCCAGTCAAGAAACACTATATAAAATGTCCATTAAATTTGTCAAGGATTTCAAGTTATCGGTGCAATGTATCTTATAGATAATCAAGAATGTGTCAACAATTATATGGCATACATCTGTGGGGTTTAGGTAAAGTACTCAGCTGAAATCTTCAAATAAATTCTCTTACATAAAGAAAATTGAGTAGTTTTTATTGCTGAGAGAAAGAGAGAAGGATAAGGAGAGCTGTTGAACTGTACCATGAGAAGAAATGCAAGAAAATAGCAACCTATTACGAGGGCAACAAGAAACTTTCTAGCCAGATTTTACTGCATATATATGACAATGATTTTGTCTCTTTCTTTGAATATGGAAGATATTTTGAAAGTCCTACCAAAAAGCATTTCACACGTATCCAATAGCATTAAATGTAGGAGACTGTGTTAAAAAACATGATGTTTTTCAGTTATTAGAATTTGATAAATGCCATTTATCATCAATGCTGTTGGTTTACAATAGCAGAGAGAAAAAAGAAATTATCCAGGCTTTGTTGTTACATTGTATTAGAAACATACTACAATCCATACCCTCACATTCTTATGCTCTATTTTAATAGCCTTTAATGCTTATTCACACCTCGTTCTCACTGAGGGGTCTGTGTTCATGTTTGGTTAAAGAGAATTCTGTGTCATATTTAACTTTAGTAAAACTTGCCATTGTCTAAGATTCCAAACCAAAAAGTTAAACTACTCATTGAGCATATGAGTCATAAAAAGAAAAAAAAAATAATAGAGAGTTACTTTGTATGCTTTGTCAGGAACATATAAAACATCTGTATCAAAATTCCAACAAGTTATTGCCTTCATAATTGTTATCTAAACTGTGTAAAAATAATAATAAGGAAGTGTAGAAGGAAGTAGAAGATCTATTTAAAAAATAACTTTTAATGATCTTTAATCTTTGCTGGCATTTAAAAATGTTATTTTGTATTTCTGTTTTTCACAGCTGGCTAACATGTATTATGATACCTGTTGCCTGGATTTTTAACCTTTTCTTAGAAATAAATTATTGTTCTACACGTGTTTGGCAAAACCAATACAGTATTGTAAAGTAAAATAAAGTAAAATAAAAAAAATAAAGAGATGAAATATGCTTTCCATCCATGCTTGATTATGCCTTTGATATAGACATGTCTTTTTATTTTTACTTATGCATATATATATTTATACATATATGGGCTTCCTTGATAGTTCAGTTGGTAAAGAATCTGCCTGCAATGCAGGAGACTCCAGTTCAATTCCTGGGTTGGAAAGATCCACTGTTGAAGGGAAAAAGCTACCCACTTGAGTATTCTGGCTGGAGAACTCCACGGACTGACTAGTCCATGGGGTCACAAAGAGTCGGAAAGGACTGAGTGACTTTCACCTTTTGGGGGCTTCTCTGGTAGCTCAGTTAGTAAAGAATCTGCCTGCAATACAGGAGACGGGGGTTTGATTCCTGGGTTGGGAAGATCACCTGGAGAAGGAAATCACAACCCACCTCAGTATTCTTGCCTAGAGAATCCCATGGATAGAGGAGCCTGGCAGGCTACAGACCATGGGATTGCAAGAGTTGGACACGACTTAGAGACTAAACCACTACCATACATTTACTTATTTTAAAATTTATTACTTTATTTTTTTTTGGGGGGGGGGTGCGGCACATGGCGTGCAAGATCTTAGTTCCCTAATCAAGAATCAAACACACATCCCCTGCACTGGAAGTACAGAGTCTTAACTACTGTGACCAAGGAAGTCCCTTTATACTTTTATTTTTAATGAAACTTATCTAGTCTTCCTTTCTTGCTAAGCAAAGTATTTAGATACAATTCTTTTCTGGAAGAAAAAGTTCCCTAATATGGAGAATATAATTTTCTTACCCATTCCTGGAATTTTAGGGCTTCTTGGTGAGGCTCTTTGTTCCAGACAGTAAATAGGAATTGCAAAGTCCAATTCATTTTAATCAGCGTGATCTTCATAATTTCCTTTATCTATTCAAATCTTAACCAATCTTTGAGGGCCAGGTAAAATTTTACTTCTTAAATTCTTCTTTGGCTTTCCCAGTTAACTTTCATCTACATACTCAGGATTCCACACCGTTTGTAGTTTTTCCCACACACTTTTGCACATAATCATGTATCTCAAAAAAAAAAAAAAAATCTAAGAAGGAGTGACGTCACAAAGATGTTAACACAAGTTGTTCCTGAGTTCTCTCTCCCTCACAAGAAAAAGAATTAACAACTACTCAAGAATACGATACAATCTAGAGAAATTTAGAACTTCATGGTGAGGCTGAAGCACCCCCTCATGACAGAGACCAAGAGCAATATTGAAAGAAAGTAACTGTTAACCAAAATTTCTAATACTTGGCAAGACTGTCCCTCAGAAATAAAGTGATAAGTACTTTTACAAACAAACAATACCTGAGGGAGTTCATTACCATCAAACCTGTCTTAGAAGAAATGCTATATAGAATTATTTGAGTGGAAGTAAAAGAATATTAATTAATATCATAAAAACAGAAAAAGGTAGCATAAATCTCAGTGGCAGTGGTGAACATATAGTCAGAGCTATATTCTGCAATATAATAATACTAATGCCTCACTTACTTACAACTCTTAGTTTAAAACTTAAAAAATGAATGTAATAAAAATAACCATAGCTACAAAAATCTGTTATTAGTTACAAAAGATGACAGCAGGATAAGAAACATGGAAGAATAGATCTACAAAGCAACCAGAAAACACTTAACAAAATGGCAAAAGGAAGTCTTTACTTATCAATAATTATTTTAAACATAAATTGTCTCATTAGAAAACATAGAATTGTTGAATAGATTGAAAAAAAGAGAGAGACAGAGATCCAACTATACAATCCCTACAAGACTAAGTGTGACAAACATAGAATAAGTGTGAAGAGATGGGAAAAGACATTTCCAGCAAATGATAATAAAAAAAAAAGAAAAAGAAAAAAGAAAAAGAAAGAAAGAAAAGAGAGAAAAAGAAAAAAAGAAAAAGCAGGGATAACTATATTTATATCAAACAAAATATACTTTAAAATAAAAATTGCAAAAAAATATTATATAATAATAAAGGGATCAGTACATCAAGAAGATATAACCATTGTATGTATTTATGCTCTCAACATCAGAACACCTAAATACAAATAGAGCTAAAAGGAAAAGTAAACAGCAATACTCTCATAGTTGGAGACTTTAATACCCCACTCTCAACAATGAATAGATCATTTAGACAGAGAATGAATAAGGAAATAGTTGATATGAAGAACAGTATAACACAAATGAAGTGAACAGATATATACAGAACATTCTGTCCAACAATAGTAGAATACACATCTTCTCAAGTGTTCATGGAACATTCTATATGGTATACCATATGTTAGGCCACAAGACAAATCTTAGTAAATTCAAGAAGACTGAAATCATATTAAGTATCTCCTCTTACCAAATGGCATGAAATTAGAAATCAAGAGCAAGGGGAAAACTGGAAAATTCATGGGCACACAAAAATTAAACAATACTCTTCTGAACAACCAAAGGATTAAGGAAGAAATTAATTAAAGGGGAAATTAAAAGGTTGCTTGAAATAACAAAGATGGAAATACAACAGAGCAGAACTTGTGGGAAGCAGTAAAAACAGTTTTAAGAGAGAAGTTTAAAGCCAAAAATATCTACATTAAGAAGCAAGAAAGATACCAAATAAACAACCTATCTCTACACCTTAATAAACTAGAGAAAGAACAAATTAAGCTCAAAGTTAGAAAAAAAAAGAAATAATAAAGATCAAATTATAAATAAATGAAATAGAGAACAAAAAAGAAAAAAGAAGTTCAGTGTTAGTTCCTTGAAAAGATGAACAAAACTGACAAATCCTTAGCTAGATTAACTGAGAGAAAAAAACCAAAAGAACCCAAATCACCAAAATTATAAATGAAAAGGGGACATTGCAACTAATACAACTACAACAGAAACTCAAAGATTATAAGAGGCTACTATGGACAACTAAACATCAACAACCTAGACAACCTAGAGGAAATGGAAAAGTTCTAAGAAACAAACAATTCACCAATACTAAATGAGGAAGAAATAAAAATCTGAAAAGACCAATTTTGTTTCAATGAAGAAAAGCCCAGTACCAGATGGCTTCACTGGTGAATTTACCACTTAACTTTGATGAATATAGAGGCAAAACTTGTCAGTAAAATAGTAACAAACTAAATTCAGCAAGCACATTAAAGGCTCAGATACTATAATCAAGTGAGCTTAATCCCTGGGACACAAGAATGGTTCAACAAATGGATTTCAATAAATGTGATACATTACAGTAATGAAAGAAAAGAATCATAATTCCAGTAGAAGCAGAAAAATCATTTGACAAAATTCAACTTTCACTCATGGTAAAAACCCAACAAATTAGGCAAATATGGAATATATCTCAAAAAGATAAAAGCCATATATGACAAGCTCAGTGCTAACTTCATATAACAATGAAAGTCTGAAAGTTTGTTCTTTAAGATCAGGAACAAGACAAATGTGCCATTCTCCCTATTCCTATTTAACATAGTATAAGAAACAATCAGGTAAGGAGATGAAATAAAAGGTATAAGAATTAAAAAGGAAGTTATAAAGTTTGTATCTATTTTCAGATGATATGATTTTATATATAGAAAGTCCTAAAGACTCAAGCAATAAATGGTTAGAACTAATCAATACAGAGTTAAATATTAACAGCAGGATACAAAATTAAAAAACAAAAATTAGCATTTCTGTACACTAATGATATATTTTCTAAAAAAGAAATAAATCAATCTTATAATAGCAACAAAAAATAGTAATAAATTTATCTGAGAAAGTGAAAGAGCTGTCCGCTAAAAATTCAAGACATTGAGGAACAAAATTGAAGAAAACAGAAATAAATGGATAGGTAGTCCATGTTCATGAATTGGAAGAATTACTATTCTTCATATATCACTACTATGAAAAGCCATATATAGATTCAATGCAATGCCAGTCAAGATTCCAATGGCATTATTTTACAGATGTAGGAAAAAACGCTCCCCAAACGAACTAGAAAAGCCAAATTAACCATAAAAAAGAACAAAATAGATGGCCACAAACTTCTGATTTTGAGGTATACTATAAAGCTATAGTTATCAAAACAATATGGTATTGCATAAAAAGAAACAGATTAATGGAACATAATTGAGAACCCAGAAATAAACTCAAGCATATATAGTCATATAATATTTGACAAGGGTACCAAAAGTATTCAGTGTGAAAAGAGTCTTTTCAATGAATGAAGCTAAGATAATTCGATTTTCATATGTAAAAGAATAAAACTTGACCCATAGCTTACACTACTCACAGAAATTAACTCACAATGGATTAAATTTTTAAATTTAAGACCTGAAGACATGAAGCTCCTGGAAAAAACAAGAATAAAACTCTTTAACATGAGTCTTGGTAATAATGGTTTTTAAATATGACTCCAAAAAACTTACCAACAAAATGAAAAAAAAAATTAAGTAGGATAAAACTGAAAGTGAAATTTACTCAGCCATGTCAGATCCTTTGCAACCCCATGGACTATAGGGTTAGCCTTTCCTTTCTCCGGGGGATCTTCCCAAACCCAGGGATTGAACCCAAGTCTCCCCATTGCAGGCAAATTCTTTACCAACTGAGAATGACATCAAAATAAAAAGTTTCTACATAGCAAAAGAAATCAGTAAAGTGAAAAGACAACCTATGGGGTGGGGAAAATATTAAACAATATATCTTATGAGAGTTTAATCCCCCAAATGTATAAAGAAGTCATAAGTAGATAGTAAAAAAAAAAAACAATTCAATTGATAAATAGGCAAAGGACCTGAATAGACATTTCTCCATAGAATATTTGAAAGACCAACAGGTACTTGAAGAGATGCTCAGGATCACTAGTCATTAGTTCAGTTCAGTTCAGTCGCTCACTCATGTCCGACTCTTTGCGACCACAGGAATTGCAACACGCCAGGGCTCCCTGTCCATCACCAACTCCCCAAGTTCACCCAAATTCACATCCATCAAGTCGTTAATGCCATCCAGGCATCTCATCCTCTGTCATCCCCTTCTCTTCCTGCCCCCAATCCCTCCCC
>SJYV01006527.1:521730-557833 GCA_006410875.1 Neotragus pygmaeus | reverse complement strand
CTTTATTGACTATGCCAAAGCCTTTGACTGTGTGGATCACAATAAACTGTGGAAAATTCTGAAAGAGATGGGCATACCAGACCTCCTAACCTGCCTCTTGAGAAATATTCCCATTACCCATAGGAATCAGAGTGGAGCTGGTTTTAACATATTCCACTGTGGCAAAGAAGCGAACTCTCTTCTTTAGGCTTTAGCTTCTGCAGTACATGATCAAGCAGTCCATAAGAGCAATGTCTTTATTAGCTTGAGCCCAATACTATACCATGAGCTTGTTTTTGACCCACTTTAATCTTAGCATGACCAACTTTTTTCCCATGTTTGGTTAGAATTTTCTCATTGTGATTCCTAGATATGCTGTGGGTAAAATATGCTGCTCTCCAACAGAGAGAAAAGGTGATCAAGGTTATGAGAAGTTATTTTCCCTCTAAAATTTAATTGTCTGAATAAAACATGGCTTTTGGGAATACACACGACAAACAATTTCTTTGCATATTGAGTTTCTAACAAAGCCTCAAAAATGAACATTTTTGTGATCAAGTGAGCTCATGTGGTAGGAAATGATGTACTTTTCTAGTGAAGGAGAGTATGAAATTAAATTATCACCCAGTTCCTGGTAAAACTTAGAAAAGGATTATGGGTTATTAATTGTTTCATGAGTGACTCAGTGTTCTTGATTTATTGGGCCTTGACTATAAAAAAAAACTTCACACAAATTCAAATATTCTCAACACTTAGGAAAACAATAGTTATAAAGATCTTTTCTTAGTATGAACCATCCCATTTTTCTCTTTTTTCCTCTCAATAATTAAGATTTTGTAAACAAGATAGGTGAAACTTTGGAGGGGAAGAGAAGACACAGATCTGCCAGAACTGATTCCTACAAAGATGGTGATAAAAATGAAGATAAGATACATGTTTCAATTGTTCCTACTCTTTCCCACAATCTGTGAGCTCTCTTTTCACTGCTTTTGTGACAACTAGTATCTATCTTTTCCATATCTGTGGTTTCTACATATTTTTCCTATAAGACATTTTTATAAAATGTATCTGGCTTTCTGGGTAATTAAAACTCAAGTAGATTTTAATAGACATACTCAAGGTGTGTCATTTCATTTCTATTAAATATCTAAGTAGGATTAGAATGACTATTGGCTGGTAGAAGCAGATAGTAATTGTATCTTATCAGAGATAATGATATTCTAGATTAGTAGTCTACTGTCCTTGGAGCAGAAGAACTAGATTCCATATGGGAAGATTTAATTGTGTTGAGCATTCTGGAGTAGTGGACCATATTAAGAAATATACTAAAGAGTATGTATGCAGTGAGTAGATTCAGACTTAAGTTGCATCAAAGGATTTAATTACTGGGTTAGATAGGAGTTACCTGTGTGAATGACCAAAACTTTATATAGAGTGTGATTATTCAATAATAAATTTATTTTCAAAGTTTTCAAAGTGCACCATAACTATTCTCAGTTCAGTTCAGTTCAGTTCAGTCACTCAGTCATGTCTGACTCTTTGCTGCCCCATGAATCACAGCACGTCATCACCAACTCCCAGAGTTTACCCAAACTCATGCCCTTTGAGTCATTCATGCCATCCAGCCATCTCATCCTCGGTCGTCACCTTCTTCTCCTGCCCCCAATCCCTCCCAGCATCAGAGNATCACCAACTCCCAGAGTTTACCCAAACTCATGCCCTTTGAGTCATTCATGCCATCCAGCCATCTCATCCTCGGTCGTCACCTTCTTCTCCTGCCCCCAATCCCTCCCAGCATCAGAGTCTTTTCCAATGGTCAACTCTCCTCATAAGGTAGCCAAAGTACTGGAGTTTCAGCTTCAGCATCAGTCCTTCCGATCTCACTTCCCATTAAAATAGTAATTAGTTTCATTAGTGTTAGTCTCACCTCGAAAGATGATTTTGTTTAATGATAAACTGAAAGACACATTTAGTGTTATTATTAGCAGACATTTGGCAGCATGGAGAGCACATCAGAACTTCTCTAGAAAGAAAAAAAAAATAACCTAATTATAAAATAGGGTTCTATTTCCATGGTAATTACTTGTATAGTAATTAATTTAACCACTTGGTATTTAGCCATTATGGGATAGTGCTTGTTACTTTTAGTCACCATGAGTTGGCTTCACTATCATTTTTGGGTGTCTATGAAACAAACAAAAATTGTAATAAAAATCAATTAAATGTTGTATAATTACAAAAAGCAAAATAATTACAAAAAAGATAAACACCTATAATTTGCATGACTAATAGCACTCTATAAAAAGTGAATTCATCCCTTAAACATTTTTGTTCAGAACATAATACATATAAAAGGCTATGCTTCTTAATGGGAGAAATAAGAAGTATCACCAAAAGAGCAGAAAAATGATTCAAAGCAGTAGTAGGTTCAAGATAGCATGTGAAGTGGGTATACACATCAGAACACATATACTCAGGTGTGCAAGAATGAATTTTTCTTCTTTTTCAGAATCATCTCTGTTTTGATCCTAAAATCCCATCTAGCCTGAATGGCATGAAATTTCATCTCAGTAATTATTAGGGCTCCTGTTTTTCATCAAAACCTTAAGCACTGGAGGGCACTGTGCAGTGCCCAGAACCAACAGACTCTTACAGGATTGATGGTATACCCAGGTCCAATTGGTCGTGGTCCCTTGAAATCCGAAAGTTCCTTGCTTTGATCCCAGAAAAGGGTTAGGAGGACTTTTGCCAGGTTTGGGAATATTGCTTTCACTATTTAGGTTTCCTTTCTGAAAACTGCTAACTCATCTATCTGACATAGCGGGAGTGGGGTTCAGGTCTTTAGCAATCTTGGGACCAGCTGATTTTCCCATTCTTCTCCAACCAGAAATCTACCAGAGTGCCCCCTTCTCTTTTCTCCTGGATCTCTCCTCCCCTCTCTTCCTTTCCTATCTCTGCCTTCTTTCCTACCTATCTCCTTTCCAAGCATCAGACATCATTTTATTCCCTGAACTTCAGGTTCAAAGAAAATAAGAAGAGATTCTGATTCAGATTCTTTTCCTCTTTCTGCCTCCTAAAGTCAGGAGAAAAATCACAGAGAACATACACAGAACAGTATCTCAATAAAGTACAGTGACACTAGGTATACAGCCAGTCCTCCACATTCACTGATAAGGAAGGTTGATTATGGGAACTAGGTGTCTGTGGATTTTTGTCTCTGTGGTCAGTCCTGGATGCAGTCACCCAAGGGTACAGAGGGACAATTGTTCAGTCATACAACATAAAAGTTGATTTTTTATGTTCTCTGGGGCAGAAAGTTTCAAACGTCAGTGAGTGAATTTAGGGTATGGAGATGAGAATGTTAGCGCTTCTGTTTTGTATTTGGATGATATTATCCTTTACACCTTTTAGTTTTGGTCATATTTTATATGTGCATATTTTTAAAGTGTATTTTTATTGATGTATAGTTGCTTTACAATGTTGTGTTAGTTCCTACTGTACAACAAAATGAATCAACTATACATATTTAACCTGTTTTTTGGATTCCCCTCTGATTTAGGTCACCACAGGGCACTGAGTAGAATTCCCTGAGCTATACAAGAAGTTCTCATTAGTTATCTATTTCATACATAGTATCAATAGTGTATATGTGTCAATTCCAATGTCTCAATTCACATGCATGTTATATCAATGCAATATTAAGTGTATATATATATATATGTTTTTAAAATGGATACTTAAACTATATGAATACCTGATATATACAAAATGATGTGCTAGATATTTCAGGGTCACAGAATATTTGTGTTCATACGTGGCTACTGTGGCCTCCCTGGTGGCTCAGTGGTCAAGAATCCACTTACCAATGCAGGAGATACAGATTCGATCCCTAGATCAGGAAGATCTCCTGGAGAAGGAAATGGCAACCCATTTCAGTATTCTTGCCTGGGAAATCCCATGGACAGAGGAGCCTGTTGAGCTACAGTCTATGAGGTCACAAAAGAGACACTACTTAGCGACTAAATGACAACAGAAACAAGTTTACTACTTGTTAGAGGAATTTAGAAAATGAAACATATCTATACCACAGGAATGTTCTATTAAAAAAATTTTCAAATAAATCCTATTATAAGGTTTCAAAAGGGGAAAAGTTTATATCGAGCTATGTGTTTGTGTGGTAGGGTCATTGGATAAGACATAGTTGAGGAAAACTTCATCAAAGTGATACTTCTGGACTTAAGTCTTGAAAGCAGAATACATATTACCTGTGGAAATAAATTAAAGGAGAAGGGTAATCCATCTCAAATAGGAAGGCCTTTGAGCTCCCCTGAAGGTGCACAAATAATTTTCAAGAGGTATTCAGGTATGGGTATTTATAAAGAAACAAAATTTCTGATTTTCAATGTGTGTTTTTTCTTAAAATCTATCTGCCCACTTTTAAAATTCCCAGGAACACAACGTGGTGATTCTGGAATTCATGTTTTGTTTTTGTTTTTACCCCTAAACAACATTTGCACGTGGGGAAGGGTTACTAAATATACATTGCTGCTGTTGCTGCTGCTAAGTCACTTCATTCGAGTCTGAATCTGTGCAACTCCATAGACGGCAGCCCATTAGGCTCGCTCGTCCCTGGGATTCTCCAGGCAAGAACACTGGAGTGGGTTGCCATTTCCTTCTCCAATGCATGAAAGTGAAAAGTGAAAGGGAAGTCGCTCAGTCATGTCCGACTCAGCAATGTTGTAACTGCGAACTCATAATTTTTTTAAATTGAAATTTGAAAGAAAGTTAGAAGGCTCAGAATGGTGACTGGGAGAAGTACAAAATACATGACAACACTATGTAAAACACAGAATAATAATTAACATTGATTGTTGATATTGACCAAGAACTCAGTGATGTAACAATAATAATTTCAACAACTAAAAGTTACGGCTTTAAAGTATATAGAGTTTTCATATATATTGTCTCACTCATTTTTCCAACATCTTTATGAAATAGCTGACGTACAATTACAGAAGACACTGTGACTCAGAGAGGTCAGCTAAGCAGACTATAAGTTAAGTTAAGTTGCTCAGTCGTGTCCGACTCTTTGCGACCCCATGGACTGTAGCCCACCAGGCTCCTCCGTCCATGGGATTCTCCAGGCAAGAATACTAGAGTGGGTTGCCATTTCCTTCTCCAGGGGATCTTCCTGATCCAGGGATTGAACCCAGGTCTCCGGTATTAGAGGCAGACGCTTTGACCTCTGAGCCACCAGGGAATACAATTCTGTATGTTGTTGTTTAGCCACTAAGTCATCTCTAACTCTTTTGTGACCCCATGCACTATAGTTCACCGAGCTCCTCTGTCCATGGGGTTCCCCAGGCAAGAATACCAGAGTGGGTTGCCATTTTCTCTTCAGGGGATCTTCCTGACCCAAGGATCAAACCTGCATCTCCTGCATTGGCATGTGAATTCTTGACTACTGAGCTACCTGGGAACACTATACAATTCTATACAGAGGAACTGTAACTCAAATACAGACCTTTGGAATATATCTTATGTATATGCATACTACTATGTTATCTTTATGCTCCATCCTTGCAAGTTTGCAAAAAAATTACTGAGTAAATTGGGTAAAAGTAAAGTTCAAAAAAGATAACTGACCTGTTAGCAAGTGTTAGATTCAGACTAAATCCCCAAATTTCAACCTCCATCTATATCCTTGCTTCCAAAATACAATTCTCAGAAATATATATCACTTGTGAGATCTTTGGAAATGTAGATTCTCTGGCCACAAAACCAGACTTACTAAATCAGAATTTGCATCTTTAACAACATCACAGATGTTTCATTAAAATTTGAGAAGCACTAGTATAGATGACAAAGCAAATCTCTCTGCACAGGTAAGATAGCTTGTTTGGCATTTACAAAACTCTTTCTGCCAGTGAATGGTTCAAACAGCTGCTTCAGTATTGGAAATTCTCCTTATTATCCATAAAAATCCAAAGACAGAAAAAAAGAAAAAGGCAACCACAATGAGGTAACCCCAAAGTTTATTTCCCTGAATTCTGATGTAGTGCCCTATACTTCCAATACTTGTAAGAATGTAGGGTTTTTTTTTTTTTTTTTTTTTGGTCTGTTTGTTTCTTCCTTTTTTTTTTTTTTTAACATAAAGTCAAAAAAAGAAATATTTATAAAGATGGTGGTGGTTTGTTTAAACTCACTGCACTTTTGTAAATTTTAAATGACAAGTATGTTCTGCCATTANAAATTTAGGTTTTTTTTTTTTTTTTTTTTTTTTTGGTCTGTTTGTTTCTTCCTTTTTTTTTTTTTTTAACATAAAGTCAAAAAAAGAAATATTTATAAAGATGGTGGTGGTTTGTTTAAACTCACTGCACTTTTGTAAATTTTAAATGACAAGTATGTTCTGCCATTAATAGAGTTTTTGGAGCCATTCATACAAATATGCCAGCACATGCAAAAGCCACACATTCTTTGTTAAACTAAACAGTCCTAAGCATTGTGTGGACTCCTGGCATAGTATGGCTAAATATTCAGACACATGCCTATATAGTACTGTGTGTTCTGCCAAATAGAGGGAAAACAAAAGAAAGAAAATCATATAAATATACTGGTAAACATTGACTTTGTAAGGAACAGCATAAGCTGTGTTGGAAAAAAATGTAGAGCATGATTCAAAGAATACATTTAAATTTTTTTCCTTAGGAAAATGTATCTAATTTGTTTTTCATGAAAACATGTATTTAGCAGTGGGGAGTTTTTCATTGGCTAAGATATTTTGGCATATTTATAGTGTAAAGGTGATTGGAATTATATTTGCATTCATTTTGCACTGAAATTTGAAATTAGTATAAGATATATACTTTGTAACATAAAATCTTTGCCAGTCAGGATATACTCCCTTTAAGGAAGCATAATTCAGTACATGAAAATTCAAAGTGACTAACCTATAAATATGGGGGAATTATTCATGTTACCAAAGGATCCTTTCTTTACCAAACATCTATCACAGGATATCTTTAAATAACTAGCTTCCTTTTATGACATTTAAGAGTACTAGATTTAACATTTATGATGTTCAAGAAATATCTAAAAAGCATACCTGTTATATAAGGCATAGGTCTAGGTACATGATTTTAGAAGTCCTTAATGATCTTGATTTATGCTACAACTGTTAATCATTACCAATTGAGGAAGAATTTGAAAGGCTAGTCATCAAGCCAGTATGATGTTACTTCAAAAATTTTCTGTAAAAGTGTTTTTCTTCAAATTCTCACCCAAACTCCCTTTATTTTTCTTCTGGTATGATAATTTTCTAAATTGTATTCTACTACATCTGTTTTTTAAAGGGCTATTTGAAATTCATCTCTCCTTCCATAAGTCAATGCTTTGCTCTCCTTTATCTCCAAACACTTCCTACAGAATTATACAATTAAACTTCACTCTAACCAAACTCAGCTTCTTCTAGGACCTCTCACAAACTCCATCATATCCTGGCAGATGTTGTGAAGGAGTGATTCAAACTGATAGAGTAGTTCGTATTGACTGTTGTTAGTTTATTATCCATTTTCATTGGCTTTGGTCAAGCTTGAGGCAGAACCAGTTATTACTTTCTCACTCACGATTTTGTTTCTTGTATAAACTACTATCTAAATCATGCCAATTTTCATTCATCCTCTATGTTGATAGAGTCTAGTGATTCTCTCCAGTGTACATCCTTTTTTAAATTGTCACCAGTGTTTATCTTCTAAGAAATAAATCTGGTCTTACTACTCCAATGTTTAAAAGCTTCCCATGATGTCTCATGTAGGGTGGGAATTTCTCATCTGCAGAAAAATTATCCAATGACTGAGCCTAACTGAGTGAATAATCAAATCTTAGAATAAAATCCTGGAGTCTATCAAAGATCTTATATAGTTTTATATCAGCCCTCCTAATCAATGGGAAAAACAGCCAATAGCCTTTGTATTTAAGTTCAAGATACAGAAGAAAATAATCATTTATATTCTTATCCCTCCCTTTTTAATATTAATACCTGCTATTGTGTCCATCTTCTTACTTCAACATAGTTTAATCAACTCAACCTAATTCATCCAATGCTAATTCCAGGTAATATTTGTTCTTCTATATATCTTTTCTCTATAATGCTTTCTTTTTTGTGGCTATAAGATTTGTTTTATTTTATTCCATTTTAAGAATTTTCTTCTTATTCTTTTCTAACTAAGATACAGTGCCTCTCCTCAGGAATGTGTATTCTATCAATTTTCTTTGTCAATTCAGTTAGCAGTCTCTGTCAGCATATGTTTTGTGCCATTCTGAGAAAGATTATGAGGCAAAGTAAGGTGAAGGTAGGCATAAGCAGGATCACCTTAAAAATGGAGATTTTCATAATGCTGTCATTTGGAAAATTAAAATACAATGAATTCATATTGGCTTGTAATTATGCTCACACTATCCACTATTTATCCTGGTGTATGCTATTCCATAGCTGGTCAGAAAGGTTTGTCCTTTCTTCACTGTGTTAGACTCTTGTAGGACCAAATGGCATTTCTCAAACTTGAGAGTCTTTTCCTTTCTTTTTTTTTCCCACCTGGAAAATTCCTAGGCATGCTTTAGAACTCAAATGTCATCTCTTTAGTGAAATCTTCTAAATCTCTCTGGGCAGAATTATGCTTTCTCGTCTGTGTTGTGGTATTTTAAAATTCACATTAATATTCATGTGAAAATTTTCAGTATAGAATTTAAAAAGTTATATGAGTACACATAACAATGGGTTACCTAAAAGCCTAGGGCTCGGATCGTATTATAATCAGAACAAAAGCAAAGAATCAGAAGGGAATTTGCTTATTTTGTACCTTCCTTGCAAACTCACCTTAGAAGAAAAACCAAGAAGCATACAATGACACCAGTGTATAATTTAGAGAACTTTACATGCTGAAATTATTTTAGTTGTCCAGCTATCAACAGATATATAGAAAAAGATGTAAGCTGTTGCAGCAAGTGAACTAGCTCATATTCTTCTTGCACTGACAGGCTACAAACTTCAAACATCACTTCTAACATTTCAACCAATATATTAAATGTTCCTAAGCCAGTTTCCCTGCGTTGGTAAGTCTTTCACTGAGTAACACACAGGTTGGGAACTTGTCTCATTAATATTTCCCACAGGTATACTATACGACGTTCAGTTCTTAAGCTTGGTGGTATTTAGTATTTGCAGACATATAACAGTGCACCTTTTCAAGGAATGAGACACATGCTTTTCCTGATTCTGCTTCCAGGCGTTAAGTTCTAACTTATTTCGGCAAGAATTTTATTGTATTTGGAAGAAACATTGAGAAATTTTCAAAAGGAACTAATGGCTTTTAAAATAAAAATGATTAGCCATTGCAATTTTCTATTGGGATTTATATCTAAAAAACGAATTAGAATACTTTTGAATTAGAACTTAACGGAATCTTTCTCTGTTTGGGAGTCTTTTTTTAACTCTTAGGAACTGATTTGACTATTTCAACCGGAAAGCTTCCATAATGGTTTGAATCCCTTTGTATATGTGATTTGCTTAGGTTATAGTAACTAAATCATATTCTGTATTATGGAGGCACGCAAANCGGAATCTTTCTCTGTTTGGGAGTCTTTTTTTAACTCTTAGGAACTGATTTGACTATTTCAACCGGAAAGCTTCCATAATGGTTTGAATCCCTTTGTATATGTGATTTGCTTAGGTTATAGTAACTAAATCATATTCTGTATTATGGAGGCACGCAAACCAGTTGCAATTTGTTCTTACAGGTCTGACTACTATTTCTTAGTTTGTTAAACATATTTCTCAAAGAATCATGTTTGAACAGGTAGTCTGCAATCTGCATTTTCAGGACAAGCCTGTAAGGAATATATTATTTAATTTATTTTTTATAACATAATTTTTTTTCAGGTGGTGTATGCAATTCTTTTACTCGTGTGTCAGGTGCCAAAATATTTCAAAAAGGAAGCTTACTCCTGCCATGTGTGATTTCTGATGTGTGATTTCTTTGGATGTCATTTTGCATTGCATGTGAGACAGTTATTTTTTATTTCTTGATGTCTGTTTCACCCAAAGAAAATCTGTATTTTGCTTTCTGTAAGAAAAGAGCAACTGGGTGGCATCGGAAAAACTTCCACCCACTAACATAGAAAAATATTCAATCTGTCCCATTACATTGAAGTGGGAGACTTTAAAGGGCAGCATACCCAGTTAAGGAAGATATATTTCCATCTGTGATCAATAGCATGTGAAGAACAGCTCCTCTCTGAGCTCTATCCAGAGCACAATTACCTTGGTAGTTCCTGGACCGTAGACACTTCACGAATTTCTAAGGTTGAGTAGCCATGGGAGCCATACCTGATTCCAAGGGGGAGACTGATGTCTCTGTGAGGTCCATGGAATAGAACATTTTGCTATTTCCCAGAGCTGCTGGACTGCTTTTAGATACTGTATTTTCTATACTGACTATATAATAAGCAAAAGAGAAATAGGTCCCAGAAAGCATTAAAATAGGGCTTGTATGACAAATGTTTTCTCATTCTCTTCTGTCCTTCTATTCCTCTTAACAAGAGAAATAATTTGATTTCTTGATTGGTTTGGGAGAACTAAATATCTTTTCCATAAAAGAACCAGAGCATCTAGTTCTCTTTAGTCAAATGGAACCTGTTTTATCTTGAAG
This sequence comes from Neotragus pygmaeus, assembly GCA_006410875.1. Lineage (NCBI taxonomy): Eukaryota > Metazoa > Chordata > Mammalia > Artiodactyla > Bovidae > Neotragus > Neotragus pygmaeus. Next base: position 547,148 of record SJYV01006527.1, on the reverse strand, counting down.
CTTGTGCTCACTTCTCATCTTGCTATCTGAATATTTTCATTCTCTCAGACATATAAAAAATTAAAATGCAATAAAAGTCTAATAATAAGGTTTCTTTGTAAAGCTATATATAATATTCCACTTTTTAATAGTAAAGTCCATATAAATTCTGAGATCTCTATTTGGTATCATCTATCACTTTATTTCCCTCCCTCCCTTCTTCCCTTCCTTCCTATCCCCTCCTTCCCTCCTCCCTCTCTTTCTTTTTCTCTTGATAAAGAAAACAGAGTTAATCATAGAAAATTTTTACTCATTTGAAATAAGAATTTCTTTCTAACACATGTGAACTAATCAGTTCAGTTCTTAGTGGGTGCACATAATTTAATCTGAATTTCTCCATTTGACATAGGAAAATGCAAACGAACAAAAGGCACAAAAAAGAAAAGTTACATCTCTCTATTATACCAATTTTTTAAGTTAATTTTGAGTTTTTCTTCAGGAAAGATTTTTCTTCCTGGGGTTTCTGGTCTTTGGTACTGATGACAGTATTGTTTCTCCTAAAGAGCTGGACCTATTGATGATAAAAGAAATTACATTTGTTTCCTCAAGAAATGAGAAATTAAGATTGGTTACCAGTATTCTTTTTGGTATAACCTTAACCACTTCTCTTGAAGGTCACTGGTGAGAAGATGTTATCAGGCTGCATCCTGGATAATAACAAATGGGGAAGATGTGAAGAACCAGAGCAGAAGGTAAAAAAAACAAAAGAATGTGGACAGGGAGTACTCAGAGCTCAGGGTTCAAAACAAAACAGTGTTGAATACAAACAATATAGTACAATTGAGAAAACAGTGGATAAGGAACCAAAGGCAACTACTGACCACTAATTAGCTGTGGCCTCAGACAAGGAGGAACATTTAAGTGAGAAAAAGTATTTTCTTTTAGGAAAGCATGGAAAGCACAAGTGTTTGAAGGAGACTGAAATTTTTTATCCAAGGTGGTAAATTATCTTATTAGAAAATACCACAAGTTTATCAGCCCACAGAATTTCTTGTTAGCCCTTTCTTTCCTGTATTGGAGTATAGATAGAACAAATACTTTACATTAACTTATTTGGTAAATCACTGAAAAACCTTAATTTCTAAAACTATAAAGCAATTATTAAATCCTCAAATGACATTTACAAAAAATTATACAATCTTTTTAAACAAGAGGTACAAGAGTTCATTTATTGGAAAGACAGTGGGACCTGCTTGTATTTACCAAACAAAGTTGATTTTATTTTTTGACAGACTTGCCAACTGTCAGGCTGGAAATGCAAGTGTTATTCTGTCCGGAGACAGAACCATGAACTAAATGACCCTTTATTCACCCTTTCCAGATTTATTGCTATTTATGTTTTGTGTGCGTACTAAGCCGCTTCAGTCATGTCCGACTCTTTGTGACCCATGGACTGTAGCCCATCAGACTTCTCTGTCTATGCGATTCTCCAGGCAAGAGTGCTGGAGTGGGTTGCAATGCTCTTTTCCGGGGGATCTTCCTGACCCAGGGATTGAACCTGCATCTCTTGAGTCTCCTGCATTGGCAGGCAGGTTCCTTAACACTAGTGCCACCCGTGAAGGCCCCTATTTATGTTATGACTAGATAACTCCCTGAAGAAATTCGAATTGTTTTTATTCTTTTTGTCTGAAATATAGTCTCTGCACATTTCCTCTTCAATAATTTCAGCACAGGTGTTTTTTTCTCTCTTTCCCTTGAGAGACCATCAGTAGTCTATCTGGTCAGAAAGATGTTAATATTTGGGAACATTTTCCATGTTCCTTTATGAATCAAGGATTAGTCAGAGGAGATTAATTAGTGTGTTGATTATTCAGGCCTCATAACCTCTCCTCTTTTTCCTTCTTCTCCTCATCTTTTAGTTATTTTGTTAGTCATTAACAAGCTTATCAAAGAGTGGGCAAGCAGAAGAGGTGAAAATCGGCATTTTCTACCATTTTCCAGGACTGGTTAAAAGTTTTAAGTGTGGGAGGGATGGTAGTTAAGATGAGAGAAAGGAAAACTGTAAATGGAAATGAGGTTTTCTTTTTTACTACTCAGAAATTTNAGAGTGGGCAAGCAGAAGAGGTGAAAATCGGCATTTTCTACCATTTTCCAGGACTGGTTAAAAGTTTTAAGTGTGGGAGGGATGGTAGTTAAGATGAGAGAAAGGAAAACTGTAAATGGAAATGAGGTTTTCTTTTTTACTACTCAGAAATTTCATCTCAAGTGCAAAGGAAAGATGAATGTACTGCCACCTTTACTTTTAAAAAACATGTCTTTACAAGAACAGCGTACATTAGTTTATTTATCAAAGCTGAGTCAAATAGCATTATTCAGAAAATGAAATACAAAGCAGAGAGTCTTCTAAGTGCACATAGCTTGAAATACTTGTTGTTCACTTAGTTGCTATCTTACAAGTAGTAATAGGCCTTTTATCCCCAAACTCCCATCTCCCTTATATATTCTTTTCCTTCTGGATATCAGATGAATTAGCCCCTCTGATAATTTCCAATAAAGCTCTTTCCAGACCTGATTTTACTCTGGTATTTGAATGGCAAGACCTTCTGTTTGCTTCGCTGTTCATCACTTCTTGTAGTTCTGGAAAAACTGACCGTCCTTTCAGTTTAGTTCAGTTGCTCAGTCGTGTCTGACTCTTCGTGACCCCATGAATTGCAGCATGCCAGGCTTCCCTGTCCATCACCAACTCCCAGAGTTCACTCAAACTCNACAAAACAAAACAGATAGTTTGTGCAATAGATTTGAATCCTAGGGAGCAAGCCTTCTCTGTGGGACATTTTGGCCGTTAAGGCCATTTTGTTTAATCTCCTTCCTACACTTACAAACCCAACCAAAAAAAAAAAAAAAAAAAGATCCCTATGTGATGAAATTTGCTTTTTATTATTTGCTTTTGACAACTAGGACTCGATTCCCAAAGCAGACAGTTAATGTTGGTTAATAAGAACTATGTTCAACAGCTCTTGTACGTTTGGATCTCTTTTTGTTCCTCCTTCTTAGGTGAGGAAAAAAAAAAAATGAAAAACAGAGTTTGTCAACTACTTTGGACCTTTTTATAAGACATGCTGAATAATCATTAGAGCTCCATGTTTAGCTACTGTAGTCAACTAGACTTCCTTCTAGGGAGGGGATTTTTATCATGCTACCAAACCCTCAGAGTTTACCTAGGAGATTCACAATGAGTTGAGAATAAAGTCTGTTCAATTATTCTTTTCTCACAGCTAAAGCTTAAGACTGAGAGAATCTCTGGTGATGGGATCTTTTTTATTTGCTTATGCTTTATTATGAGGAGTCATACCATGTGTTTTAGTGAATGACAAGATATATTGGGAGTGAAATGGAGGGGAAATTTAGGACACTGAGACTTGATCATTTTGTCTCTCTATAGAATTCATAAATGTAAGCTTTCATATTTACTGTGCTAATTAATGTACATTTGATGCCAAAAACACACACATAATATAATTACTTATAGCTCTTTTTATTTCTCAAGTAATCATATTCTGTAAATCCTATTAGTGATTTTATTTCAACTATTTCTATTTTGTTTTAATTTTTGAATATGATACTACTTACCCACTGTTAAAGTAAGTTTGATAGAACATGTACATTTAGAAGAATATCTCTATGGCCTGAATTTCTTCCTCTATTCTTTCCCTATCTTTTGGAAAGTTTTCCTTGCCACATCAGTTTTCTATTTCTCTGAATACTTATAGCAATGGTTTGTAATATCTACCACATATGCTATTGTTTGGAATAGATGTATTGTTTTCAAGTTGTTTATTCATAGATTTTATTTGAGATACCCAAGAATAGGACCATATCTCCCTCTAATTTTATTCCCATAAATTTGGTGCAACAAACATCTAATCATATAGTGCCAGTGAATATTTTACTGTCATAATTATCTATTCAAATATTTACATCTCATTTAAAAAGTAACCTGACTCTTCCTATCTTAACATTTTCTTAGATATGGACTATTTTTCACTTTCTATAATCACAATTATAATGGGAAGCTTTGTTGAAAAGAATAATGTAATGCAACAGGTTTTCTGCCTTTTACACATGTAAAAACTAACAAGTTTGTATATAAGGTATACAAATTTACTCTCAAAACTAGTTTCTCTGAAACTTTTCTCAAAAAAGTGATATTCTTCTCTCAATTTCTGATCTTTTTGCTGCTCTGCCTTATTCAAGGCCTTTTTTTTTTTTTTTTGTAATTCTATTCCTGTAGCTTACTTTTTTTTTTCTTATCATCTCTGCTTAGATTTCCAAGATCATAGGACACTATTTTCCTTTAGAATTTATACACTAAGTATTGTTTTAATGTTTTACAGATTTTTAGTAGGCAAGAGATAACACTATCCTTTATTTTTTTTAATCCACAAAAATCTAACTCTAGGGATCCCCCCTGGCAAGACTATTTGCAAATTTAACCTTAATACTAGTTAAGACCCTCCATAAAGAGTTCAGTGAAGGTCATACCTAGAACCAAGATATACAGTAGATTTTTAAGAGCCGTAGTCATCAGTTACACTGGTAACTTTAGAGATATCCCTTTTAGTCTGGAGGTTTGACAAGTACTTCATCATCCTTCAAACACAGGCACCCCATGAGCCTGGGACTTCTGTGGCTGAGATCTGATCTTTGTTACTCTACGTATAGCCACATGGTCACTGCTACTCAAGGGATAACAAACCTGTTCTCTTACCTACCTTACAGATTCTCCTTGACTGCACAAGCCTTCTTTCTTAAATCTCCCTCTCTTGAACTCTTACTCTTATCTTCTGTCTTTGACTCCATCTATTAAGGTCAAAATTCCTAAGGCAAGAGCATACAAAATTGACAGCCTATCTGTGGTATGGGTGCAGAAGAAATAAATCTTCAGGGAGAAAGATGCATATTAACCTTTTCAGGAGCCCCTCTGTTTTTGTTCCTAGACATTTATCATAAGTTTGATCACAGAGACACAATGATATGCCTCAGAAAGCAAGCTCTGCTCTGAAGAACATGGAACAGGGAGGTATGGAGAAGAGTACTTGAAACGGCCAGCTGGTTTGATAGGAGTTGTTGTCACATCTTCAAACCCAGGGTCAAAAGTCCGAGGTGGCTCATCCTCCTGCAGTGACCCCCAGACATGGCACATACCTCTGGACCACAAATAGAGACCCCGCTTCTAAGTTTATATTTTTTTCTTAAAAGTAAACACAATGGAGAAAAATGTTCCAACTCTGCCCACTTTCAATAGATGACAGTAGGGTCACTAAGGGCTCATCAACAAGCGACAGTATAACAGACTTTTGGAACATACTTTATTAGTATTTCTAGAATTTCTGTTCTAAATTTGGACATAAGCATGAAATAAAAGCCAATTTTATTTATTTATTTTCCTCTTCTTTTAATGCTTTCCTTGTCTTCCTTTCCCCATTCCAAATTATTCAGTGGTAGTTTTGTAATGTTCATGAGGGGAACAGAGCTTATTGTCTTCTACTCATCCATCTCTCAAAAGTCTCTTTATGACTATTTCACCTTCTAAATACTGGGCTGTCTTTCAATCAAGACACTGAATGGTTAGAATAAGGAAATACTTTTCTGAACAAATTTAAGCAAACTTATTTACTTCTTTATTACTGTGAAAATGATGCTCAGCAAACTACTGGTATTCTTCCAACTTTCTTTATCAAATGGTAAATTTCTGGGATATAGATTTTGGCTTCAGAGATATTGTATGTTCTTAATTGCACACACTTGACTTTATTCTGTGTAACCTTCCTCAACTTTTTTTATATGAAAACACCTTTTTCGTATAACTATATGTGTGTGTGTGTGTGCTAAGTTGCTTCAGTCGTGTCCAACTCTTTGCAACCCTATGGACTGTGGCCTGTCATTCCTCTATCTATGGCATTGTCCAGGCAAGAATACTGGAGTAGGGTTACTATTACCTCCTCCAGGGGACCTTCTTGACTCAGGGATCAAACCTGCATCTCCTGCGGCTCCTTCATTGCAGGTGGATTCTTTACTGCTGAACCACCAGGGAAGCCCATATGAATATGCAGGAAATAAAAACCTTAAAGTTAAGTTAGGAAGACAAATTCTGGCCTAATAGCTTAAAGAACGATATTGTCCTCCATGGGATGTTTACATTTATAAGAAAATGTTTAAAATGCTCAGTAGACTTTGTATATTTGTAAAAACACTGAAAGGATGAAAATGAACTCTGAAGTCTAAATATTTATGTGAAATCATGGAATGAAAAATCTAAAAGAAAATTTTTAGTAATATTTTTTCTCAGATAATCTAGAGATTTTAATTAGTAAGTTATGAGTTGGCATGAAGAAAAAAAAACAGTTTTCTGAATGCTTGGTCTTCTTGCAGAATCAATCTAGAGTTTTCAGTTATTGTATTTTATATGTATCAGTTATGGCAATTTTAGGCTCAAAGTTTTTGAGCTGTTCTTCAAAGTTGCTTGGTTGCTCCTAATTTCTAATCTGAAATTGAGGAATATTTTCTCAATTAATCTCTGTCTAGAAGAAATATATTTATGAGATTACCATAGTATCTGAATTCCAATCTATTTCAATGGAAATCTGCCATTAGGCACAAGATCGTCTTTATTCTTCCTTCATATGATCAAACTTCCTAAATCTACTCTCTGGATGTAGATGTTAAAATTATTTGGCTTTTCTGGAATTCTAGCACACAAAGCAAGTGGTGCAAATGTTTTCAACTTCCACCTGCGTTAAAGTGAAAACAAATAATGTCAACAAAGGTTCGTATAGTCAAAGCTATGGTTTTTCCAGTAGTCATGAATAGATGTGAGAGTTAAACCATAAAGAAAGCTAAGTGTCAAAGAATTGATGCTTTCGAATGGTGGTACTGGAGAAGATTCTTGAGAGTCTTTTGGATTGCAAGGAGAACAAATTAGTCAATCCTACAGGGAATCAACCCTGAATATTTATTGAAAGTATGGATGCTGAAGCTGAAGCTCCGATACTTCGGCCACCTGATGAGACGAGGTGACTCGTTGGAAAAGACCCTGATGCTGGGAAAGACTGAAGGCAAAACTAGAAGCGGGCAGCAGCAGACGAGATAGACAGCATCACCAACTCAATGGGTATGAATTGAGCAAACTCCAGGAGACAGTGGAGGACAGAGGAGCCTGGCATGCTACAGTCCGTGAGATCACAGAATCATACATGACTTAGCAACTAAATAACAATAACAAATAGTAATTTCTGTGTAGATGGAAAAATATGCCTCCCTCATAGTATCTTCAAAAGTAAACAACTCTTTCTCATAATTCTTGTGGTGAATCTGATGGTGTCTTAATGCACTAGGGCATAGAAACATTTTTTGACATGATTCTCTTTAACTAGTGTAATTTTATCCCTGGCACAGGTACTAAATGGTAAAAGAGATAGTTCTTTTGCCTCTTCAAGATGTGATGCAGTTTTTATAACTGTACAACCTCATCTCTGTTTGAAATTTAAGATTTTGTACATGTGATTAGCTGCTAAGTTGCTTCAGTTGTGTCCGACTCTGTGCGACCCCATAGACGGCAGCCCACCAGGCTCCCCCATCCCTGGGATTCTCCAAGCAAGAACACTGGAGCAGGTTGCCATTTCCTTCTCCAATGCATGAAAATTAAAAGTGAAAGTGAAGTAACTGAGTTGCGTCCAACTCTCAGTGACCCCATGGACTGCAGCTTACCAGGCTCCTCTGTCTATGGGATTTTCCAGGCAAGAGTACTGGAGTGGGGTGCCGTTGCTTTCTCCGACATGTGATTAGACAGCTAGTTATAAAATGAAAAATGTTGTTTTAAGTCAAACTTGTTGATAACAGTATTGTGAAATTTGCATATCTGTCTTCAGAGTTATAATACCATATTGGCAATAGATACATATTTTTTTTCTGCTTTTACATTTTGTGATGTCACCTGTAGTCATCTGCTTGATAGAATTCTAAAACGATTTATTATTCTGGTTTCTAGCTCTGTCCAGATGTTTAGCTACAGGGCAGTGTTACTGCCCAGATTAGCACAGCTGGTTAGAAGCACTGTGCTAAATATGTAGAGCATCTGTGGTTTGTCTTGGGAAGTTGAATTTCAATTAATTGAATGTGCAGCTAACTTAAAAGATCTTGCTTTTCAGTTAAACCGACGATGGTGCAGAGCTAATTTTAAAAGACAAGGATAAATAGTACAACAGAAAACTTAAAAAATAAATGCCCCAGACTACATAAATAGACTGAAAATAAATGTTTAAATAAAACTTTACTGTTTTATATGGAAAGTCTGAGTCTATTTTCAATATTGATACATGAAAACAGGACGTATTTGTAAGATTACTTGAAAACTAAACTTTGATTTCATTAAGAATTTAGTTTAAGAGGCCACCATTTCTTCCTGTGTTTTCTCTGCTTTGGGGTTTACTTTCATACAAGAATAAAAAAAAGTTAAGTCAAAAGTAATCATTCCAACAACACTATACTGAGCCAAAATTAATCAGACAGCAACTACAACTTATACCACTTATGATTACAGTTGTGATTTTTAGATGAATTTCCTGGCTTAATATTCTGCTAGGAGGTCTTTTGTCATTATTTAGACATTTGGAAAATGGATTTTATGAAAAAATATTCTAACAGTGAATGCTTACAAAACCTTCCCGTGAACATCTGCAACAAATTAAATAAGCTTGTAAATATAATAAATAGCCTAACTTGAAAAGTACTAGGGAGTAAACAAAACTTGATTCTATTTTCTTTGGCTAGCTACAAATAATTTTATTTGTAATGGTTTTTGCAGTCTCTGTAGTATACACACAAGATACCTGCCTGATATAAGGGACCACGAAGCTGATTAGCTTTAAAATAAAAGGAAAAAAAAGGTAGAACTAAACTGCAAGCCCAGATTCCACACATAACATGAGTTTGGAATTACATAATTTTCAAGCATCTAAATGTGTGAGGCTTCATTGGCTCTTTCTTTGGGCTGTGCTATGGATTGAATGTGTCCCCTCCAAATTTATGTTGAAGCATGTGTCTGTGTTAAAGACAGGACTTTATGTAGATAACCAAGTCTTAATGCAGTCATAAGGATGCAGTTCTGATCTGCAGGAACTGGCATCTTTACAAAAGAGGAAGAGACACTACAGATTGCTCTCTCTCTGCCATGTGAGGACATAGTCAGAAGGCAGCTATCTGCGAGCCAGAAAATAATTCTCACAAGAACCAGACATGCTGGCATTCTGATCTCAGAATTCCAGCCTCCAGACTGTGAGAAAGTACATTGCTGTTGTTTGAGTCACCTAACCTATGGCGTTTTGTTACGACAACTCAAGCAGACTACAGCAGGCTAACTCATCCAGTGATGACATCTGTTTTAAAAGAAGTACTTCATTAGTGAACCAGGTTATAAAGCTTTTTCATAGTTCAAATACTGCGAAGCGGTTTGCACAGTTGACTTCAGCTTGCTTTGTAGGTATCCATATAGATATTTAGAAATTGTAATTAACAGGTGAGTAAACTAATAGTCATAAGCTTTATTTTTCAAGAAAGTGAACCTTACACCTTGGTTATCATAAAGTCATTCCGTGGGATGACACATACCATAAGACAGGAGATAGTCCCTCAAGGGAATTTTAAAGATCATCACCTGTTTAGAAGATCCGTGGGACCTTTCCAGTTTCCCTGATATTGGTAACAATATCTGGCTTTTAAAAACAGGAGAAATTAAACTTGGTAGCATTTTGCTATTTGAATGACCTACTCCGTGGAATTACAGCAGCAAACTAATCCTTTAGGAGCGATGGCTCTATCAATCTTTGGATTTTTCTAATGTGGAAGCTACTCAATTGCATCTCAGAAATCAGGGAGGTAATTACTCATGCAGACAGCACAAAATGAAAGAAAAAAAATGCAAGTTCTGCTGAGTATCCCTTTTAGAACAAGCCGTGGAACAAGGAAAACAGCCTCTATAATCAGTCAAATTCTTCCACTAATTTTTCAGGTGTTGAAGGCTGTAGTGAGAATACATGCTATGAAAGTTAACAAAGCAAAGTGGCTTTAAGAGTGGATCTTAAAACAGAAAAAAAGAAAGAGGCATTTCCTATTTTTAAGGAAGAATTCTACTGGGAGTGAAGTTCAGATTCTTCCAACTTTATTGCTTTAAGTAAACGTTCTAGGACTTAAATTTGATGGTATCTTATGGGTCATTTACCGAAAGTCTTGTCACTTTATAAATTATAAATATTATACAAAAATGCTAATCAGTGAAGTGAATTAATTCAAGTGTTTGCCTGGGACAAGTTGGGCTTTTCAAAAAAACTGTGAAAATGAATAAACTGTAGGAAAGAATTTGAGAACTTCTGTATTGGTACATCCCAGATTACTTCATATTTTTTCATATTACAAAATTCTAAACAATTTTTGATTTTTCTAGCTGAAAATCCACTTTACCATAAAATGTTTGCCTATAAGCATTTAAGTAACTAAGGAGGTTTCAGTTTCTTTACAAAAAAGTGAAGGGAGATAGCACTGTTATTATATAGCTTGCAGACGTTGGGTTTGGCATTGCTTGACTTTCTATTTTTTATATGGTGCACACGAAGATTTGTTTATAAGTGCCCTCTGCCTTCTACTCAGCCTTCCCTGTTTCGCAATCAAACCTGCATATTCTTATGTAGGGTGTTTAATTTGAACATTTATTTTTAATTAGCATGCTTTCTTCTTCTTAGGAAAACAAAGGAGTGAGAGATAAGGGTAAGCAAGCTGTTTATTATTGTGATTATGGACAACAAATTTGCTGATTTCCAGTTGAAATTCCTTTTATAGATAACCCATCTTTCAGATTGCCAGCCATATGAGAGCAATCTTGTGCCATGAAAATAGTAAAAAATGATATAATTTTCTTAGACTGCCAGCTTTTCTGTGATGCTACATTTATAGGGATGAGAAATAGCTTTGAAGAATATTGATATTTCTAATCTATATAAATGAGCTGGCTATACACTTGATCTTACCAGCACTTTTTTCCCCCCTTAGAGTTGTGCAATTTTGACTTTAGCAATAATTTTAAAAGCCATCGGTGACAATAGGCCAAGAAACCGAGAGAGTGGAGGTTTAGTGTTCATCATTATAGCTGGGCTTTTGTGTGGCCTTTAGGAATCACAGGCTGTTGAGGTTTCCTTTTGGACAGGTTCCAAATAATGCAAAAGTGAACTGCTTTTCTTCAGAAATTCAATTCAAAGTTCACAAAACCGTAATAGGATATAAAGATTGAGTTTTGTATTTCCTCTCACTCTTGCTACTTTAACAACTGTTTTGTACGAAATTGGCATTTTCCATATTGGTGAAAATCTTACTGGATGACAATCTTTGGATAATTAATGGAATTCAGTCTTGATGACTAATATTAAAAAAAAAGAATCAGAATTCAAAGTATGTTGAAAAATAGAGGTATCAAATTCATACTGTGTTGTTGAAAGTTTATATAAATAAAGCATGCCAGCACTAATATGGAAGACCTAGATTCATTTCTGTTTTATTGACTATTTCAAAAATTTTAATTTCTCTTTTCTCACATGCTTTTTCTCATAAATAGCTATAGGCACAAGACAACTGAGATAAAGACATACATACACAAAATGTTATGGGGTATGAAAGGAGGGAGATAGTGTGTATATTAAGAAAAATGCCATGAAGGAAGTGACATTTAAAATGGACCTTAAAGTAGAGGTTAGGATTTCTTTTGGCAGAGAGGACCTCAGAGATGCTTTGGGTAGAATAATCTGACCACAGTGTATGGGTTCGATAAATATGACTGGAGAAAGATGGGACATGAGTTCTGACAGTCAAAGCAGGGAATATAAAATGTGTGAACCAGGGTGGTGGTGATAAGAATGGGAACAAATGTACACGAGAAAAAAAAAAAAAAAAAGAATGGGAACAAGGATTCATAATGCAAAAGGTATTGAAATTTGGAACCTAGTTATAAAGTTGAAAGCAAAAAAGGAGAAAAATACGAATCTACTATTTTTAAGTTAAGAAACTGAAAATGTGGTTGAGATGTAAGATATGTAGAAATGTTTTCTGCTATTGCAAGTAGGGAACTAGAATCAGGAGTTAAATGTTATATCTGGGAGTCATTGCCATAAGTGTGATAATTGAGACAATGGGAATGATTGCATTTCCAGACCAAACAAGTATAGAAGAGAAGGGAAAGGTCTTAAGGACAGAAGTTTAGGAAATACATTTCCCAGATGACAGGATTTTTAAAAAAAATCATTCCAAGGTAAACCTACTTATGTCAGACATTGTAACAGAGGAAATTTTCAAGAAAGTTTAGTTAAATTTATCTGTAATTTAGACATAAGAAAGAGGATGAGGCAGAAAACTCATCAAGGTTAAATTTTCTTTTCTAACTCCATTGATTTATATATACATGAATATTCATATGTAGATCATATATAAATTTTCTTTGTGACACTGTATCTGAATAGAATAGCTTGAAGAAAAAAAAAAAAAACTTGTTCCCATTGTTTACAATTTTGATACATTTGCCTTGTGATTTCTATAAGGTAGAAATAAAAGATGGTTATTGAGAGCTGATGACCGAAGACATTTTCCTCTTGTTGTCACTCATTTCCCCTTAGGCAAGTGTTTCATCTTCTCCCTTAGCCAATTCCTCCCTGTCACAGCCTCTCTCTTTCTCAAATTCAGACCGTAAGTTGAATAGAGCCTCTGAAAACAATAAATCCATTTTCAGTTAGAAGATAAAAAACCCGGTAAGCATTAGAATGCTCTGAGGCCATGTCTTTCTCCACTCAGAAAACATTCACTTCTTGTTTATTCAGAAATAAAATGGCATCCTTGGAAGGAAGAAAAACATATGTGTGCCCTCAAGAGTGAACTCTCTGTCTAGTAGGAGAAAACAGCAAAAAGCTGGTCCTATCTTTTTTCATTTTTACTTTAGAAAACACAAATGCCTTTTGATGTCAAAATAAGAGAGCTGAAATTTGAATAGAATACATTTCTCCAGTCATACAAACAAGAAACTTTTTCCCCATGCTCTTAGCCTTTCTTAAGAGGGTGAAAAAGGGGACAAAACTCTCATAAGGAAGGGGATAGGTGGAGAAATTGTGCTGAACACTGGTGAGTGTGTGTTAGTCACTCAGTTGTGTCCGACTCTTTGTGACCCCACGAACTGTAGCCCGCCAGGCTCCTCTGGCCATGGAATTCTCCAGGCAAGAATACTGGAGTGGATTGCTATTCCTTTCTCCAGAGGATCTTCCTGAGCTAGGGATCATCACAGCAGATTCTTTATGCCTTGAGCTACACTGGTAGAATTCTCATATTCTGTTTTCTTTCATTGTTGTCCTAAAACAAACAAACCACAACAGTATTGCAACAGCACACTCAGGACTTCTCTGAAAAAGATATGGTATTACTCTTACCTATGGCATCTTTCGGAGAAGGCAATGGCACCCCACTCTCATACTCTTGCCTGGAAAATCCCATGGACGGAGGAGCCTTGGTGGGATGCAGTCCATGGGGTCGCTAAGAGTCAGACACGACTGAGCGACTTCCCTTTCACTTTTCACTTTCATGCATTGGAGAAGGAAATGGCAACCCACTCCAGTGTTCTTGCCTGGAGAATCCCAGGGACGGGGGAGCCTGGTGGGCTGCCGTCTATGGGGTCGCACAGAGTCGGACACGACTGAAGCGACTTAGCAGCAGCAGCAGCAAGGCATCTTTATTTCCTAAGTGTGAGACACAAAAGAACCAAATACTTCCTAACAGTCAGCAAATCATTGTGTATTGAAAAACGATAGAGAGGCAATATTGTTGAGTTTTGAGCTGTACTAGACTGTTTATTGGGTTTTTACCAGAATTTCTTTGAAGACCTATATGACTGGTGATCAGTAAATGTCTTCTTTTTGAGAAGCATGGCAGGTTGGTTCTTAGAATTTTCCTTCATGGAGCTTACACTTTTGTTGCTAGAATTATCCTTAGTCAATATTTTTGTTGCTGTTGTGAGTGGGGTATTTCATTTCATCATTTACAATTGTTTTTTTAATATCATAAAATAAAAAAATCAGTTGTTAAAGTACACTTATGCACTTGTCACTATTCATCATTATACTTAAAAACTCAAGTATTTCCATTAACTGAAAAATAAGCTCAACTGGCAAAATAGTAAAAATAGCATTAATAAAATATTAATTTAGGCCTTGATATAGGGCAGTTTGGTTAAGTTTTCTAGTGGTGATCTCATTTAGTCTCACAATAGCCTGCGAATTGGTGCCCTGTGGTCTGTGTTTCTAGATGAGGAAACCGAAGCTTAAGGATGTTCTTTTGTAGACATACAGCTGGTAAGCGGGGAATTTCGGATTCAGGCCAAAGCAGGTTGACAGGTTTTTAACCTCTAAGGTTATTTTGGTGAAAGAAAAAAAAAAAAAAAAGTAAAGCCAAGAAGTAAAACGAACAGCAAACACATCCCCAGTCCACTCATAGCTATATAAACTACTTTTTTTGGATTTCATATTTTAATACATTTTAAAACAATAAAAATTTTTATAACTTTAAAATAAACTCTTTTCATTATTTTCTTTCTGATACTGGTGTATTTTCAACAACATGTTCATTTGATTAGAATTAGCAATTAGATGTGTTGAATAAATTATATTTTGTAAATTCACGGATTTTTGACTTTTAAATTTTCTTTTGCATTCTTTGGTTTTTTGCTGTCATTACTTTTTTCCTACCTTCTAGAGCTGCATTTTAATACATTTTTAATCTTATTTTTGGAAATAAAATCATTAGATAACAGCAAATTTACCGTTGAACATCATTTTGACTGAATTCCATAGGCTGTAGTTGGGTGGGTTTTTATTTTTCTTAGTTTTTGGATCTGTAATTTTCATATCCTCTTTGATTCTATAATTTTTAGGGAGTATTATAATTTTATTACCTAGCTTTGGAGAACATTACTGTTGCTATTTTAAATTTTATTATTTGTTTCTAGTTTATGGCACTGTGAGTAAGAGAACAGTCTGAATTCTCTGTATGTTTTGAATTATATTGACTTTCTTTTGTGTATCTTGTTAGAAAATTTATTTTTGATTCTTCTAAACAAGGTAAGCTCTATGGAGGACAATTTACTCAACACTAGAATTCACCTTTTTAATTTGTATTATTTAAATACTCTAGGTTTAAATTTAGGTAGTTCATAATAAACTGGTCAAAGATTACTGCTTTAATTTTGTTTCTGTCCATTTCTATTTTGTTTCTAAGACTTTTGCTTCATATATTTTGATAGTAGTGGTATAGTAATATAATCTGATATTCAGATTAGGACACTTTAAAATTAAAGGAGGTGCTATTAATGGGGATGGGACCACAGGCTTATATTGGGATCATCCTATAAAAATTTGTATTTTTGGTTACCCTATGCCTGTTTTCTTTTTTGCTGTCTGCCTAACAGAGAAATTGCCATCTTTGAGAACTACTATAGTTAGTACTTTGGGGTATTATTGAATTTGGGGAAGAACATATTAACCTCTTTTTACCAAAGTGTTTCAAAGCTTGCTAATAGTCCTGATAAAGACCTGACATTGATAAAAAGCCTGAGTTATGCATAGAGCCATACCCTTTTCTTCCCTGAGCTGCATATTCTTGGCTTTCCCCAAGACACACTATCCACTCTCTCCACCCTCTTCTGTGTCCTAGTTGATTGATCTGAGATTCAAAACACCTTGCCTTTTGGCTTCCAGCAGGATTTTGCTGGGGCTTCCCAGGTGGCTCAGTGGTAAAGAATCTACCTGCTAAACAAAAGACGTGTGTTCGACCCCTGGATTAGGAAGATTCCCTGGAGAAGAAAATGGTAACCCACTTCAGTTTTCTTGCCTGGGAAATTCTTTGGATAAAGGAGCCTAGCGGGCTTACAGTCCATGGGATCACAAAGAGTCAGAGATAACTTAACGATTAAACAGCAGCAGCAGCAGCAGGATTCCACTGAATGACGCTCAGTAGGAGATTGGAGAAAAAGGGGAGTGATGGTGAAGAGCTTGGTTGTAACTATTCAAAACTGCATCAAGATTGCCCTACACCCACTCACACCTTGGTAAAGATCCCTTTATTGAACTCTCCTCTGGGATGTTCCATCTGTTTCCTGCCCACTCCATGACTAATACCCTATCAATGAGTGTATGACTGTGGTTTTATTCCTATATAAAAATGTTTCATGATAACTAACATTTTTATCAGAAGCATCTAAGCAATTGTAGAGAGAAGATGAGTTTTTTTTAAAAGATAAGAACCAAAAATATTTACCTAGGCATTCTGTAATATTAAATTGTTTTTGAACAAAGCAAAACACATGGTAAAAGGAAATAAATGCATCTTATCAATTTTTTAATATGCATTCACTGATTTATTTCATTAAATTATGAATTCTTAACATATACATTGAGGGCAAGGGTGGCCCCAGTTCTTTTGGATTTTATAGTATATGTGGGAGAGCACCTAGCTGGAGATGTGATGATGGCCATGAAAAGGATGAGCAATGATTCTGGTGAAGAATAACAAGAAGACCTAATCTAGGGGCATGTGTGCACGTGAGGGGGAGTATTAAGGAAAGGATGTTACATTTGAAGTTGAGACCTGAATGATGAATTAGGTAAAGGAAGGGTGAGATGTGAGGTTAGGATGATTCAGGCTGGTATGTTTAGTAAAGATTCTGAAGGAATTGGTCTTTATGGGCATTTACTTTATGGAAAGTTACTAAAATGATTTAATCAGAAAAGTAACAAAAACTATTTATTTAAAAAAAGATCCCCCTGAGTGATTAGTGAAGTCTGGATAGAAGGAAATTAGAACTGGAAGCAATTAGATAGCTATTGGTGGTGGTTTAGTCACTAAGATACGTCTGACTCTTTGCAACCACGTGGGCTCTCACCCACCAGGCTCCTCTGTCCATGGGATTCTTCAGACAAGAAAACTGGAGCGGGTACACTGGAGCCATTTCTTTCTCCAGGGGATTTTCCCAACCCAGGGATGGAAGCCAGGTTTCTGGCATTGCAGTCAGATTCCTTACTGACTGGTCACCAGGGAAACCAGTAGTCTAAAAATATTGGGTGGTGCCCTGGAATAAAGGCAGTGAGAATGGAAAGGGATGGAGTTTTCCAATACAGCAAGGATGAAATTATATCCCACAATATGATTATACTGACTGAACCTTGCAATTGATTAGATAAGATTGTGATGAATATGAGTAAATGATTAATTTTAAGTATATGTGCAGAAAGAGCAATGTGGTCAAGGAGGAGTTACTCTACTTCATTAGGTCAGTGACTTTTAATCCTGTTAAAATCAATTGCAGTGACCTACCTCCTGGTTATCCAGTGGCTAGGACTCCAGGCTTTTAATGCAGGGGGCCTGGGTTCAATCCCTGATCAAAGAATATTAAAAAAAAAAAATCAATTGCATATGTTTTCAAAACTATAGTTTTATTTTGTCTGTATCCTGGAGATCCTGATTAAGTAGGTCCCTTGAATGTTCTTTCCATATGGAGATGACTTAATTTGCGTTTAACACTCTCCTACAGTTTTGACTCTCTCCTACAGGTCTCTCCATACAGAGAGAATTTAACTTGGCTTCCACATAGCAGAGTGTCTTCATAACTGGCAGACAGTTATATCAAGGATCAGAGCCCTAAGAATGGGTGTTTTGGGTAAGATGTACTGTTTTTTATGATGCAGCCTTGGAATTTGCATAGCATTTCTCTGCCATACTTTATTGATTAAGCAGTCATAAGGCTGCCCAAATTCTAGGGGCAGGTACACCTGATTTCTCACTGGGGTTAATGGCAAAGACTTTTAAACAAAATATTTAAACTCAGTGTTTTAAAACTACCACAGATGTTTGTCTGTTTACTATTGATTTTCCCTCTTTGTTTATTATGGCTGTGAATCATTTGTAGTTTAGGATTATTGAAAATTGTTTTGACCATGTTGCCATCTATCCTCATATTTTTTCAAGTTAAAAATATCATATTTAAATAAAAATGAGTAAAAATGAACTAAATAAATGAATTTTCAGAGATTGTCTAAGATCACATCTGTTGATAATTCACTCATAGATGACAACTCAATTTTAAGATTAAGCAGGCAAAACATATGGTAAGATTTCAGTGAAGCAAATATTAAGAAATTGAGGAAAAAAGAGTTGAAAATTACTTGATATGATCACATTTATATCTATGTCAACATTCTATTTTGCCTCTGCTAATCTTTTTTAAAAAAATTCTAAAAAGTTGCAGTATCTGAGTTTCTGTAACCAANTATTAAGAAATTGAGGAAAAAAGAGTTGAAAATTACTTGATATGATCACATTTATATCTATGTCAACATTCTATTTTGCCTCTGCTAATCTTTTTTAAAAAAATTCTAAAAAGTTGCAGTATCTGAGTTTCTGTAACCAATGCTTGAATTTAATCTAATTTTGAGATATTTCTTGGTAATGGAAAATATACCTTGATAACACCAAAGTATCAAAATTAACACATTTTTTCTCTTTTTTTGTAGGTTTCAATAAAATTTGTTTTATTTAATTCTAGGTAATTTATTTTTATGACTTGGCAGAGAAGACTTTATTTTAAAGTACTTATTAGGAGCAGATTTATTTAAAAATATGGATTGAATTATAAATTATCTATATTCAAGTTTATATCTTTAGGGATTAGAGTTTCACTTGTATTTTTTTGAATAAATATATATGTTAATAGATACACTGTTTTGAATGATAAAATAGAAACAATTTTTAATCATACTGCAGAAAAGCTTTGAAAGAGGCATTAATTAATAAATATGGATCAATGTTCAAAACCTAATGTTCTTTTAAGAAAGATCACCTATTTAGCCCTTGTGTATTTAACACATATATGCTTCAATATATTTGATTGGGACATTAATAAAACCTTATTGCTTATATTAGCATCCACTTGTATAAAACAATTAACAGGCAAGAAGAACCAGGCACAATACATTAATCACTGATACAAAAGCAGAACAATTTAAAGAGTTTGTTAAAGATAATCACTTTTGATAAAAATAGGAAATGGAAATGTAATATTATTCTTTTAATTAGTCTATATACATGAAAGTGTAGGGGGATGATGTTCAAAGACCATATAAAACCACAGAGGGAGGGCTCCGTAACAGCCATATAATAAGCCAAAGAATCTACACTTTGTGTGTTAGGAAAAGACTAGGTCTTCATTATAATGATAGATAATGTCTTTAAGCAAATGGTCATGTCTAAAAAGTGTTTGTTTATTTTCAAAGAACACGTATATTTACCATTTTAGAATTATTTTTAGATTGCTCCCAGATAATTTTGGATCACATAAAAGGGAGATAAATACTAATGTCATTCTGAAGATATCTCAGATGCAGAAAATTTAAATTTGGCCTAGCAGTATACCGGAGAAGGCAGTGACAACCGATTCCAGTACTCTTGCCTGGAAAATCTCATGGACGGATGAGCCTGGTAGGCTGCATTCCATGGGGTCACTAAGAGTTGGACACGACTGAGTGACCTCACTTTCACTTCTCACTTTCATGCATTGGAAAAGGAAATGGCAACCCTCTCTAGTGTTCTTGCCTGGAGAATCCCAGGGACGGGGGAGCCTGGTGGGCTGNGGTCACTAAGAGTTGGACACGACTGAGTGACCTCACTTTCACTTCTCACTTTCATGCATTGGAAAAGGAAATGGCAACCCTCTCTAGTGTTCTTGCCTGGAGAATCCCAGGGACGGGGGAGCCTGGTGGGCTGCCGTCTATGGGGTCGCACAAGGTCAGACATGACTGAAGGGACTTAGCAGCAGCAGCAGCAGCAGCAGCAATATACCACACATCCTTTTGCTTTCTGAAGAGATGTTTTAGACCCTTTCTATTGCAATTGTGCTTTTAGCAAGATATTAAGGGCCTGCTGAACACAATTCCTAGAGACTATGTCACTTAAAGTGACACACTTGTAAAACATTCCCTAAATGGTTTATTGTTAACTTCTGGTGACAGGATAACCCCTATGGACAAATTTTATCAGTAAGGGCAAATATCCTCACTAACCTAAAGCATAACTGGAGAGATACTCATCAAAGCTTATCTCCTAGATGAGGGCATTGCAGCCAAAAAGAAACTGGCAAGCATGCCCTGGTAATAGTTTAGCAGTTGAGTTGTCAATTTGGAAAACTTGGAAGACATGAGGGAAAGGAAATTTTAATAGTGAGGTCTTGTGATGTATAGTCACTCATAAGATATTATTGGATAGAGATGTCTAGTATTAGTCCATACATGGAGCCAGGAAGACAAAGAGTACAAGTACTCAATCAGTATTGAGTAAATGAATCAAAAATAAATGTGAGAGAAGAGGGGAGGTTATTTATTCTTTTTTGTTGAGCACCTACTATTTTAAAGGCTTTGTATCAGATTCTGTAGGTACACTCTCATGTCTACCAGATTTCATTAGCCAAAGTTATGATAGGGCCACACCTGACTTTAAATGAGGCTGGGAAAGGCTGTTGAATCATGTGAACAGAAGGACAAAGAAAATTATTTGGTGGACACATAAGCTACTCTTGCCAGAATTTATGTTTTTATCCTATCAATCAAATTCTTCCTTTCAAACATATACCACACACACCTTTCCCACTTCTCTGGTGGTGTGGGAGGTTCTTTAAGTCTTAAGTCCTAACTTTGCTGTATATATTTCTATATATGTATATGATATATATATATTTATGATATATATCTATATATATGTGTATGATATGTATATATCTATATATATGTATATCTACTATTAGAATTTCCTTTTGCCTATATGCAGACATACATATATACACAGATATACACTGTATCTATATTAATATATAGCATATATATGTATATATATTATTTTTAAATAAGAACTGATTTTACATAAAGAGTCAATTTCATGATAGATATACTTTCTTTTCACCTCTCTTTGAAAGAAAGTACTTATTTTAAAGTCTAACCTTTCATTGAGGATATATTCTTTTTCAAGGATTTCGGCTTTCTTTGGTGTCTCAATTCCAACTCTTCAGCTCACATGTCTCCAGGATTTTATAATTTGTCCCTTAATGTTCATTAAATCCTTGGTTACCAAGGTTCACAACAACCACACACTGTCTGTCAATTCACACCCACAACCAGAACAGCTAAATCTTGCATTCACTCCTATTTTAGGTTTTTAATTTTTCTCCAGGGTCTGCCCTTGGAGATAACTCATTGCCTCATAAGGTCAGCTATGCACAAAAAAGGCCTTATGTTATATTTTCTATATTTCTAAATAAGTTTTTCACAGTAGGGGGTTTTGTGATAGCTAGTCAGTCATATCATTGGATGGAGAAGGAAATGGCAACCCAATCCAGTATCCTTGCCTGGAGAATTTCATGGACAAAGGAGCCCTGGCAGGCTACAGTCCATGGGGTCTCAGAGTCAGACATGACTGAGCGACTATCACTGATATTATTGGAAATGCAAGTCCTGGGACTGAACTTTGGAGCTGGACTATGCTACACAATTCAGGTTGCATAGACCTTGTAGCCATAATGAAAGAAGGGAGGATTGTAGCAAAGAAAAACTGGTCAATTTTATAAAAGTTGCAATCTACGTGTAGGTATTGCATTTCTCATTTAATTTTAAAGTCTTAAAACATACTTTTAATATAATCTACTTAATTACTTCAACACTGTTTTTTTTATATGTGAACTACTGGGAAGTCCCATATGTGAATAAACTGAGGACAAAAAAAGTCACAGACTTTTTCAAAGATAAAGTGCTACCTCACAGGTTTCTTGACAATATATGCCTTCTTATTTATTGCCTTCTATTCATAGAAACTTTGAGGAATTTAATTTAGGCTTAGCTTGACTAAAATTGCTGTGATATGTTTAAAGTGATCTAAAATAATTTTTTCTATAAAAAGAAGCAAAATACAAGAATATCCTCAAGACTAAGAAATGCATTATGATGTTAGCTACAGCAAAATGTAATTTAGTAAAAATTATCACATTCACAATGAACAGAAAAGTAAAGAAAAGTAAATTTCAAGGGAGTAAAGTTTTTTAAATAGGATAAAATTCAAAGGACATTCATACAGAAATCTAATTTAATAATGATAATTGGTTCTGTTTCATTTCACTTTTATCATAGCCATGGTTTTTAATTTTTTTTCCTCAACAATGTAGTCAAGTTTCCATTCTTTCCCTAGAGGGTTTACCAACGTCCAGAACTGTTGGATGGAAGCTTAGCTATGGGTTAGTGTTGCAAAATTCAGAAAACAACAAGAAAATAGGACACCCAATTAAAGTTGAATTTCAGGTAAACAACAAATAAATTTTAGTATAACTGTATTTCATCAAGGCACAAATATTACATGGGACATACTTACATTAAATATTTAGTATTTGTTTACTTGAAATTCAAATGTGACTGGTGCATGTGCATGCTAAATCACATCAGTCATGTCTGACTATTTGGGACCCTATGGACCATAGCCTGCCAGGGTGCTCTATCCATGGGATTCTCCAGGCAAGAATACTGGAGTGGGTTGCCATTTGCCATGCCCTCCTCCAAGAGATCTTCCTGACCCCAGGATCGAACTCGCGTCTCTTATATCTCTTGTATTGGCAGGCTAGTTCTTTACTACTAGCACCAGCTGGAAAGAGTAACTGGTAACCTGTATTTTATCAGACAACTCAACTATGGGTAATAGGCCAGAAGGGCAAGGGGCCCCACAGCAATGATAGCTGAGTGCTTAATCCATAATTTCCTGATTTTCTTGGAAAAAGATTCTTTGAGTTTTCATTTCATGGACTCTCCACTTTTACTTTCCTTGTTCTTTTCTGTTTACTTACTTGCTCCTCTTTATAGCATTGAGGAAGTAGAATAGATTAAGTGCTTCCCTGACAGCTCAGTTGGTAAAGAATCTGCCTGCAATGCAGGAGACTCTGATTCAATTCCTGGGTTGGGAAGATCTGCTGGAGAAGGGACAGGCCACCCACTCCAGTCTTCTTGGGCTTCCCTTGTGGCTCAGCTTGTGAAGAATCTGCCAGCAGTGCAGAAGACCAGGGTTCAATTCCTGGGTTGGTAAAATCCCCTGGAGAATATATTAAAAAAAAAAAAAAAAAAACCAAAAAACNTGGAGAAGGGACAGGCCACCCACTCCAGTCTTCTTGGGCTTCCCTTGTGGCTCAGCTTGTGAAGAATCTGCCAGCAGTGCAGAAGACCAGGGTTCAATTCCTGGGTTGGTAAAATCCCCTGGAGAATATATTAAAAAAAAAAAAAAAAAAAACCAAAAAACTCATGTAGATTAACGTTTCAACTGGAAGCCCTGTTAATTTGTGTTTATTATACGTATATACACACACACACGTACATCAATTCACACATATCACATATCAATACATACATATCACAATTCAGTATTGTTTTCTTCTTTAGGGAGTAGAATTTCAATTTTATTCTCCATTCTTCCAACACAATTATATTTAGAGAATCAGATATTTTTTTGTCTATTTGATTGCTAAGTTCACCTTAATCGTTAATAAATAAGTGGAATTCTCACACTGATTCAGTAATGTATCTCCAGTTACCTTTTGCCACCATGAAAAGTTTTTATTTATGACCATACCCTCATCTGCCCTTTAGCCAACATTCAATCCACTACATGTACATTTATGTCCATTCTGTTTTCCTCTTTTTGTAGACCTCAATCTTTCTGCCAAGACCTTGATCTCTGATGTGGAACTTTGTCAAATACTGTCTGAAAATGTAAGAGCACACTCTTCACTGCAAGAGGACAAAGCCAGTGTCTTCTTTTAAAGGCAGGAGAGTTCTGAATGTATAAACATTGGCATTTCCTGTTGGGCCTCTGTCAGACCCAAGCTGTTCCAGATATGAAATTTTGATTAGAAATTGCAAGAGGTATTGTATGGAAGGGCATCATTGGTCTGTTGTCTAGTGATTTCATAGTTTACAATAAAACTTCTCAAACCCTTTGTCAATGATTGAGGAAGAAGACAGAACAGTCAGTGCTAAGCGTTTCCCCAGAATGGACAATGGGAATGAAGAAATGTTTTTCCCTTCTTTTTTTCCCAGCTAAAACTATCTGTGGTAAAGGTCTTAGGAATAGATCAATTTGACTGCTTTATCTTAAGAGAGGCTTGGTGAACTGTGAATGAATATTCAGTCTTTTTAGAGAGACAATGATTAGATTTTAGTAGTTGGTTTGGGTTTTATGAGCAAACATATGTTTCCTATTCCGATTTGCTTTGGGATGAATGCAATTCTTTAGAATAAAGTGCCATATATGTATCTGTGTCTCTGTACCTGTCTATCTGCTGATAAGAATTCTCTTTTAAGAGCCAAATAAAGCTTGAAAGACATAAATTATCAAGATTTTTATCAGCTAAGATTATAAAACTAAGATTATGAAACTAAGCCATGCCCTGTGGGGCCACCCAGACGGGCANCCTGTCTATCTGCTGATAAGAATTCTCTTTTAAGAGCCAAATAAAGCTTGAAAGACATAAATTATCAAGATTTTTATCAGCTAAGATTATAAAACTAAGATTATGAAACTAAGCCATGCCCTGTGGGGCCACCCAGACGGGCAGGTCATGGTGGAGAGGTCTGACAGAATGTGGTTCGCTGGAGAAGGGAATGGCAAACCACTTCAGTATTCTTGCCTTGAGAACCCCATGAACAGTATGAAAAAGCAAAATGATAGGATAGTGAAAGAGGAAATCCCCTGGTCAGTAGATGCCCAATATTGAAAATCAGTGGAGAAATAACTCCAGAAAGAAGGAAGGGATGGAATCAAAGCAAAAACAATACCCACTTGTGGATGTGACTGGTGATAGAAGCAAGGTCCGATACTGTAAAGAGCAATATTGCATAGGGACCTGGAATGTTAGGTCTATGAGCCAAGGCAAAGTGGAAGTGGTCAAACAGGAGATGGCAAGAGTGATCGTCGACATTCTAGGAATCAGCGAACTAAAATGGACTGGAATGGGTGAATTTAACTCAGATGACCATTATATCTACTACTGTGGGCAGGAATCCCTTAGAAGAAATGGAGTAGCCATCATGGTCAACAAAAGAGTCTGAAATGCAGTACTTGGATGCAATCTCAAAAATGACAGAATTATCTTTGTTTGTTTTCAAGGCAAACCATTCAATATCATAGTAATCCAAGTCTACAATGGCACCCCACTCCAGTACTCTTGCCTAGAAGATCCATGGACAGAAGAGCCTGGTAGGCTGCAGTCCATGGGGTCGCTAAGAGTGGGGCAC
>SJYV01006527.1:475559-517922 GCA_006410875.1 Neotragus pygmaeus | reverse complement strand
AAAGACGCTGATGCTGGGAGGGATTGAGGGCAGGAGGAGAAGGGGATGACAGAGGATGAGGTGGCTGGATGGCATCATGGACTCGATGGACGTGAGTCTGAGTGAGCTCCAGGAGTTGGTGATGGACAGGGAAGCCTGGCATGCTGCGATTCATGAGGGTGCAAAGAGTCGGACACGACTGAGTGACTGAACTGAACTGAGCTGAACTGAAGTTTACAATTATAACCCTTTTCATACTCTGTTAAAACTTTGTTTAATTTTTCCTTAGTTTTAATTTTAGGAATGGAGTGTACTGATAATTATCTGACCTTAGCTGATAACGGAAATGGAAAACTGTAATATAATCTGTTTTTTCTCCACTGAGTCTGAACACCCCTTGCTGGGGATCAAAATTGTGGAGAATATTTTATATATATATATATACCCATATATATACACGTATTTTACATTGAAAAGACCTAAATACTCGTTTCTTGCAAAATATTTTGAATTTTATCTTTAACTATTGACATCCATGTTTTCAAAAATTAAATATTTTAGGTGACAAAATAAGGACCAAATATATTTGTTAAACATTTTATCTATGATATTCTTATAATCTATTTAGCACTTGTTTAAAAACAACATTCAGGTAAAATAGTAATACAAATGTTATCAGTAATACAAATAAAAATGTTTCAAGCTCTACAGAAGTTATCAAGAATCATACCTTTACCTTTTTCCTCAATTGTACCTATCCTCAGACTTTGCTACTGTATGTTTCAAGTATTTGTTCCAAGTTTAGGTACAAATATATGAATATAGTTATCTTTGATGATTTCTTCTTTGAATATTCTAAATATTGGAGTCCTCAATTGTTTAGTCTTGTCTCCCTTCTCTGTATATTCTAATTGTGGATTTTTTTTTTTTTGAATCCACAAATTCTTTAACATTCCTTTTCCCTCACTGATAGGTAGGGCCCAAGTACCTGCCTCCTGAATTTGTGTGGGTTCATGACTGCTTTGACCCACAGAAGCAGGGACTTGGTGGAAGTCACACTGTGTAACTTCTTAGTCTAGGTTATAAAAAGTAGTCAGCTTCTGTCTCAAAGACTGGATGTTCTTAATAACATGGATGTTTTTCTGTTTGCTATGTCACCTTGCCACAAGAAGTACAAGCCATAAGCAGAGATCATATATATGCATTTTAGTCAAGATCCTAAGTAAACTCTTCTAATTGACTAGACCAGGCACCAAATATGTGAGTGAAGGGCTCTTTGGGTGGTGTTCTCCACCAGCCATTCCCAGATATTCTGGAGAACAGACCATTTCCATTTTTCCTTGTCAAACACAAAGTCCCTGACTGTATATTTAGGTTGTTGTTTGATATCAGTAGATAACCAGAACACTAAGGAGTCTTATTGAGTACCATGGTTTTAAAAGCTATCTATAAAAAATATATTATTGATATGAAAATAACTAACTCCCTGATCAGTCTCTTTTGCTTGCTTCTTTAAGCTTTCACTTGGATATGCAACAACTACCTGTATAATAGGATTTTAAGAAAATTAAATGAGTTAATATACAGTAAGAGCTCAAAACACATTAAGCATTACATGAGTATTGCTTATGTTATTAATATTAATTCAAGCCTAAGATGATAAAAGCTGAATTCTTGAATCTTGCAGATTTAACACCTGACCCTCCTCTTGTCATTCAATCTTAGTAAATTGTTCTACCAGCCATCCTGACTGCTCATGGCCAAAATCTTGTTTGGTTTCTTTCTCACATTCCACCTAACAGCAGATTCTGTTGCTTTGCCTCCTAAGTATATGAACTTTATCTCTCCAGCTAGTGCCCACCACTGCAATTTGTCATTTGGATTACTGTAACATTTCTTAATGGATTTCTCTGTTTTACTCTTGTCCTCTACAATTCATTCTTTATGCCGGAGTGAAAATGACATTTCTAAACACAAATCAAATTATGTTACCTGATATAAACCCTCCAACAATTATTTCATTGTGCTCTTAATAAANTTAATGGATTTCTCTGTTTTACTCTTGTCCTCTACAATTCATTCTTTATGCCGGAGTGAAAATGACATTTCTAAACACAAATCAAATTATGTTACCTGATATAAACCCTCCAACAATTATTTCATTGTGCTCTTAATAAACCCAAACATTATGCTATGGCCCATGTGACCCTATGTGAACTGACCCTGGTCTACATCTCTGCTCTCAAGCCTCACATGTCTGTCTGTCATACTGGGTGTCTTCTTTTTCCTTCAATTCTTGGCATTCTCTGTGTTTAAATTCCATTTCCCTTCTCTGGTTTGCTCCTCGCCTTCCATGCTTTTGCTTGAATGAGCCCTTTTCAATGCAGCAGTCCCTGACCACTTTATCTATTGTTTGCACACACACCTTCTTCCATTCTCTATGGTGTTATCTGTATTATCTTCTCTACCACACTTTTCAGTGTGTGAATTATTACTGTTTAAATAACTTCCTTATATAGTTATTTGTTCATGTTATTGTGTTGTTATTCAGTTGCCCAGTCATGTCCGACTCATGACCCCATGGATGATAGCATGCCAGGCCTCCCTGTCTCTCACCATCTGCCAGAGTTTACCCAAGTTCATGGCATCAGTGATGCTGTCCAGTCATCTCAACCTCTGATTCCTTCCTTTCCTCCTGCCCTCAACCTTTCCCAGCATCAGGGACTTTTCCAATGAGTCTCTGTTTGCATCAGATGACCAAAATACCGTCGCTTCAGCTTCAGCTTCACTCCTTCCAGTGAGTATTGAGGGTTTTTCTCCCTTAAGATTGACTGGTTTGATCTCCTTGCTGTCCAAGGGACTCTCAGTAGTCTTCTCCAGAACCACAGTTCAGAGTTCTTTGGTGCTCTGCCTTCTTTACGGTTGGTCCCACACTCACAACCATACATGACTGCTGGGAAGACCATAGCCTTGATTATACAGACCTTTGTTGGCAGAGTAATGGCTCTGCTTTTCAACACACTGCCTAGGTTTGTCAACATTTGTTCATGTACTTGTTAACATTCCTCGAGAGGAGGGACTCTATCTATCTTTATCATGGGACAAAGATTGGTGTATAGTAGATAACTGACAATTGTTTCCTGTATGAGTACCTTTCTTCTCTCCTTCCTCACCTCTCTCCCTTCTTGTCTCTTTTCTCCCCTACTCCCTTACTTTCTATTTCTGTCTCTCTCTCTGTCTCTTTCTCACTATGTTGTGTACTCTCCTTTATATAAAAGTTATTGTTAATCTATAATACACATATACGAGTTGCTTTGTGCTCTTAATATATTTTATTTAATTTANCTGCTGGAAGAAAGAGAAGATTTTTCTGTGATAGTTACTGTGGGCACATTGTTGAGCTTCTGGAGGCAAACCTCCCAAATCAAACATTTTGGAAGTCCCCAGTTACTGAATTGTCTTGGAGTTCCTAACTCTGTGAGTTGTCTAGCAATCTAGTGAGCTTCTAGCAATTCATCCATTACAGTTTAGGTTTTCCTACCTAGTACTGGTTCCCTCCGCAGTTAGTGGTGGGAACTCCTTGTCTCCAGCAGTCTCTTCAATCTGAAGGACCATGGTTTTCCCTGAGTCTTCCACTGTCATACAGATCCAAGAAAGCTTGTTGACTTTTTAGTCTCTTCAGCCTTTTTTTAAAATCTTAAAACATTTTTTTTTAAATTTTTTTAACTGAAGGATAATTGCTTTACAGAATTTTGTTGTTTTCTGTCAAACCTCGACATGAATCAGCACTTGTTAGGGGGTTGCAACTTCCAAGCTCCTGACATATTCACTAGAAAACATTCTTCCTTGGATAATTTTCTTTAAACTTTAAACTTTTCATTTTAAACATTTATTGGTCTGAATCATGCAGAAAAGAAAAAAATAATGTAAATAAGTAAATAATTCTCAGCTAATGTTCTCTGAGTGTCACACTTTAACAGTAGAGATTTATGTTTAATCTCTGCTCCAAATATTTTACCTCTCCAGTTAAATGCTATTAATGTTTATTGAGCATAATAACTAAAAATTGCCTTAAATAAAAGCAAAGTACATTTTACCACATTTGGTAGTCCTCTCTTGCTCTTAGGGTTTTACTTTTTCCAGTTACTATGTAAAAGACATGTCTCTAGGGAGGTATAGTACAAGAATGTTCCTCTTTTGACTTGGGATGTCTTATTGATTCCTTCATTTTCTTCACTGTTGAGCCTATGCTTGCCAATACAGCCCCCTGTAGAGAGATTTTTTAAAATTCCCAAATGTTTTGAAGAATCCTTTAGAATGTAACTTCTGCCAGAATCTAATTAGACAGGAAACCTGGATTTGGGGAGACATTCTTTATAACTGGCTTATTTTTTCTTTATCCTTATTCTCAAAAGGAATTTTAAAAATATTGTCTTCATAATTATTCCTTCTCCTTATTTTTGGCCTTTTCCATAATGGCTTAAAAATTCTTCTAAACAATAAGAACAAATGTTATAAACAAACTCTTTCACAGGCTTTTTCTTCCTCACATCCTCCTTCTCTTCCTACACTCTGAATAAAACAAAGGCAAAACTTCACAAAGCAGATTTTCATGAAGCAAATGCAGAAATCATAAATCTAACAAAATAAGGCAGGGTTAATTTTTCATGACTTATCAATACATTTAGCTTTTCAGAATGACTTTTCTATCATATCTGAGGGATGTTGATCACATAAGCAACGAGCTAGCCTGGTGGTGGAAAGACTGCTCACCATTCTAGCATTGATTCTGCCCACAGAAATATGCAGCAAGTTACAAGTGGAATTTACCCTTTGGCCTTTAGCTCCCCCTCTTCTAAAACCAAGAAGTATTGTTTGCACTATGAGACCAGCTTTTCCACCAGCTGAAAGTGTTTGTAGCTTATTACTAAATGATCTTAAAACAGCTCCTGGAAAAATGGAACTTCTTTTTTCAGGAGCACAAGAACAACACCACCAAAAAAAACAGAGAGAGAAACCTAAAGTTACCAGTTAAAAAAACNCAGCTGAAAGTGTTTGTAGCTTATTACTAAATGATCTTAAAACAGCTCCTGGAAATATGGAACTTCTTTTTTCAGGAGCACAAGAACAACACCACCAAAAAAAAACAGAGAGAGAAACCTAAAGTTACCAGTTAAAAAAAGTGAAACCACTAATATTCTTCTAGATTTTTGTTTTTTTCTTGACATTTGTTTGGTGTTGAAATCATATTAGAAACTATGACCAGAATTATATGCATCTAAGAATACACAGTGATTCTCAATATTCACATTCCCACTTACTCATCACTTTCTTTACTTATCTTTAATAAGTAAAGTTTACTTATCTTTGCTTTTAAATTCTTGAAATGAAGGAAAATAAGTTGTAGGTATTTGCAGAGTTTCCAAAAATAAGGTTGGTATGCTCAAATAAAAGATGCCCAGTAGTCCGGAGAGAGAGATTTGTCTTCTAAAGTAATAGAGGACATAAACTGGTATGTTACAAAAATAAGATGTGCTTAAGAAAGTATAGAAAATGAAGAACATAAAAACTGCCTGAATTTCCTTTTATGTAGATAAATTTAGACAATGTTTAGATAATACAATTATTATATTTTAAAAATTAAACATGTGAATGTTAATTGTTATAGCTACTTATATCTTTTTACATTCAAGAAACTAAAGACTAAACTAGAGAATTGTTGAAGTTAGTGCCGGAAGTTGAAAGAAAATCAAATACACCTTCGTGTCTCTCAAACCTGCCTGTTACTGCTGAATGCTTAGCTCTCCATGGTAATATTAATAAAAAGTATATGCAAATAATGTTTCATGAGGGGAAAAAAGTGGCTAAAATACACAATGCAAGTGGGAAAAGAACTAAAGCTAGAAAGTGTTAAAATGCCAAATGTGATTTTCTTGGTTTAATCATCTCAGATTTCAGATTAAGAACTGAGATTTATTTAAGTCTCTTTTGTTGAGGCATAAGGATGAAGTTCTTGTCAGAAAATTGTTCACTTTTCTTGGCTGTAGTAACATTATAAATGCCATACAAATACTGTTTTTCTTCAGAGCCTGCCAAAAAAAGTGGTAATAAAGAGTTAACTAAATATATCCACATCTCAAAACCATTTTAATTTTAATTTTAGAAAAAGATTGTAGTTAATTCACTTTTAAAGGCTGCAAACTTTCTTAATTGTAAGAAGTAAAAATGGAATTTATATATGAAAAACTGTATGGTTTGCTAAGAAAAAGAGAGAAAGAGACAGAAAGAATGTACCCACTCAAAAATGATTGGTAATCACTCTCAAATCTTTTAAGAGATGAGTGTGATATTAAGAATGAGGATGAGTGCTAGTTTAATTTTATGCTCTCTAGTTTACATAATCTCAGAGAATGTAAGGTGAAAAGCGACTGACCATACATTACTCTCTGTTGTTTAATTTTCTGGTCTGAATTTCAGTGCTGTCTTATATGTTGTAACAAGATACAAAATGCTCCCCCTTGCAATACCAGTGCTTTAATTCCAAGGGGATACAATTCCTGGAACTGGAATTATTAAAAAAAAAATTATGAAATATTTTCCAAAGTGGTCCTTTCTCCAAAATGGCTGTAGTTTTAAAGGATTACAGATTATTCTTTTTCCTAGTTGGAGGTGACAAGGAAAGGTGAAAAGGGATGCAGAAACAAGCAAAATGCTGGTATTCAAAAAAATTAACTTTATTGGCATATGATTTACATGAAATAAACTTCACAATGTTTAATTGTACAATTCAAAGAGTTTTGAAAACGTTTACAGTTGGATAATCCATACCACTATCATGACATTGGAGTTTCTCATCATCTCAATAGGCTTCATTTCCATGTGCTTCCTTGTTGCCAGCCTGCCACCAACTTTTGGCAACAACTGATCTGTTTTCTATCTTTGCTTTTTTAAGAATTTTATATAAATAGAATCATAGAGTATGCAGTCTTTTGTTTCTTTTTTTTCATTTAGCATACAAATGTGAAATTCATCTATATTGTCATGTATATCAGTAGCTTTTTTTCTTTTTGCTGTTGAGTTGTATTCTATTGTATGGATTTCTTTACCAGTTGATAAACATTGAGTTTTTTTTTTCTATCAGTGATAAAGACTTTATGAACATTTGCATCCATGTCTTTGTAAAAATATATAGGAATAGGATTTCTCTGTCATATAGTAAATTTATATTTAACTTCATAATAAACTGCAAAATTGTTTCTTAAAATGGTAAGAAACCATTTTGCCTTTCTTCAAGCAATGTATTAGAATTCTAATTTCTCCATATTCTCAAGAAGACTTGGTATCTGTTCAAACCTTTTGCTCACTTTCGTTTGTTTTTAAAGTGAGATTGTCTGTCTTTCTGTCAGTGGATTTTAAGGCTTCACATATTCTTGATTTTAGTTTTACTTTTTTTAATAGTGAATAAAAGTTTTTCATTTTGGGCAAAGTCCAAGGCATCAATTTTCTTCTTTTATGGATCCAAGTTTTGGAATACTATGTAAGAAATGTTAACTGTCTTAATGTCACAAGGATTTTCTCCACCATTTCCTTTTGTTAGTTTTACAGATTTAGCTTTTACATTTGTACCTCTATGATCCACTTCAGGCTAATTTTTGCAAATGGTATGTGGTAAGGGTATTTATTTATTTTTGAATAGATTATTTATTTTTATATAGAAATATCCAACTATTCCAGAACATTTTTCAAAAGACTATTTTTTTCCCTTGAGTTATCTTGGCATGTTTGCCAAAATGAGTTTATTATATATGTGTAACTCTATTTCTCAACTTTCTATTCTATTCCATTGAGTTAAATATCTATCCTTTGGCCAATGCCACAGCATCTTGATTACTGTAGCTTTATTGTAAGTCTTGATTTATAGGATAGAATTAATTCCACAACTATGTTCTTCTTTTTTGACATTGTTTTGGTCTTTGCATTTCATGTAGACTTTAGAATCAGATTATAATTTATACCACAAGTATGACTGGATTTTGATTGAGACTGCAT
The DNA here is from genome assembly GCA_006410875.1 of Neotragus pygmaeus. NCBI lineage: Eukaryota > Metazoa > Chordata > Mammalia > Artiodactyla > Bovidae > Neotragus > Neotragus pygmaeus. Next base: position 509,894 of record SJYV01006527.1, on the reverse strand, counting down.
TGGCATCTATAAACCAGTTTTTCTAGGTCTTCTTTCTTTTCTTTTAGCCTTTTTTTTTTTTTTTTAGTTTTTAGTGCATAAGGATTGTACATTTCTTATTAAATGTAACCCTATAAATACTGTATCTAGTGACATTTAAAAAATTTAATTGGGTGTTACTAGTATTAAAGAGAAGGCAATGGCACCCCACTCTGGTACTCTTGCCTGGACGGAGGAGCCTGGAAGGTTGTAGTCCATGGGGTTGCTGAGGGTGGGACACGACTGAGCGACTTCACTTTCACTATTCACTTTCATGCATTGTAAAAGGAAATGGCAACCCACTCTAGTGTTCTTGCCTGGAGATTCCCAGGGACGGGGGAGCCTGGTAGGCTGCCGTCTATGGGGTCACACAGAGTTGGACACAACTGAAGTGACTTAGTAGTAGCAGTATTTCGGAATATTGTTAGTATGTTGATCTTGTTTGTATCTTATAATTTTGCTAAACTCATTTCTTTGCTGAAGAAGGAATAAAGAGGTAGCAAGATGTCAAGATTGGTTAATTCAATATTATGCAATAATCAAAGATCTAAATTTATAGCTCAGCTCTGCCAGCTGATTGGTAGCTTTTGACTGCAGATTTATTTTGTCATAGTCATAAAATGGCTGCAAAACTTCCAGATATCATATTCTCACACACAGACATATGAAAAGCAAAGCCTAGTTGAGAAAATACTTCTTCTGATGCCATTTTATAAGAGATTCAGCAAAAACTCTTTCCTTGTGGCTCATTCATGCAATTTTGTATCCATTGCAAACCCATTCTTGGACAGCCATAGTCAAGGAGACCAGATTCACCATACAACTGGCCTTCACTAATCAAGACTCACCTACTGTGTCTGGAGAAAAGCCTAACTCCTCTAAAGCATGTGACTACCTTAAACAAACAATTTCGTTAGTTTGTTTTTTTGCCAAAACAAAATCACATTCTTTTTAGGAGGAAGAATGGGGAATGACTAATGGGTAATCAGAAAGAGTTTTTCAGGCCTCTGATAATTTTAAGAATGATTTTACATGCTTTTAATCACTTGTCTACAGAACACTAAAAATAATTATTTTAAACTTGACTTACATTTATGTTCTGAAATAAGAACATGAGATGGTATTCAGTTATCAGTTCATATTCAGTTATGATAGTCCTAAATCAAATCTTGATAGGCTAGTTAATGGGACAGGAAGTCAAGTACAAAACTATAGTACTTATACACAGAAGATTTTAGAAAAACCTTTACTCCTCTTTGGTAAGATATTCTATGTAAGATTTTCCATATTTATAAACTTAAGTTAATCTTATTTGACTGAAACAATGGCAAAGCAAAAACCTTTATTTGTGTTATTTTTGGATGCTATAAAATGGCAAAAATGAGTAAGAGTATTTTATTTGTAATCTTAAAAAAAGAAAGACATTAATGTAGCCAAAAAGAAACTGGCCAACTAACAACACATGAGGAGACTATAAGAAAACAAAGCACAAAACTGAAAAGTTGTTCATTGATCTCTTAAAATAGATATTTGTATGTGAGTGGTTGAGTGCAAAAAGGTCTACTTAAATTCAAATATAAATTCAAAACAAGCAGTGAATCAAGAATTTAGACAGTTCTTTCACTTATTTTCTTAATTTAAAAAGCGCAGTATTTTTGGTATATGTGATCTAGTTCATTTAATCACTTCTCTCCGAAAATATCTTATGTCCCAAAACCTTTAATATAACACTCTAGAATTAAATGTTAAAACTTTAAATTTGAAAGTTAAGAGTGTAATAGCTTTATTCACAAATTAGAGTATTTTGTGTTCAAGTGGCAAATTTTTGCATTTATGTATGATAATGACTATGGAGAATTATCTTTTCTGATACCATATATATAATATGACATTTTAATGCATATAGAAACTCATTGTGTGTGTGTGTATCACACTGCAGCCTCATTAAGCACCACACAGGGCATATACTCAGGCACCTAGAAAAATATCCTGAAACAATCCTGAATATTAAAATACTTCAGCTTCTTAGTGTTTGGGAGGTTAGGAGTCTCTGGGAACATTCAGCCACAGGTAGCAGGGGCAAAAGCAGTGGAAAATAGTCTCACCGGATCTGCCCAGTGTTGTACAAGGGTAAAGACTGGGTAAGCATGTGGATGGCATGAGTACATAAATGCATATATGCTGGTAGATTCTTGAACCACCTCAGTCTTAACTCAGTAAACACTACATTAAACATACCCCAGAGGGAAGAAATGAGGAGGGCTGAGGCCAGGGTCTCAGGATCCAAAGGCATCCAGGGCCCTTAAAAGAACTTTTAGCGTTGGGTGGAAAGTATAGGAACTAGAAACTCTGTTCTCAAAAAGGGAGGGTGAGGGTTAAAGGTATTGACCAGCACTCCTGGAATTAGTGGCTTTCAAGTCCTTTTTCATACTCCTAGCCATGTATACATTTTTATTTTTAGAGTAAAAGACATTAACCATTAAATAAAAATTCTAGGGGATGAAATTCTCCTTCTAAGAACAACTTGTGTATTATTCTTCTTCAGATTAGAGAGTTTGGAAAATCAAGCGCTGAGTCAGTAAGAGATGAAGCCTCTAAGGATCAGATGGTGAGCAGGACAGATTTTCTCCTCTCCACTCTCCCTACCTGCACCTTCTCTTGCAGCTTTTGAATACATTTGTCTCTTGGTATTTGTGGGGGATCAGTTCCAAGAATACCTGTGAATATAAAAATCCATACTGCTCAGTACCTTCTACAAAGGTACTTGTAGCATACTACAGTGAATATGGCTTCCCAACTGGCGCAGTGGTAAAGAATCTACCTGCCAATGCAGGAACTTCATGAGATACGGGTTCGACCCCTGGGTAAAGATCACCTGGAAGGAATATGGCAACGCATTCCAGTATTCTTACTTGGAAAATACCATGGAGAGAGGAGCTTGGCGGGCTACAGTCCACGGGGTTGCAAAGAGTCAGACATGACTGAGCAACAGAATACAGAGAGACAGAGCCCACAAGAGCACAGTCCACCCGCTTATCTGCACTTGTCAACCAGCTGCCCTCGGATGTCATCTTTCCACTTATAGTAAGACAGATCATGCAGAACGCTACAGATGAAACTACAGCTGAACAGCTATTCCCTTGGTTTACCCATTCCTGTCTCAGTTAATGTTATGAAAATATTTTCTCCTTTCAACATCACAGTTTATTTATATCTTCACTAGTTGTTCTGACAAAAATGCAGAATGATTTTGGCAATTGCCTATTTGAAGTGATGGATTTTTTTTGATTATCTTACTCTCTTCTTTGTGGTGGTGGTGGTGGTTTAGTCACTAAGTCATGTCCAACTGTTGCAACCATTACCTGCCAGGTTTCTTTGTCAGTGGGATTCTCCAGGCAAGGATACTGGAGTGGGTTGCCATTTCCTTCTCCAGGGGATCTTCCCAACCCAGGAATTGAACCCAGGAGACCCATTTACCTCACCCCATTCATTTATTCAACCATCAAATCTAACAGAAGCAGGCTTTTAGAGTAAAGGTTTTAATGTAAATATTGGATGTATACTGTTTTTGTTGAAATCTTGGCTCTATTACTTACTAGATCTAAATCTTTTACAAATTACTTCACCTGTCTGTTTTGCTCTCCTTTTCTCTAATGTGGGGATGATAATGCAAGGAAAAATCATGTAAATACAGATACCAATCTGATAATGTAAATTAGCTAAGAGGGTAGAAATGCAGGGAGGCTGATGGAGAGTGCTATTAGCTTTTTCTTGATATATACTTTTTCAATACCCGAAAAGAGAATGTATTGTTTTATAACTTAAGCAATTAATGAAGAAAAATTAAAAACAAAATTATTTAATAAAGGTCTAAATCCAACAGTCATCATTTTGAGTGGTGATGATCAGAGATATCATGTTCTCCTGGTTACTGATAGTCATTATCAATAACAAGTGCTTGTTAAAACTCATTGGTATATATTGCTCATTTGTCTTTATCTTGGTTTTTCCTGTAGTCAAGAACAGCTTAGCAGTGTAAAGAATCTTTGAGGTGTGCCTGAAGCATTCTACTTGTTAAACATGCTGTTTATTCTCTAAGTCGTGTCCGACTGTTTTGTGACCTCATGAACTGTAGCCTGCCAGGCTCCTCTGTCCATGGGATTTCCCAGGTAAGAATACTGGAGTGGGTTGCCACTTCCTCCTCCAGGGGATCTTCCTGACCCAGGGATCTAACCTGTGTCTCCTGCATTGCAGCTGGATTCTTTACCACTGAGTCACCAGGGAAGTCCCTCTTGCTAAACATAGTGAGAATTAAAATTCCTCCACTAATTTTGGTTTCAGAGAATTCCCTGAAATATCTGATATGCAGAAATCCTCAGAATAGAAGATATTTTTTGTTTTAATCATTTTGGATTCTGTCTTTAAACATACGTATCCTTGATTTTGCATAGCATATATAACTTTGAATATTATCAAACGAAAAGTAACATATCCACAAAGAGAAGTACAAATATTAATGACAATTATAATAGCTCATCTGAATGAATGAAATAACATGATTACCCATAGTGAATTTTTTTCTGCCAAAAATGTTTATCATATTTAAATGAAACTTTATTCTGTTTTGACCCTTTTTATAGCTTTATTGCAGAAAATGTTAGCCTATATTAAACACTTACTGGATAAATACAGGAAAACTGCTTGTCACTTATCAGTTTATCCATTGTCATCTCAATAGATGAGTGGTCTGATTTCAAAGTGACAGCTGGTGGTGTCTCTTCCTGATACATGCTAATCCAGTTTTTATTATGGAAAAACTGCCTGTGCTTTCAGACAGCGAAAGGGAGTTACTAAATGTAATCACTAAGGAGGAACCTTGGGATTGCAAACATAAAAGACTAAAATGAACAGTTTTCTCATTACAGAATGGTTTCCTGATTAAATACAGATTAAGGGTAGGGAGAAATCATTTAGAGACCTAAATAGCATTCTCCATTGTGTATATGCACACAGACCCTCAGGTACACCCATTGTCAAGTGGATGTGGCTATAGAAGTTACATGCACATAAATATAGGTGTAGCATTGCTGTAGCGTGGTATATAATGATACATACCATCATAATATTAACTCTCTCTTAATACAGTCATTAAACAACTTAAGAATTATGAATCAATTCCCGTTTTTAGGCTGAATTTTTTTGGATTAGAAACATAAAATAAATTACTGTCATTTAAACAAAGTTTGAATTTTTAGATAGATCACTGCTGCAGTTTCATTGTATTACTCTAGTATAGATTGACTTGTGTCAGAAAAATGGAGGAATACCCACAATCTTTATCCCACAGAGGAAATGAAAAACTAAGAAAAAGTTATCAAAAAGGACTTAGTCACTAGGGCATCATAGCTGCATGATAGAGTTACCAGAAATGAGAGCACTTAGTGTGTATAGAGGTATACCTTCCTCATATTCTACTTTGGAATCTTGATGCCATTTGTACTCTATAATAAACAGCTCTTTCGAATTTTAACTCCTAGCTGTCAACTGAAAAGGCCACCTAACTATTTCATTATGCTCTAATTAATAATACACTTCAATAAAAATAACTTCCTTACTCCATAATTTATCAGTGTGTTGTATATCTTGCCCACAACTTATTGCCAGAATAAAATAAATATCCTATTTGTGAGAGAATAGGAAGGTTGTTTATGATGGAAGAAGAGATGGAGAGTTAGATCTAAAAGCAATGAACCTCTTTGTTCAATCTCTGTAATTGTTGTTGCTTCAATTAGTTTGAACTTCAAATCACAAATACAAATAACTGTGCTGGAGTTAGGTAGTTATGCCCACAGATGACTAGTTGCCAGCACAATTAGCCATCTGACCTCATTTTGAAATTACAAGTGACTCCAATTTATATATCCTTGGTAAAATTAGTGCCCACACAATTCTGGGTGCAGAATTTGGCACAAATAGTACAAGTCAAAGGTCTAGTGGAAACGTTTTTCAAAATCTAGCTATCAGTGTTAACAAACTCTTTTTTTAGCCGGTCTATGAATTCAAAAAGTGCAAATAATCATACTCAGAAACACATACTGTTTCTAGAAAGTAAAATTATTTCTACTCCTGCCTATAAGGGATGTCATAGACTGTTTGGGCTGAAATAACAAAATACCAGAGACTGGATGATTTATAAACAACAGAAATTTATTTCTTACAGTTTTGATGACTGGGAAGTCTGAGATCAAAGTACTGGCAGATTTTTTGTCTAGTGAGGACTCACTTTCTTGTTCATTGATGGCAATTGCTCACTGTGTCCTCACATCCCGAAGGGACTAGCTAGCTCTCTGGAGCTAGCTCTCTCTTTTATAAGGGCACTAATTCCAATGTCTTATGACCTAATAATTTCCCAAAGGCTCCATATACTTCTACCATCATATCAAGGGTTAGGATTTCAACCTATGAATTTTGGGGTGAAGGGGAACACAAACATGCAGCTCGTGGCAGAAGGTGGGAGATTATTACTCAAAGTTCAAAGAAGTCATAGTCCTTGAAATGATAGACACAGCACTCACTAAATTGGTCATTTCTTTTGTATATATGATGCCTTTTCATTACCCAGAACTAAGAAGAGCCTTCAGAGACTCCTATGACAATGCTCTATAATCAAAACCATTACATGCTTTTTGAATGTTGCCACTTTAAGCAATCTATTAGTATAAAGAAAACTGGCAACAAGAATCCCTACCTGTGATGATACTGAGAGGCTTTGTTGCTGTCCATAAAATGTACATTTTATACATAATTCTTTTAGAAATAATGGTATTCGGCATTGATGTTACATTTACATTCTGCAGTGGTATAAACAGAGATCAGAACTCTTAAATACTATTGTTGGAAATAGAGGAAGGAGAAAACACATAATATGCACAAAACTATGTCCTGACTGCTCCACATTGATTCAATTTTGCTACAGTGAAAGACACCTGAAAGTTAATGATTCTATTTCAAGAATGTTGATACTATACTCAGGATAACAATTTATAAGACAATAAAACATAAAAATAGTTGCTTCCCAAATACCCCACATTTTAATTTTTAGTTGATTTGTTTTTATTGAGGTGTAGTTGGTTTACTATATTAAGTTAGTTTCAAGTATACAGCATAGTGATACAATTTTTTATAGATTATACTTCATTTATAGTTATTATAAAATATTGGCTGTATTCCCTTAGCTGTACAATGTATCCTAGTAGCATATTTATTTTATATGTAATAGTTTGTACCTCTTAGTCCTAAACAGCTATATTGCCCCCACCACTGGTAATCATTAGTTTGTTCTATATATGTGTCTGCTTTTTTTTTATATGCTTGCTAGTTTTTTTTTTTTTTGTATCTTTTTAGATTCCATTTGTAAGTCATAACATATAGTACTCAGCTTTCTCTGATTTATTTCACCAGGTTTAATATTTTTCAGGTTTATCTCTGTTGTTGCAAATAGTATAATTTCATTCTTTTTTTATTCATATATACACATATGTCACATTTATCCATTCTCCTATTGATGGACTCAGATTATTTCTATATTTTGACTATTGTAAATATTATTACTGTGAACACTGGGGTGCATGTATCTTTTCAAATCAGTGCTTCTATTTTCTTTGGATATATACCCAGGAATGCAATTACTGTAATGTGTGGTAGTTCTATTTCTAGTTTTTTTGAGGAGCCTTCATACTGCTTTCCATACCCACTGCACCAGTTCGCATTCCCACCAACATTGGTTCCCCTTTATCCACGTCTTCACTTACATTTATTATGTATGGTCTTCTTGATGACACTCATTCTGAAAGGTGTCAGGTGATATTTCATTGTGATTTTAATTTTCATTTTTCTGATGATTAGCAATGTTGAGCATCTTTTCATGTACTTGTTGACCATCTGAATGTCTTCACTGGAAAAATGTCTACTCAGATCATCTACTAATTTGTTAATTGCCAAAAGCCCCATGAGTTTGTTCTAAAGTTTGTAGAGTATTTTCAAAGTAATCAAATTCAGTTCAGTTCAGTCACTCGGTCATGTCCGACTCTTTGCAACCCCATGAATTGCAGCAGGCCAGGCCTCCCTGTCTATCACCAATTCCTGCAGTTTACTCAAACTCATGTCCATCAAGTCGATGATGCCATCCAGCCATCTCATCCTCTGTTGTCCCCTTCTCCTTCTGTCCCCAATCCCTCCAAGCATCAGGGTCTTTTCCAATGAGTCAACTCTTCACATGAGGTGGCCACAGTATTGGAGTTTCAGCTTTNCTATCACTGACTCGATGGACGTGAGTCTGAGTGAACTCCAGGAGTTGGTGATGGACAGGGAGGCCTGGCATGCTGCGATTCGTGGGGTCGCAAAGAGTCGCACACAACTGAGCGACTGAACTCAACTGAACTGAACATTTATTGTGAGGATATGCTTTGTGCAAGTATTATAGCAAGTGTTTTATATATGATATACTATACAGCAGTGTGAAGGATACTGTTTATGTATGAGGAATCTGAGAATTAAGAGTTTATATAATTCTTCTTCTGTTCAAATACTATTAAGTGCTTAAGTTGGGACTCAGACCTAAGTCTGTCTGGTTGAAATTTTTACACTTCTAATCATTAAAACTTACTACCGTTTTCACCTTCATGTTATGTCTCAGGATTTAGGTATATAGAAATGAATCAAACTTTCAATGATGATACCCTGTTAATACAGCTCTCCTATTTTCTATGTATGTATGTATCGATCTATCATATATCTATATATCATGTTTTTATCTATCTTCTTCATCATCATCATCATCATTAATCTATCTGTATTAAGTAATAAAAACCCATGAATCTATCACTCAGCTTGGAATTTAACAAAAATTCTTACCTGTAAGCTCTTTCTCGTCTTAAACCTTGAATCTCATGTGTATAAGTACTTGGCTTTTCTTTTTATGCATGTTTGTTGTATTTGTGTGATGCGGTATGTTTGTGCTATTTTGTTGTTATTCAGTCGCTAAGTCATGTCCCACTCTTTGCGACCTCATAGACTGAAGCACACCAAGCTTGCCTGTCCTTCACTGTCTCCCAGAGTCTGCTGAAATTCATGTCCATTGAATTGGTGATGCTATCTAACCATGTCATCCTCTGCCACTCTCTTCTTTTGCCTTCAGTCTTTCCCAGCATTAGGGTTTTTCCAATGAGTCAGTTAGGGTATCATGCTGTGTGCTGTGCTTAGTTCATCTGTGTCTGACTTCTACCCCATGGACTAAAGTCTGCCAGGCTCCCCTGTCCATGGGGATTCTCCAGGCAAGTATATTGGAATGGGTAGCCATGCCCTCTTCTGGGGGATCTCCCCAACCCAGAGATCAAACCTAAATGTCCCACATTGCGGGCAGATTCTTTATCTTCTGAGCCACCAGGCAAGACCAGGGTATCATGCTGACCCTAATTATTTAATCCTTCTTTTCTTGTTTAATAGGTGCTCAAATTCATCTATATTGTTACCTGTCACTGTAGTCAAATCATTTTGACCTACATATAATCTAGAAAGAGAATATAGGGCTTCCCAGGGGGCGTTAGTGGTAAAGAACCTGCCTACAAATGCAGGAGACATGAGATTCTTTTTTCATACCTGGGTTGGGAAGATCCCCTGGAGGAAGGCATAGCAACTCACTCCAGTATTCTTGCCTGAGAATCCAATGGTCCGAGGAGCCTGGCGGGCAGGCTACAGTTTATAGGGTCCCAAAGAGTCCAACATGACTGAAGCGACTTAGTATGCAGCACATATGAGAATATACAAATTTATATATTTATTATCCTCTGATGAATATTTAGACTGCTAAGAATTTGCTTTTGTGAACAATGCTTCCATGATCTCATACGTCTTTTCTTCTTCCGAATGCATTTTGAAATCTTTTATCTCATAACACATACATTTGTCATCTAAATAAGTCAGTTCTAATTTTTTACAGTAAATTGCTACCTGATAGTCTATTGCATATTTCACATAATAGCTCCTAGTGTTTTAATTTGTGGGTAATTCTAATTTTCTTCTGCTATCTCTCTACTTAGTTTTTCATGTGTAAGAAGATCCAGTTATGATCTATATGAATTACTGGAATTAAGATGGAGACTACAAATAATACATTTGCTAAGATTGTATTCTATGAGTATATGATATAAATGACAGGGTATCAAATGCACAAAAGTTAGAATATGCTCTTGTCACATGTTACAAGAGCAGTGACACTATGACACCTAATTTAATGCAGTTGTAATTTTTGTCTTTAATAAAACATAGATTAATTCAGTTCTGAGACAAAAAAAAGGTCTTATTGATGCAGAATTTGATAGAACTCAAGCTTCCTCAAGCAAAATCGTAACAATTTGTAAGTCTGAAATATTTCAAAGTTGTCTAGTGTAGAACTGATTTAAATGTTTATTTGACTTAAGGCCTGTGTATGCATGTTATAAAAAGGAGATATAATTAACTTAATTTAGAATCAAATAAAGTGAAATACACAGGACCATGAATAAAAGGCTTTTTGCTGCGGTTACGAGCCGTAGCTCTTCATCTCATCTCATTGACTCACCTTCATCTCGTAACACCTTTCGGTGTTTACAGGCATATCAGAGAGAATTAGTAAGGTATTCTACTTACTTGACACCTGAGCCCTATAGCCATTGTTCTTGTCTAAGCTGAACTGCTCCATCAGGCTGAGACAATTTTTAATGATATAATGTGTTAGTTGCTCAGTTGTGTCCAACTCTGCGACAACATGGGCTCTTCTGTCCATGGAATTCTCCAGGCAAGAACACTGGAGTGGGTTGCCATCTCCTTCTGCAATGATATAATACTTACCATAAAATTATACCTCTCCTTAGAGATAGTTTATCCTTTTTAATTGCCACTATTCAGAACTGGAGCGATGTTTATTTCCTACAATTTACTAGAGATTGTGTAGACATAATGCCAAAATGAAGAAAAATGAAGAGGGTCATAACAAAAATATGAATTTCCTTCACAGTTTTCTTAGGGGCAGCTTGGGATTAGTTTTAAATTGCTGCCTAACTATCTGGGCAAAGGCCCTACAGTGGTTAAAAACTTCCTTTACTTATACCCTAGTTACAGAATTAGTCTTGCTCCTATTTATAGAATTAGGCTTTATAATATCTGGAAACTTTTTCTTGAAGTAGCTGTTAATTTTATATTATATAAAAAATTCAGAAATAAACTACAAAGATATGATGCAACTAACATACGTTATATTCAAACCACTTAATATCAGAATCCTTATAAATCTAAAAATTGTCTACTAAATAGTCAAACTGTTTAAAATCTGCTATGTAATAAAACATATAATTATATATGAATAAAAAGCATAGAGCATTACAGCAATATGTATGCTTTGCATCTACCTTCTCTTTTATTAAAATAAAAAATGTAGATTTTTGTGTTAAAAAAGAATTTTAAGGTTTCATAGAAATAACTTTGAAATAAAAAATTTGAAGATTTTATAATGTTGAAAAAATTGGGTAAGTAAGAAAATAGAAACTTCACAATAATAACATTCGATGTGCCATATAAAATATTTGAATAAGTTAGTTACTGATATGATTCCAAATATTATATTTGGTTGTTAGCATAACACATCTCTTTGTACAGTTACAGTTTTGCTGAGAAATAAGAATCAAACTATACAAACTCATTTTACAAAAATAGAAGAATAAAATTATTATCATAAATAAAACTAGCAGCAATATGTTACATAATTAGAAGAATGAAAACTGAAGAATTTTTTCAGAGTCTAAAGCAGGTTTTTTAAATAGAGAATTATTAAATTTAGGAGCAATTTTATATGATCTGAATTTAATCTGAAACAAGATTAACTGAAAAGTTATGTAACCCATATCATTGTTTTCAACTGAAAAAATTCTCAATATTTTGAAACAAAATTGAAAATTTTTAAAGTAAGTTAAAGTGCGAAAATATGAGAAAGTGAGAAATTGAGACAGGGAACACTTTCATTGTTCATACAACTCCAGATATGCACGCATACTGTTACTATTTTGGTGAGCAATTATGCCATTTAAACTATTACTAATAAAATTCTCATTTGGTGGATTTAAGTCAACACCTTAATATTATTTGAGCATAATTTTTGTGGTATATTACAAAATTGATTTTAGGTTAGATTTTGGTAGAAAATAGCCAGAGCCCATTTGGCTGCTACTTTTCTTGGATGAGAAAAAAAATAAAAGCTTTATCTTAATTAAAGTTTAATTAAGGATCACGTTTGGCAGTACTTTTCACACCGATCTACACCAGCAGATTTTCTAGGGCTTAACTTTATCGTGCAGAAAATCCTCTTTTATTACTCCCAACCTGTTGTAAAAGCTGTTGGCACAGAGCAGTGGTTGCTTCATTCAGACGCCTTGTTTGCCACTGGAAATATCCCAAGTCTCTAGAGATAGCACCACAGTGGTTCAATTTAATATCTGTCCTATCACTACAAGACTCCAGCTCATTATTAATGATACTATTCATTAATTTCTTGTTGGGCTGATGTTGTTATTTATTAAAATATTAAAGAATGCCCCGGGGACACATGCATAATGAGGGACACCTCAGTTTCTTGAGCATGAGCGGTACCAGCTGAAGGAATGAATGAACACACTACAGAGTTACCCACCCTGTGCTGCACCATTCCTCTCTCATTAGTCCTGCTACATCTCTGAGTGACACTGTAAATTCATTTTGTGCTCTGTCCAATCAGAGCTTAATACAAATGCGGAGCCCCTTTTTTAATGAGCCATTCCTATGCAAAATGAATTGACTACTGTCTAACTCATCTAATCTGCCTGTATTTTGGGGAAGAACTAAATAGCCTGAATTTATATAGGAGATAAATAAAAGCTGACTTTTTTTTTTCTTTTCAGTCTTGCATTAGGAAAATTTCAACATAATAAATTCTCCATCTTAAGAACCTGCCACCTTAGTTAACTAAATCCCAGCATGACATTTAAACATGTGATCGTCGTATTTAAAAAAGCCTAAACAAGCAGTTTGTACACGGTAGTGGTCATTTGATGTGTGTTTGCACATGCATTCAGGTGCAGCCTACAGAAATTCTAAGAATGCTTGATATATTTGCTCACCTTTTCAATACATGAGTATTTGAAGAGATCCTTTGAGTGTGCTGAAATGTATATGATCATATAAAAGAGAAAATATGTAATATTTGCAATTATTTTCAGCTATTTAGGGAATAGATAATTTTAAAATATTTTTTCTTAGAGAAAAAAAGTCTTATTATTTTGTTCTCTTGCTGGTGACTGAATGCACAAAGTTAAATTTGCATAACAATTGAGGTAGCATCTGAAGGTAAAGTTTTAATTTGTCCTATATGGTTGTTATTTTCTCTCCCGTGCAAATAATTACTTTAGTGAAGAAATACCACACTGTTTTGAGGGGATTAACTGGGCATAATTTCAGCCTGTTTTGATCCCTCTTTTAATAATGGATTCTTTCAATCTATATCTAGTAGACCAGCTTTGGAGGAACAATCTAAAAGCTTTACAGATGCCTGTGCAAACATTATACTGTGAATTTATACCTGTTTGTTTCTGAGCAAAAAAATAAAAAAAAAGAGGTATTGTATTTATTGTATTTGGATGATTACATCAAGGGTTCATACAACAAACCTTAATCTATCTTTGCCTAAAACAATGAATTATGGTTGTTTTAATCCCGTCCAATAGTTTATATTTCAATATGCATTCTTTCTAGATTACATTTTGTTCAAAGTTACATTTATTGCATGTTTTTTTTTGAAATACAAGCTCATTTCATGAAATAAATTTTCCTGGCCCGTGTTAAGTGCTCAAAAAATTATTCACACACACACACACAAAGGATGCTAGATAGGCTGCAAAATATTTTATTTATCTAAATTTGCAAGTCTTGAACTATTAGTGACTTGACTTTAACATTGCAGCATATTTGCTTCATAGTAGCGACTTAGAAATTTACTGATTTTTATGACATATTTTCTTCCAAGTCCTGATTAAGGTAAATGATGTCTTCACATTTTAATTTACCAGTATTGGCTATATTCAGGAAGGACTAAGGAGTCTTTTCTCCAAAGTAACTGGAACCATGATGATCAAATGCTATTAGGTTCTCATAATGACATAAAAATGATTTAATAAAACTTCAATCCTGAAAAAAGAGCAATAAGACATTTAAAAAAATCATATTAANATATTTGCAATTATTTTCAGCTATTTAGGGAATAGATAATTTTAAAATATTTTTTCTTAGAGAAAAAAAGTCTTATTATTTTGTTCTCTTGCTGGTGACTGAATGCACAAAGTTAAATTTGCATAACAATTGAGGTAGCATCTGAAGGTAAAGTTTTAATTTGTCCTATATGGTTGTTATTTTCTCTCCCGTGCAAATAATTACTTTAGTGAAGAAATACCACACTGTTTTGAGGGGATTAACTGGGCATAATTGCAGCCTGTTTTGATCCCTCTTTTAATAATGGATTCTTTCAATCTATATCTAGTAGACCAGCTTTGGAGGAACAATCTAAAAGCTTTACAGATGCCTGTGCAAACATTATACTGTGAATTTATACCTGTTTGTTTCTGAGCAAAAAAATAAAAAAAAGAGGTATTGTATTTATTGTATTTGGATGATTACATCAAGGGTTCATACAACAAACCTTAATCTATCTTTGCCTAAAACAATGAATTATGGTTGTTTTAATCCCGTCCAATAGTTTATATTTCAATATGCATTCTTTCTAGATTACATTTTGTTCAAAGTTACATTTATTGCATGTTTTTTTTTGAAATACAAGCTCATTTCATGAAATAAATTTTCCTGGCCCGTGTTAAGTGCTCAAAAAATTATTCACACACACACACACAAAGGATGCTAGATAGGCTGCAAAATATTTTATTTATCTAAATTTGCAAGTCTTGAACTATTAGTGACTTGACTTTAACATTGCAGCATATTTGCTTCATAGTAGCGACTTAGAAATTTACTGATTTTTATGACATATTTTCTTCCAAGTCCTGATTAAGGTAAATGATGTCTTCACATTTTAATTTACCAGTATTGGCTATATTCAGGAAGGACTAAGGAGTCTTTTCTCCAAAGTAACTGGAACCATGATGATCAAATGCTATTAGGTTCTCATAATGACATAAAAATGATTTAATAAAACTTCAATCCTGAAAAAAGAGCAATAAGACATTTAAAAAAATCATATTAAAGAAAATATAAAGTTTGGAAAAATGAAGATTAGGAGGAGGATTGACCAGATTTTATGAAAATCATGACAGTGTAAGAACGAAGAGATGCCAATTTTAAAAAAAAATTTAAAAAAGGAAGAGATGATGATTATGGTGATTATTTTACAAAATCCCTGAAAATTAAAATTAAGGTTCTTTTATGAGAATTTTAATGTCAAAACAAATAATAAAATAGAAAAAATGTTTATTACTGTAATTCCTCTTAGGAAGTGAGCTGCATTTTTCTTTTTTAAAATATTTTCATATAGGCTCTTAAAGTGGAGAGTAAAAGAGGGCCTTGGATTAAGGGAGAAATATTTGATAAGATATCAGAGTTGAGACTGGAGACTAGCAGGGAAGGAGAAGATGTGGTTTTCTGGGGAGGTGGAGGAAGAGAGCCAATGGGAAAATATCATTGCAGGAAAGAGGGGCTGCAGGATGAGCATGCTGTGTGCCCTTCCAAAGTCAGTCACACTTAAAATCACCAAATGTTTGGTGAAAGATGAATTTTGAAGCAGAAATCAGTGAAAAGCTTGGCTTCAGACAAAGGTGGGCATCCCTTGTGACTCAGCTGGTAAAGAATCTACCTGCGATGTAGGAGACCTGAGTCTGATCCCTGGGTTGGAAAGATCCCCTGGAGAAGGGAAAGGCTACCCACTCCAGTATTCTGGCCTGGAGAATTCCATGGACTGTATAGTTCATGGGGGTCCCGTGAAGTGTCAGACACAGCTGAGCAACTTTCACTTTCAGACAAAGGTATAATAGTTTATGCAGATATGGAAATGCTGAAATAGAAAAAAAACCATGAAACTGGCAGTTGGAACACAAGTAATACACTATTTTGTGGATAGAAACCCAATAGCAGGATAACACCCAAATTTCTACAGGTGGAGTTAGAAGGACTCAATCCCATAGATATTTTTTAGCTTAACAAGCCATCTTATTTACAAATAATGAAAAATACATTAGGAAGCTAAATGGCATAACTAGTTGCATACTAGTTGGTGTAATTTCCACTCACCATGTTAGTATAGGATGGTTATAGGCTTGTAATGTTAAGAAGTGACATAGAATTAAACTGTATGGTGCAGAAGGTCTGAAGTATAATTATGTATTATATGTAATTGGTAACATAGTTTTGGGCAGCACAGGTGCAGAAATATTGAAATGGGTTAACTTCACAGGAAGTAGTTACACATTAAATTTTCCTTGGATTATCCATAAATTTCCTTTAATTATCATCATAGAAAAGTATTTTATGTGCTGACCAGTGGTATTATATTTTTAGATTTTTATACCACTTTGATTACTTTATATGAGAAAATATTCATTTACTGTACCATATATTTAAAATTTTAGAAAGATTAAATAAAGGTAACGAATTATGAGAAAAAGTAATATAATTTATCTCTGAAATTACCTTTAAAATTCTAAATTAAAGTATCTAGTTAGTGGCATATCATCATCATTAAATGACTGTAGCTACATTTTGAGAATCACGTCTTAGAGTTTAAAAGGTGAAATATCTTGATGTTTCTTTTGCAGTGCAAACTTAATCCTTTGGATTAAGAGGCAAGAATGGAATATACTTTTTTTTTTAAGTCAGTAAGTCATTATTCTTAATTATTTTTATAGTATCAATTTGCATATAAAATATAAAAATACAGTATAAAAGTGAATATTTTACATGCCATTATTTGATATTATGTTTTATAGGGTCCAAATAGACTATATTCACCTTCAATATAGTCAGATCAAATTGTGCACTTATTTGTGACAAAAAGTGAACTTATTTGACAGATCAAATTGTAAACTTTCTCTTCGTCTCATTTTGTCATATCATATTTGACAACCAATCATTATTATTTTATTATCTTTCAAATACTAAGTTAATATCTGTATTCTTCAAAATGCTTTATGGGAAATAGGAATTTAAACCAAAGTATACTTTAGAGGAATTTCTTTTCTGTTTTGAGTCATATGTTTGATTTTTCAATTGCCAGGATGTTAAACTTAATAAGGGAATCTATTTTTCCTGGAAAGTTCTTCCAGTGCACATTTAGAAATGAGTTATTTTTGCATTATATTTTATACAGAGTTCCTATCCAAAAAAACTGAGATTTTTAAAAACTTTGGTGAAAATTGTTATTTAAAACTTCTGATTGAAAAAGGAAACTTATATAATTCTCCCCTCAAAAAGAGAAGAAATAATAAATTCTACTTTAGCTGAACTTTTCCTTGAAATTGAATCAATTGATAATTTAATGAAAATTTAAAAGAAAATTTTACTTTTTAAATAAGATTAAAAAAAATTTTAGTCTCAGACATATGAGAGAAGATTTTATTCTTTGGAATAGAGGATGAAGACTGAAAATCTTGTGCTTAGGGAAAAAAAGCTTTAGTTTGACCTGAATGAAAGTGATCATTCGTCAATAGTAATTTGAGGGAATGGAGTTTTTAAAAACTATATATATATATATGTATACATACAGACACAAACATACACACAAATGTTAGAAAAGAAAGTAAATATCATGCTACTTTTCCAGTTTTATAAGAAAATCAAATTTTACTTACAACAATTCTGGAATTTTGTCTGTCATTACCCCCCAGTCGGTAGCTATTCAACAAGTCCTCTTTGTTACAGTAAATTTAGCTATACCTTTCATCCATTTGTGCATCTAATTAAATATTCTTGACTTACTTGATAAAACCTTTTCAAATATTGGTGTCCATACTTTGAATTTGAAGTTGTAGAGTTTCTTTGATTTTAATTATTTTAAAAGAAGTTTTTATTTCTTTAATAGTAGTGAAAATACTGCCTCTTAGCTGAGCCATATTCTTTGCATGCATTGATTATGAATATGATCATTTCCATTTCCCAGAAAAATACCTAGACACATAAACATAATACTTGATGCCACAGTGAAACAGGAATCCGAGTTCTTGTTTGTGGAGCCAAAGAATGAACTTCAGGGACACACAAACACTCATGATAGCAAGAGGATAGTATTTATAAAAAAGATGGAAAGTACAAAGCTCTCAGCATAGGCACTGAAAGGGGGCAGAGTCCCCTAAAGGCAGGACTTACAGCAGTTTATATCCTTATCAGTATTGATCTGTACATTTTTAATTGGCTCCTGTCCTTAAAATATGTCATTTCTAACCAATCCGTTTAAAGGTCAAAATGTTTAGGTTAGCATCTTTATGGCTTCTCTTGATCCTTGGATTAAATCGACCCCCTTTTTCATGCTCCTTAGCCATTTTACAATGGACCAGATGTATGGGCTAATGATTAATGATCATCAGTTGTTTTTCCCTTGGGCATATAGGACAGAAGTTAATTACTGCCCTTCCCTGGATCTGAGTGCTGAAAATTTATCAGATCAAGGACACATTTCAGGAATTCAGGACAAAGGGTATAGTTCTAGGTTAATGGAGAGAGATGTTTATTGAAAATAGGGCCAAGAATCCTACACTGACTGCCTAGCAATTTTTACCTCAATAGGATGGAGAAAGAATACTGCCATGCTGATCCTGACTCCAAAGCAGAGGTCCAGTGCAGTGTTTAGTCACTGACCATTGTATCAAGCTGCCACATGTGAGAGAACATGGTTGTTTATAATCCCAACTTCAAAAGTTAGGATGCAATGGAAACCATCATTTGCTTAAGATTCATTAAAAGTATACTTATTATATTTTCTCTATTATTTGTGAATGTAGAAAAGACAGCAGTAATGGTCTTCTTCAAGAAATACTTTCTTTAAATTTACATTTCTAAATTTTAAGAATTTGTCTAGGACTTGGTGAACAAATTTGTATTCACCCTATTCAGTCTATTAATTGACTATTCTTTGTCATATTTTCTAATTAAGGAACATTAAACTTTTATGTTCCTTTTATGTGGAAATTTTATGTGGAAAATTCTGAAAGAGATGGCATACCAGACCACTTGAGAAACCTGTATACAGTTAAGCAACAGTTAAAACTGACATGGAACAACAGACTGGTCCCAAATAGGAAAAGGAGTACATCAAGGCTGTATATTGTCACACTGCTTTTTTAACTTATATACAGAGTACATAATGAGAAACACTGGGCTGGATGAAGCACAAGCTGGAATCAAGATTGCTGGGAGAGATATCAATAACCTCAGATATGCAGATGACACCACCCTTATGGCAGAAAGGGAAGAGGAACTAAAAAGTCTCTTGATGAAAGTGAAAGAGGAGAGTCAAAAGTTTGGCTTAAAGCTCAACATTCAGAGAACTAAGATCATGGCATCCGGTTCAATCACTTCATGGCAAATAGATGAGGAAACNTTTGTCTGCTCAGATTTTCCATTATTTTTGATTCAATCTTGAGAGGTTGTATGATTCTAGAAATAATCTGTCAATTTCTTCTAGGTTGTTCAATTTCTAAGCATACAATTGCTCTTATGATTTGTTTATATTTCTGTGACTTTGAAACTTCTTCTCTTTCATTTTAATTTTATTTATTGGGCTCTTTTTTTTCTTAATGAGTCTGGCTAAAAGATCTGTAAATTCTGTTTATCTTTTTAAAAAGTTAGCTCTTAGCTTTGTTGACCTCTTCTACTGTTTTTCTTTTTTAGTTTCTATTTGATTTCCATTCTGATCTGCATTTTTCCTTCTTTCTGTTAACTTTGGGCTTCATTTTTACTGATCTTAATCTAATTTCTTGGTGTAAGTTGAGGTTGTTTATTTGAGATTTTTCTTGTTTTCTGTGATCAGCCTGTACCACTATTAGTTTCTCTTTTAGCACTGCTTTTGATCCATTCCACAGATTTTGGAAAGTTTTCTTTCTACTTTAATTCATCTCAAAATATTTTTAAATTTTCTTTCTGATTTCTCCACTGACATGTTTGCTGTTTAGTAATACTGTTTAGTATTCACATATTTATGTTTTTTCTAGTTTTCTTTTTTGAAAGTGCAAGTGCAAGTGGCTCAGTAGTGTCCTACTCTTTGCGACCCCATGGACTTTGAAGTCCATGGAATTCTCCAGGCCAGAATACTGGAGTGGGTAGCCTTTCCCTTCTCTAGGGGATCTTCCCAACCTAGGGATCAAACCCTGGTCTCTTGCATTGCAGGCATTTCTTTACCAGCTGAGCCACAAGGGAAGCCCAAGAATACTGGAGTGGGTAGCCTATCCCTTCTCCAGCAGATCTTCCCAACCCAGGAATTCAACAGGGGTCTGCTTCATTACACGGTGGATTCTTTACCAACTAAGCTATTAAGGAATCACTTTCTTCTTTAAAAATTTCTTTCATATAATTTTAAAGGTAGTTTCCATTTAAATTTACTAAAAAAATATTGACTATGTTCCCCGTGTTGTACAATACATCCTTCTAACTATCTTACAACCAATAGTTTTTATTTTCCAATACCCCAGCACTGCACTGCTCCTCCTCCTGCTGATAATCACTAGCTTGTTCTCTATTTCTGTGACTTTGCTTTGTTTTTGTTATATTCACTAGTTTATGTATTTTTAAAATTCTGCATACAAGTGATATCATGTAGTATTTGTCTTTCTCTGTCTGACCTGTTTCACTTAGCATAACCCTCCAAGTTCATCTATGTTGTTGGTTCATGTATAACAATGTATACATACAGCTATTTTTTTTGCTTAAGTTGAACCACATTTTAAAATTTCTACGTTTCTGACTCTCCTCCATCATATTTTATGTTGCTGACATCATATTTTACATCTTTTTACTTTGCGTATTCCAGTGTTCTTGCCTGAAGAATCCCAGGGACCGGGGAGCCTGGTGGGCTGCCGTCTCTGGGGTCGCACAGAGTTGGACACGACTGAAGCGACTTAGCAGCAGCAGCAGCAGTTCCTGATGGCTCAGATGGTAAAGAATCCTCCTGCAATGCAGGAGACCTGGGTTTGATCCCTGGGTTGTGAAGATCTCCTAGAGAAGGGAACGGAACTCACTCCAGTATTCTGGTCTGGAGAATCCAATGGTCAGAGGAAGCTGGCAAACCTGAACCCTACAGTTCATGGGGTCACAAAGAGTAGGACATGACTGAGCAACTAGCACACACACACATATAACTACTTATTACAGTTGATTTTACCTCTTTAGTCCTTAAACATTCATTCTATCTTTTTTAAGTAACTGATTTACCACATCTATGATTAATATGTGTTTGTCTTTATCAGTGAGATTTTTTTTCTCTCATATGTTTTCTTTCATTTTGATCTTTTCTTTTAGCTCAGTGAAGACCATTTAACATTTTGTACAACCATTTTAGTGGTAATGCATTCTTCTAATTTTTGTCTGTCTGGGAAACTCTTTATTTCTCCTTCAATTCTGAACGATAACCTTACTGCATAAAGTATTTTTGGCTGTAGGTTTTCTTCTTTCAACACTTTAATTAGTCTACTCCCTCTTGTCCTGCAAAGTCTTTGCTGAAAAATCAACTGATAGCCTTACAGGGGGGGTTCTTTCTTTCTTTCTTTTTCTTTTCTTGCTGCCTTTTTAATTATCTCTTTATCTGTAACATTTTAACTATAATATGTCTTGATGTGCATCTCTTTGGGGCTTCCCCAGTTGCAGTAGTAATAAAGAACCTGCCTGCCAATACAGGAGATCTAAGAGATGAGGATTCTATCCCTGGGTTTGTAAGATCACCAGGAAGAGGCCATGGTAACGAACTCCAGTATTCTTGCCTGGAGAATCCCATGGATGGAGGAGCCTGGTGAGCTACAGTCCATAGCGTCACAAAGAATCGAACACAACTGAAGTGACTTAGCGTGCATGCACACATCACTTCATGGGAAATAGATGGGGAAACAGTGTCAGACTTTATTTTGGGGAGCTCCAAAATCACTGCAGATGGTGATTGCAGCCATGAAATTAAAGACGCTTACTCCTTGGAAGGAAAGTTATCACCAACCTAGATAGCATATTCAAAAGCAGAGACATTACTTTGCCAACAAAGGTCTGTCTAGTAAAGGCTATGGTTTTTCCAGTGGTCATGTATGGATGTGAAAGTTGGACTGTGAAGAAAGCCGAGTGCCAAAGAATTGATGCTTTTGAACTGTGGTGTTGGNTTACTCTGCCAACAAAGGTCTGTCTAGTAAAGGCTATGGTTTTTCCAGTGGTCATGTATGGATGTGAAAGTTGGACTGTGAAGAAAGCCGAGTGCCAAAGAATTGATGCTTTTGAACTGTGGTGTTGGAGAAGACTCTTGAGAGTCCCTTGGACTGCAAGGAGGTCCAACCAGTCCATTCTGAAGGAGATCAGTCCTGGGTGTTCTTTGGAAGGACTGATGCTAAAGCTGAAACTCCAGTATTTTGGCCACCTCATGTGAAGAGTTGACTCATTTGAAAAGACTCTGATGCTGGGAGGGATTGGAGGCAGGAGGAGAAGGGGATGACAGAGGAAGAGATGGCTGAATGGCATCACCGACTCGATGCGCGTGAGTTTTGGTGACCTCTGGGAGTTGGTGATGGACAGGGAGGCCTGGCATGCTGTGATTCATGGAGTTGCAAAGAGTCGGACATGACTGAGCTACTGAACTGAACTGAACACACGTTTTTAGGTTCATCATGTTTGGGATTCCTTGTGCTTCTTGAACTTGGATTTCTGTTTCTTTCCCCTTGCTTCCTTAAAACAATTTTTTTTTATAACTCTTTGTTGAAGTTCTCACTGTGTTCCTCTACTCTTCCAAGTTTGATGAGCATTTTTATGACTGTTGCTTTGAACTCTATATCAGGTAAATTACTTCTCTCTATTTCATTAGGATTTTTTTTCTGGGAGTTTGCTTTATTCTTTCACGTCTACTTTCAATTTGTTTGACTTTCTGTGTTTGTTTCTATAAACTAGGCTAAATGGCTACCTCTCCTGGTCTTGAAGGTAATATCTTTAAGAGCATTCTTGAAGCATTTTTATGTAGGGGTATTCTGGTGCAGACTGCATGTGTCTTGTGGCTTTGGTGGCAATGCTGGATCCAGAGCTGGGCATGGGCCAAGTGTTTTCCTGGAGTCTGCTGGAGATTGCCACTTAGCAGGAGGATAGGACGTAGATGCCAAGCACCTAAGCCAAGCCTGGATTAGGCGGCATGTTGGAGCAATCTTGGTGGGATAACTAGGGTTCCAGGCACTTTTCTGCTTCTTCTATGCTAGAACTTAGAGGCCATTTTGTGCACAACCCCTTAAGAATAGGGTCTTGGTTTCTAGCATTCCTGGATGTAAATCCTGTTGGTTTCCAAAGCCAGTTATGAAGACTTATCTTTCTGCTACTATTCCCTAGGGCTGTGATGCCATATCTGGGGCTTGAGCACTTTGCCCCTAGGGAGGACTTCTGAGTTTGTGAAACCCTTTCCTATTTGTGGGTTGCTTTGCCAGGGGTGGAGGTCCTCACTAGATCATGTCTTTGCCTCTTTGCCTCTCCTACCCAAAATGATGCATTTTTTTTTCTTTCTTTTTTTTACATCCTTAATTGCAGAAGAGCTATATTCTGTTGTCTTCAGGTCATTTTCAGAGAAAGTTGTTCTTTTGGTGTGTTGAGAGGAGGTGAACTCAAGATATTTCTATTATGTTATCTTGATCTGTCCTCAGGAAAGAAAGCATATTCTTAACACTTATCTAAAGAGCCTGGTAAAATAAATATTTTTTGAGTTAATAAAAATCTTTAAGAATAAATAAGAGTTACTGGTGGGAATGGGTGGAAGCCCTGTTGTTTTCCCACTATTAGAGGGATTTGGGATGAAGAGCCCCTTCCTCCTGGAACAACATTAGTATCCTTATGTGGCTGAGCAAACCAGCCAGGGTTAGCAGAGCAGACTGAGAGGGACACAGAAGCATAATACAGAGAATCACTAGGCCAAAGTTAAAAGAAATAAAAAAAGAATAAATAAGGGTATTTATGAGTATCAATACAAAGAGTCAGTGTTAAGAAAATGATCATCCTTTGCTCTAGCTCTTTAGTCTCTCCTTGTTCTCTTGAGGAGCATATGCTTTTTTTAAATAACAGAAAAAGAGATTTTAAAAAAATAATAATTTAGAACAGACATGCTTCTAAAACTTTTTATTTGAATAAGAAATGTACTGAGAACAGTTATCCATTTTCTTCATTTCAGATACTGAAATTTTGATATTGTTAAGCAATGCAAAGAGTTGGACAAGACTTAGTGATTGAACAACAACAAACCAAGGAATAACTGGGGGAGAGAATTAAAAGTAATGTAAAAAAAAGTTGTGATCCTTGGAGATATTGCAAATGACTAATGAATTCATCACTTGTATAGTAATAGTCCTATCATAATGCAAAATAATTGTGACTTTAAGTATAAATAAAGGGCTATAACAATTCCAATGAACGAAAGATCTGATGAATTACTTGAATTACTTGAATGATGGGTGGTTGAGGAAAGCTTCACAGAGTAATGTACAGTTGATATGACCTCTGTAGAATGAGTAAGATTTGGACAGGTTGAGATAGGAAAGGGCTTCCCTAGTAGCTCAGATGGTAAAGAATCTGCCTGTAATGTAGAAGACCCAGGTTTTATCCCTGGCTCGGGAAAGATCCCCTGGAGAATGAAATGGCTACCCACTCCAGTGTTATTGCCTGGAGAATCCTATGGACAGAGAAACCTGGCGGACTATAGTCCATGGAGTCACAAAGAGCTGACAGGTTAGGAAGGAAGGACATTCAAAGCACATGAATTAATTGAAGAAAGGCACAGAGATGGCAAAGTAAGTCATGTAAAAAGGAAGGTTTTGCCTGGATTATTAAATGCAAGGAATTCATTAAAAGGTTGCAATGGTGAAACTAATATTAGTTACAAGTCTGAATGTTATTATGCATGTGGGTATTGGATGAGAATGCTCTACATTTCCTAAAGTCAATTTGCTTCAGCCTCTTGGAAGTTAGATGAGTGTCTATAGAGATGGTTGTGACTCCTCTTTAGCAGATACATATCCAGAACAGATTCCCAAAGTTCAAATTAAAAAAAAAGTCTCTAATAAAAGCTGTTTGAGGGTAACTGGTTTTAAGGAGCTTAGCCTTGAGAATAAGCATTTCTTCTATTATTTCCATGTGAATTCATGATATTCTAGAGAACATTTTCACAATGATATTTTTAAAAAATCTAGTGTTCACTGTAAAACATTTCCTGAGGGTTGATACGTACTCTACAGTGTCAATAAAGTAGCAATTGCACGTTAAGAACTAGGCAACTGCAAAGTGAATAAATTATTAATGCTTTTTGAACTGTTTGTTTTACCATTTAAAATTTGGAGGAACTAGTAGTTTTTCAACAGAAAAAAATTTGATTATTATAATTGAATGTTTAAGGTCTCCAGGAATCTGTTCTGAGGGCTAATAACTCTTAGAGGAAAACATTTTATATCCTCAGCAACCTGCAGGAGTTTGAAATGTTTGCAAGGGTAATTTCCTTGAAGTTATAGTTAGGGTTATTAAAGTTCATTTAGCAGGTAAAGTTAGCTATCATTTTCTGGAACTCTATGATAAGATGACAAGGTTTCTCATTTATAAAACTAGAACAGAATACTAGAGGGCCATGAACCATAATGAAATAATGTTCAGTATATATAAACATAATTTTGTGTACTTGGGGACATTCTGGGGACACTTCCAGATTTTCTCCTTTATATGGAGTTCAATTGATAAAGGAATTTTTGAAATACTCAAGCTGAATTTTACAGAAGTAGCTCTGTCAAGTTCTTAGGTTTTTCCTTTTTTCTTTGAAAATAGATCTTGATTCACATCTTAAAATAATAGAATATTATTAAATAACAAATATTCATAAATTTATGTATATTTATAGATAATATTTATATTATTAAATTAAAATATTATTAACTAACTTCTATTTATTAAGATTTAATGTTATTTATGTAAGGATACTTGGAATAAGTTTTATTATTTCTTAGAGTGTTCTGATGGAAAGATATTCATTTCTTAATTTCTTAATTTCTTTTTTTTAATTAAAAAGAATTTTATGGTTCTTTATATTTTCTGGGTAATCTATTTTATCAGATATATGACATGTACATATTTTCTCCCAGTTTTATCAGATGCATGATATATATGTATCTACTTCAAATTTGTGTCTTATTGTTTTCTCCTCCTAGCATGCTTCTGAAGCTCAGAAGTACTTGATCTCAAGTTCAATTTGTAAATTTTTTTTCAATAAATCCCAACACACTATTTAAAACTAGAAAATAAAATACTCAGTAGTTTATTACTTATCTCTGATATCCCTCAGACTTGATGTTCTCAAGTGAATTTATTTGGATAGTAAGTGTGAAAGAATGAAGCACTTCTAAAAATTACAAAATTCTGTTTATATTCACTGAATATTATTTAATTATTTTTAATACAACTGACTTAATAGATTAATTAATTTTATATTATGTGATTCAGTTAATTACTTCAGTCCTCTAAAAATTCTGCAGGTTAATATTAGTCTTTGAGTTATAGGTATTGTAGATTTAATGAAAAACTGAATGCTAATTTGAATATTTCAGCTGATAAAATACTATTAGGAAATGAACTAGGTTAAAATTGAAAATATTTCTTAACATGTCATAAACATATTATCATTCTTTTAAAGAAAAAAATTTTTTCCCAAATAGTATTTCTAATTACTCATATATTCAAACTAGGAGACATTGTGTCTCCCTAAGTCTTTCAATCTAAAATTTCCCCTGGAATTTTTGAGACTTCCATATCCCCTTTCTGCACATGAACATCACCAGATAGTCAATACTGAAATCAGATTGATTATATTCTTTGAGGCTGAAGATGGAGAAGCTCTATACAGTCAGCAAAAACAAGACTGGGAGCTGACTGTGACTCAGATCGGGAACTTTATTGCAAAATTCAGACTTTAATTGAAGAAAGTAGGGAAAACCATTAGGCCATTCAGGTATGACCTAAATCAAATCCCTTATGATTATACAGTGGAAGTGACAAATAGATTCAAGGGATTAGATCTGATAGATAGAGTGCCTGATGAACTATGGATGTTCATGACATTGTACAGGAGGTGGTGACCAAAATCATTCCTAAGGAAAAAAAAAATGCAAAGGCAAAGTGGTTGTCTGAGAGATCTTAAAAATAACTGGAAAAAGAAGAAAAATGAAAGGCAAAGGAGAAAAACAAAGATATACCCAACTGAATGCAGAGCTTCAGAGAATAGCAGTGAGAGATAGGAAAACCCTCTTAGGTGAACAATGCGAAAAATAGAGACAAGCAACAGAATGGCAAAGCCTAGAGATCTCTTCAAGAAAATTAGAGATACCAAGAGAACATTTCATGCAAAGATGGGTACAATAAAGGACAGAAACAGTATGGACCTAACAGAAGCAGAAAATATTAAGAAGAGATGGCAAAAATAAACGGAAGAACTGTACAAAAAAGGTCTTAATGACCCATATGACCAGGATGGTGGGGTCACTCACCTAGAGCAGTACATTCTGGGGTGTGAAGTTAAGTGGGCCTTAGGAAACATTACCACAAACAAAGCTAGTGGAGGTAATGGAATTCCAGCTAAGCTATTTCAAATCCGAAAAGATACTGCTGCTAAAGTGCTGCACCCAATATGCCAGCAAATTTGGAAATCTCAGCAATGACCACAGGACTGGAAAAGGTCAGTTATCATTTCAATCCCAAAGAAGGGCAATGCCAAAGAATGTTCAAACTACTGCACAACCGCACTCATTTCACATGCTAACAAGTCAAAGCTCAAATTCTCCAAGCAAGGCTTCAACAGTATGTAAACTGACAATTTCCATATTCGCAAACTAGATTTAGAAAAGGCAGAGGAACCAGAGACCAAATTCCCAACATCCATTGGATTAGAGAAAAAGCAAGGGAATTCCTTAAAAACATCTAGTTTTGCTTCTTTGACTATGCTAAAGTCTTTGACTCTGTGGATCACAACAAACTGTGGAAAATTCTTGAAGAGATGGGAATACCAGACCATCTGACTTGCTTACAGAGAAAGTTGTATGGAGGTCAAGAAACAATAGCTAGAACTGGACATGGAAAAACAGACTGGTTCAAAATTCAGAAAGGAGTATGTATATTGTCACCCTGCTTATTCAACATATATGCAGAGTACATCATGAGAAATGCCAGGCTGGATGAAGCAAAAGCTGGAATCAATGTTCTCAGATATGTAGATGACGCAACCCTAATGACAGATAGTGTAGAGGAGCTAAAGAGTCTCTTGATAAAGTTAAAAGAGGAGAGTGGAAAAAACTGGCTTAAAACTCAACATTCAAAAAACAAAGATCATGGCTTCTGGTTCCATCACTTCATGGCAAATAAATGGGGGAAAATGGAAACAGTGACAGACTATTTTCTTGGGCTCCAAAATAACTGACAGAGACTACAGCCATGAAATTAAAAGTTGCTTGGTCCATGGAACAATAGCTATGACAACCTAGATGGCATATTAAAAAGCAGAGACATCACTTTGCCAAAAAAGGGCTGAAGCTCCAATTTTTTACCACCTGATATGAAGAGCCAACTTATTGGTAAAGACCCTGATGCTGGGAAAGATTGAGGGCTAGAGGAGAAAAGGGCGACAGAGGATGAGATGGTTGGATTATCAACTCAATGCACGAATTTGAGCAAACCCTGGGAGACAATGAAGGACAGGGAAGCCTGGTGTGCTGCAGTCCATGGGCTCACAAAGAGTCAGACATGACTGAGCAACTGAACAAAAACAACAATATTCCCTTTCAATAAAAATAAATAAATAAATCCCTGTATTGATGATGTATTATGTGAAAATGTTGGCTTTTATAAATTAAGGTTAGTTTCTTATATGAATTTGCTGTTAGTGTTACAGGTATTAAGATTTCTGCTCCAAGTGCTTGTAGTTTTATTTATTGGAAGACTCTCTAATGATGAAGAGTTTGAGATCTCTCTGTCAGAATATAAATGGTTTTCCCAGAGCTTAGCTTAACAATGTGTAAAATAGATACAGAAATGATGTGATGCAAATTTTCTCAGAGGTGTTTTTTCAGGTATTTTAGAGAATACTTTTCTCATTAGATACTTAGTGAAAACCACAATTCCTTGGTCAGGTGAAGGCTGCCCCTGCCCACATGGCCTTTAGTTTCAAGCGTAGTCATTTCCCACCCGCTGTGAAGCTTGGCTATTAATAATTCACCATTATTCTTTGTGTTTTTAAATTTTTCCTGGAGATTTAGCGTCTTATTAAATATTAGCTTTCTAATGAAGAAGAGTTTGCTAGTTGCTCAGTCGTGTCCAACTCTGCAATCTCACAGGCTGTAGCCCACCAGGCTCCTCTGTCAATGGGGTTTCCCAGGCAACAATACTGAAATGGGTAGCCATTCTGTTCTCCAGGGGATCTTCTATACCCAGGGATCGAATCTGGGCCTCCTGCTTTGCAGGCAGATTCTTTACTATCAGAGCCAAATGTAGAAGGTAGTATTAAAAAAAGAAAGAAAGAAACAGGTACAAAGTATAGTCATTTTTTCTAAGCCAGCATTACCAAGCCAAGACTTACCTAACTCAATTGCATTTTGACCTTCTTCAAGGATATAATCTTAACTAGTCAGTCTGGAATTTCCTGGTCGGCACCAGTGAAGTAATCTACCTATTAGAGCGCTTTGCTTCCCAAAGGAAGGTGACCTTGTTAAAAATAATTATTTTTTCATTTGCAACTTTCTTGTCCCATCCATTCTCCTAAGAGCTACTGAAAAGGGAAAATGTTTCCTTTTCAGTAGCTCTTAGAAGATACTTTCCATTTGCTTGATGGGATGATAGTCTATTCATAAATTAATGAATAAAGCCAACTGGATCTTCAGATTTACTCAGCTGAATTTTGTTGTTCAACAGTAGCATCTATTCTACACTCAAAATTCAGGCAACACATAGCAAATGACTGACTGGCAAAGGGGTACAAAAAAAGCTAGCCACCTTGCCTCAAAGTGAGATGAATTTTGTGCTGTTCAAGGGGATCACACTGAAGTCAGTCTCCAGCTGAGATGGGTATTTTGTTTATGAAAGCACTCTCAGTAAATCACTTATGCTTCTCAGATTCTGCCTCTGGGAAATTTGACTTAAGACAAATATATTTGGGGGAAAAATTGTTTATTACTTATTACAGTTTATTATATTATTTTTGCCTACTCTTGGAGAGTCAGAAAACTTTGTATATTAAAATTATGATGTTCTACAGTTGCAAATATTAATAGTTTTCTTTTGTACATAATATTCTAATTCCTTAACAATGGAATAGTTTTTTTTTCTTTTTTTTTTCCGTAGTAAGATGTTATATCTCTCAATTCTGGTGTTTCTTAGGATATGCTTAGGAAAAAACTGGCTTAGATGTGATTCTTTATTTAGGCCTAAAAGACACAAACTTTGAATTGAAAAGTTATATCTAACTCTCTCAGTATGATGCCACTTTTGGTCCATGCTCTTTAAGCTCTAGCAAGTACTTTTGCTAGCTGGCTTGAAAGGATGAGACAGAACATTTGAGATTTTGGTCAGATGTCAAAGTAGAGAATATCTTTCAGGAAACACTCTTTGTTACTTTAAGCAACTCTTCTTGGGTGCTCCAACTTGATGGAATTGAAATTCTGACTCGTTTTTATTAGCATTTGCCTTTCTTCTCTCTGACTGCTAAGAAGAGCATACATATGGTTTGCCCTGCACAGTAAAGTCTTGGATTAACTGGTTGTCTAGGCTTATTATTAACATTGTTTTTCTCTTAAAAATGCCCTTGCTTGGATAATAACACGTAGAGTTTATCTACCTACAATCAGTGATTTTTGCTTTCCTAACTCTGGAACTCTTTCTAGGCTTGATACCATCATGCACTACTGAGTTTGCTACAAGTTATGACATTATGTAATCGTGTAAATGAGCTCTGTCAAAAAGTCCTCTGCCCACTTGATATATTGAAATTTATTCTAGAAATACATTGAGATCATCATATCCAAGGAGAAGTTAATAACTTGTTTAAATGTGTAGATTATTGCTATATGAATACCCTTTTATCCATAATCTTAACATTTGCTTAGTATACTAGCAATTCTTTTTCTTAGACTTCTTTAGAGAAACAAGAAGTTTGTACATTTTTTCTTCTTTTGTGAAATTTCAGTTCTAAGATAGAATGGTGTGAGAGCATCACTCCTTATGCCAGCTCAAAGTTAAAATGGTGTGAAAATATTGAAAGTGTTGAATGTAAAACAAACTTCTGGAGAACATATCTACAGTTAAAAAATAGGTCACTTATAGCTCAGGACTACAGAAGTAAATAATCAAGATTCAAGAAATTTGGCTAAGTAGGACAAATAGTGAAAAAATATCAAGTATTTTAAAACATTTTCTTATTCCAATGAAATAAAAATTAAGTCATTTTATATGTTTTCTTTAGGCCCTGAAAAATAATTTTACATTGTTTTCCTCTGGACATAAAACATTGAACTAATTCATGTATTTTAAGTATTTACCTGAACTCCATAATTCCAAAAATGTTTTTTAAATGTGACCTTTCTATATAGCCATTGGGACTAACATTACGAATGTGGGAGAATAGAAACCAATACACTTTTCTGATGCTCAGAGGGATGGAAGTCCCATAAATTGCCCTGTTAAGAAAAACACAGTTTCCTCTTTTGTTATATTTTTCTGCATTGACAAAATTTTTCATGTGGGTTTATCTTAATTTGTAATAGAAAATTTCACCAAAATGTGTTTAAACTTTTTTCCAGCATGTTGAGTCATACAAAAGAAAAAAAAAGTTGAGTTCTGCAGAGATTTCCTATGTCTAACGTTTTGGTTTTAGAAGTATTTTGAGAAGAAATAAATGTTTTTCAAATGTTGATGCATGAATGTATAGATTAGTGACTAAATCTAAAGTTGATTTAAATATTTGACTCTTCTCTGTGGTTTTCCTTTACCTTACAATTTTCATTAGTACAACAATAAACCAACAGACACATTGACCTTAAGGGATTTTTCTTTTAAACAACAAAGACGTCACAAATTTTTAAAAAGCCATAAATATGTCACTGTATTGTTAGTACTAAGGAAATATGTACATTACCTGTCTAACACCATTGCTTTTTAGGTCAAATTTTATGCTCAATGAGAATATTAGAACTATTAGAATGTGATTAGTCTAGCATGAATTATGTAAAGATTTTGCATTTCATGAAAAGATGGGTAAAGATGGACAAGACTGAGAGACTGAACTAAATGTGAATTATAAAAAATAACTGCATCACAGACTCAGCTACTGATGAGGGAGAGATGTGAACAGGTTACACAGGGCTCCATCAGCTCAGTTCAGTGGCTCAGTCGTGTCTGAATCTGCAACCCCTTGGACTGTAGCACTCCAGGTTTACCTGTCCATCAACTCCCTGAGCTTGCTCAAACTCATATCCATCAAATTGGTGATGCCATCCAACCATCTAATCCTCTGTCATCCCCTTCTCCTCCCATCTTCCATCTTTCCCAGAATCAGGGTCTTTTCCAATAAGTCAGTTCTTTGCATCAGGTGGCCAAAGTATTGGAGTTTCAGCTTCAACATCAGTTCTTCCAATGAATAATCAGGACTGATTTCCTTAAGGATTGACTGGTTTGATCTCTTTGCTGTCCAGAGGACTTTCACGAGTCTTCTCCAACACTACAGTACAAAAGCATCAGTTTTTCAGTGCTCAGCTTTCTTTATAGTCCAAATCTCACAGACATACATGACTACTGGAAAAACCTTGTCAGCAGAGTAATGTCTCTGGTTTTCATTATGCTGTCTATATTGGTCATAGCTTTTCTTTCAAGGAGCAAGTGTCTTTTAATTTCATGGCTGCAGCTGCCATCTGCAGTGATTTTTGTGCCCCCCAAATAAAGTCTTTCACTGTTTCCATTTTTCCTCATCTATTTGCCATGAAGTGATGGCACCAGATGCCATAATCTTAGTTTTCTGAATGTTGGGGTTTAAGCCAATTTTTTCACTCTCCTCTTTCACTTTCATCAAGAGTCCCTTAGTTCTTCTTTGTTTTCTGCCATAAAGGTGGTGTCGTCTGCTTATCTGAAGTTATTGATATATCTCCTGGAAATCTTGATTCCAGCTTCTGCTTTATCCAGCTTGGTAGTCTGCATGATGTACTCTGAATATAATTGAATAAGCAAGTGACAATATACAGCCTTTAGGTAATTCTTTCCCGATTTGGAACCAGTCTGTTGTTTCATGTCTGGTTCTAACTGTTACTTATTTACCTGCATACAGATTTCTCAGGAGACTGTAAGGCAGTCGGTATTCCCATCTCTTTAAGAATTTTTCACAGTCTTTTGTGATTCAGAGTTAAAGGCTTTGGCATCAATAAAGCAGAAGTAGATGATTTTCTGAAATTCTTTTGTTTTTTCAATGATTCAACAAATGTTGGAAATCTGATCTCTGGTTCCTCTGCCTTTTCTAAATCCAGCTTGAACATCTAGAAATTCGTGGTTCATGACCTGTTGAAGCCTGGCTTGAAGAATCTTGAGCATTACTTTGCTAGCATGTGAGGTGAGTGCAATTGTGTGGCAGTTGGAATAATCTTTGGAATTGCCTTTCTTTGGGATTGAGATGAAAACTGACCTTTTCCAGTCCTGTGGCCACTGCTGAGTTTTCTAAATTAGCTGGCATATTGAGTGCAGCACTTTCTCAGCATCATCTTTTAGAATTTGAAATAGCTCAGCTGAAGTTCAACCACCTCCACTAGCTTTGTTCGTATTGATGCTTCCTAAGGCTGTATATTGTCACCCTGCTTAATTAACTTCTATGCAGAGTACATGATGAGAAAAGCTGGACTGGAAGAAACACAAACTGGAAACAAGATTGCTGGGAGAAATATCAATAACCTCAGATATGCAGATGATACCACCCTTATGGCAGAAAGTATTTTCATGGGGAAGGAAATGGCAACCCACTCCAGTGTTCTTGCCTGGAGAATCCCAGGGACA
>SJYV01006527.1:439664-474298 GCA_006410875.1 Neotragus pygmaeus | reverse complement strand
GGAGAGTGAAAAAGTTGGCTTAAAGCTCAACATTCAGAAAACGAAGATCATGGCATCTGGTCCCATCACTTCATGGGAAATAGATGGGGAAACAGTGGAAACAGTGTCAGACTTTATATTTTTGGGCTCCAAAATCACTGCAGATGGTGACTGCAGCCATGAAATTAGAAGACGCTTACTCCTTGGAAGAAAAGTTATGACCAACCTAGAGAGTATATTCAAAAGCAGACATTACTTTGCAGACTAAGGTCTGTCTAATCAAGGCTGTGGTTTTTCCGGTGGTCATGTATGGATGTGAGAGTTGGACTGTGAAGAAGGCTGAGTGCCGAAGAATTGATGCTTTTGAACTGTGGTGTTGGAGAAGACTCTTGAGAGTCCCTTGGACTGCAAGGAGATCCAACCAGTCCATTCTGAAGGAGATCAGCCCTGGGATTACTTGGGAAGGAATGATGCTAAAGCTGAAACTCCAGTACTTTGGCCACCTCATGTGAAGAGTTGACTCATTGGAAAAGACTCTGATGCTGGGAGGGATTGGGGGCAGGAGGAGAAGAGGATGACCGAGGATGAGATGGCTGGATGGCATCACGGACTCGATGAATGTAGGTCTGAGTGAACTCTGGGAGATGGTGATGGACAGGGAGGCCTTGCGTGCTACGATTCATGGGGTCGCAAAGAGTCTGACACGACTGAGCGACTGAACTGAACTGAAGGCTTTTCAGGGGATATGTATGTATCATAGGGTCTGAACCTGAGTCTGAGTGATACTGACATCAAAGCATCCCCTCTTTTTTCTGCTTATTCCAGTTGACTCTTGTGGTAATGAGATAAATGAATTAAATGAAACTTGTTTCCATGTTGTTATACGATATGTACCCCATTTCTCCCCCACACATGTAACATCATGTTGTAACTACACCATAAACCACACCTCATTAACTCTGTAAAATAAGGTGAGCCCACATTCAGGACAGGTTTAAAGTCACTTGCATTTGGCTTTTAGGAGAATATATATGTATGTGTTCGTGTATATATTCCTCATATATGAGAGTGAAAGTGAAGTCACTCAGTTGTGTCTGACTCTTTGCGACCCCATGGACTGTAGCCTATCAGGCTCCTCCATCCATGGGATTTTCCAGGCAAGAGTGCTGGAGTGGATTGCAATTTCCTGCTCCAGGGGATCTTCCCGACCCAGGAATCGAACCCGGGTCTCCTGCATTCCAGGCAGATGCTTTCCCACCAGGGAAGCCCATATATATATATATATATTCTTCATGTATATATACATGTATATATATTCTTCATGTATATAATATATATATATTTTTTTTTTTCCTGCAGAGTTCTTAAGGGATATCAATTTAACTAGCAATTCATCTGGACATAAAATTCTTGTTTATCTACAAGACATTGGAGGATTTGTGAAATGCCTGGTAGAAATATATTAAAGTCATGCGTAAGTGTTAATTCCTGGCTTTGTGCTAGACACTGGGCTAAATTCTGACACATGATGAGGAAGAAGCCAAACATAGTCTGATACTCCGTCACTCGCTGCAGGATATGAGTGTGTGCAAGAGAAGAAACATCAGGGCAAATGTGAAAATCTTATAGGGGTACGTAACACATTCCTGTAGCAAGGGAGACTTTTGGAAGGAAATGATTGAGATAAATAGGACAGGGGTGGAGGGAGGTGGAGGGGTGTGTGAGGAGAAGGGCAAAGAATGTACAAAAGGCTAGAAGGGAAACAATAGCTTGTATAGTCAAGGAAAGGAGAGCAATTGAACTTGGTTAGAGTATTGATTGCAAGGGGGATGGCAAGATATCAGAGTTAAAAGCTACAGGTNAGGGGTGTGTGAGGAGAAGGGCAAAGAATGTACAAAAGGCTAGAAGGGAAACAATAGCTTGTATAGTCAAGGAAAGGAGAGCAATTGAACTTGGTTAGAGTATTGATTGCAAGGGGGATGGCAAGATATCAGAGTTAAAAGCTACAGGTATTTAAAAAATATATATCAATTAGCCAGTTTGCTAGGATTAGTGGGCCAGGTTATGCAGGTCCATTATGAGGTGCCTGCAGTTTGTAGATGACTGCAATGGACCACCACTGGATGGTTAGCGAAGCAGAGGGAAGATGTGATCAAATCTGCATTTTGGAAGATTTTCCTGGCTGCAGAAAGATCAGATTATACAGATGAGATTAAGGATGGGAAATGATAGTAGAGATAAAAAGACCACTGGGGAGGCATTTACAGGGATCCAGGTAAGTAAAAGTGACAGTGTGACAAGAACATAGATATTAAAGGTGGAGATAACTGAATAAATAATTTGAAAGTAGGATAAACCTAGAGACTGACTGGAAGTGGGAGCAGGGAATCAAGGATGACACCGAGGTCTCAATGTCAATCCCCTGATAGACCATAGAATATAGATCCCTTCCCTGACTCAGTGATGAGCAAGCACTTCATCTAACTGATTTCTAGAGGAACAAAGAGCAGCATGAACCCAGGACTGGAAAGGTGACTTCATTAAATATTCTTGTACCCCAGCTTTTAACTTCTTGGGGCACCCAAGTCCATAATGCCTGAACTTCTTAATGTTTGGTCCTGGTTCCCATTCTCTTACAACTCACACCAACGGAGCAAACAATGAGTAAAGCTGATCAGCCCATAGTCAGAAAGACCTAGAAAGGCAGTCGTTGGCAGAGAATCTCCAGACCTTGGTCTTGGGCCTCTCCGTGGAGGGGCCTTCACTAGTCCCGCCTTCTGGTCGCCCTCTAAGCCCATCTCACTCTCCCTGCAGAAGGAAGAATGGGTCATTCCAATGGTGAATTTGAGAGGAGAAATGATATGTATGGCTGAGACACATCTCTCAATTTCATAGCTTCTCTGCAACTTCTCAAAAGCTCCAAAATGCTACACGTGGCTTCTTCAGATCAGATAGCTCAGATCAGTTCACAATTTCTTGGAACAGGGTCTTTTTCAAAGCTTATGTCTAAATCTGGCATCACCTCTGCCCCATTTGAACCTTTTTGTCTTTTCCCTCTTGTCTTCCATTTACATTTCCTTTCAAGCTTCTTTCTTTCTCCCTTTTTCATTTCTCACCCTCATCATTGTCTCACTTGTTTCTCCTTTAACTTGAAGCTCTGATTCCTTTTATTCAACATAAAAAGCATCATATTTTGTGATTAGTTAGAAAGCAGCCTTGTTCTTTAATTTTAACTCTGTTTCTCATCTGCTCTCAGAAGAGATTAGAATAATTTCACATCTATTAATTAAACATGTTTGACTGTGTCATTCTAAATTACTTTGGAACCAGTGTTAATTTCTGAATAACTATCTAGTTTTGTAAATATGATTAATTGAGAAATATCATCCAAATATTTAAGGCCTTCCTTTATCTGTCAATTACATATCTTTTGTAGGTAATTGTTATCACCTCTATATTTAAATCTTCTAACCCTGCCCAGTATCCAAATTAACCTGTAGGAAGTCCAAGGTTTTCTGGAATGTTTTCTGGAATGTTTCCTGTAATGCCCTCCCATCTTTGGGTTATTGTACACCCTTCACTACTCACAGAAAGGAATTTAAAACACACTTTTCCAAGAAACTGGCCTTGATCAATGCCACCCTAATCATTTTTATACTGCATTGCTCCACACATATACATTCTATCCAAACACTTCACGAAAACATATTAGACTTCTACTGAAAACCCCCTTAATCCTGAATTCATGAAACAAAATTGCAGATTTTCCTCCTAGAAGATCTGGATCAGGAGTCTTTAAAGTCTGAGCCACAAGTGATGCAGGAATGATTATCACCGTCCACAGTTCAGAGAAGTAAACATGTGTTTGCTTTGCTCAAGCCCACACTGATTTTACTACAGGTCACATGACGCTCTTGGCTTTAGTGGGTCTGTGTTGAGTGTTTGCCATCCTAAGAGCAGCATTTAGGAGCCATTAGGTATCACATTTCCCTTTGGTCCCATCATTAGAAATGGTGCAGAATAATAATAATTAAATATAAGAAACCATTTCACATTTGTATCTTGTTAAATTATAATCATCTTACTTTTTTTCCAAGAATGATTTCTGCTCCCATAAATGTCTATATTTCTACAGGTACCATATTTGTTATTTATTTTGCTTCTTCCAATAAAACTCACTTGGCATTCTGTACTCAATAAGTGATCAATAAGTGCTTGTTAACTAAGCTGGCAGGAAATTTGAGTCTTTGCCATCTGCCCTTGCAAAGGAGAAACGTTCCTAAGCCCAGAAAGTGTGAAAACAAGGAGTCCACAGAGAGGGGCCATTTGGAACCTTGGCCAGTCACATGTTGTCATATTGCCTCAAAGTCCTGAATCCTGTGCTTAGGGAATAAGAGAGAAGATGATCCAACCTCTGTTCAAGGACAAATGGCTGCAGAGACTCCTCAGAGCAGCAGGCAGAAGAGAGGTGATGCGAGACAAGAGTTTGATCTCCTGGGAAATATTAGACATTGGAAGCTACCTTCACTGTCTGGGCACACCAACTCTGTCCAGAGACATCGCTCTGGGGAATGCAAATGTGAGAAGATAAAACATCAGAGCAACAGCTACCATAGTTGACTATTTTCACTGTGAGTCACTAGGGTTCCCAAACTCATCATGTGTAATTAAAGTGGGAACTGATGAAAGCTTTCACCATTAGAATTTCTACTACAATATGACATAATCCCTTGAGCCTTAGATGGCAGTCTGCAAAAAAAGAATCTTGAGTTTTCAAACCATTTGTCCTGTGTAGCCTACCAAGAGCCACTTAGCATTACTTTCCACCACTCTATTAGATGTTCTAAATGCTTCTGCCCAAGGCATTCCTTCTGCTAGATGAAGCCCACATCACCACATTTCTCATCTTTTAAGATCTGGCTTAAACTAAACAACTCTCTTCTTGAGGCCAGGCAGCAGAATATAAAGATTTTGGCCTGAACCTAAGAGAAAGATTTCTGAGATTCATAGCCCAGATGCTTTCAGTTCAGTTCAGTCACTCAGTTGTGTCCGACTCTTTGTGACCCCATGAATCTCAGCATGCCATGCCTTTAGATTCATGTCCATCAAGTCCGTGATGCCATCCAGCCATTTCATCCTCGGTCGTCCCCTTCTCCTACTACCCCTAATCCCTCCCAGCATCAGAGTCTTTTCAATGAGTCAACTCTTCGCATGAGGTGGCCAAACTACTGGAGTTTCAGCTTTAGCATCGTTTCTTCCAAAGTAATCCCAGGGCTGATCTCCTTCAGAATGGACTGGTTGGATCTCCNAAAAAAAAAAGTTTTTTATTTTTTATTGTTGACCTCGAAAGAGACCTAGCTCATTCCTTTCAGTGAATACATAGGATGCTTTGAAATGTATGTGCCACAATATTCCCACCTCCTTACTGAAGGATACCTAAGTTGTCTTCACTGTTTTGTTATCATCAAAAATGCTGCAATAAACAGCCTTATGTTGTTTCTATATGCACACATGTAGAAGAAGGCAAAAGAAAAAGTCACAATCTCCACCCTCCTTGTATCTACACACTCTGCAATGTGGTTTTGCAGCTCTTCCCAACAGATAAAAGTCCTTTTCTTCCCCACTTGAATCTAGGATGACCTTGGACTTAAATCAGCCAATGGAAGGCATGTCACTGTGCCAATTGCAAGCCTAGACCTCAAGAGGTCTTGAATGCTTCTACTGTCTATCTCTTGGAGCTTTGTCCAAGCACCAGGTGAATGCACAAATCCAGACGAGCCTGTTGGTGAAAAAGAGACCACACGGAACAGAGTTGAGCTGTGTCAGCCTAGAGCATCCTACACTAGCCAACCCAGCTATCTCAGCACCGGAGTGAGACAGAGGAAATCAGAACCTGCCTAGCTGAGTCCAGCCCACGTTGCCAACCTGGAGACCTGTGAGCTAAGTAAATACTTGCTCTAACAGTGAAAGTTATATCATATAATGTGTGCAGATATTTCTTTAGAGTAGATGTTTTTCTAACTGTAGCTTGTATCAATATCAGCTGGTGGGATTTTAAACTCCCTGATTTGCTGGGTACCACTCAGCACTCTGATTTAGTAGATCTGAATGGGACTTGAGCATCTGCATTTCTAAGAAGTTCTCAGGCAATGCTAATAATGCTAGGGCCATACTTGGGAAGTCACTGCTCTAGAATATATAACCTAAAAATGGTGTTGCTGGGTCATGAATTATAAGCATGATTAGTAGCTAATAGATACTCCCAAGCTACCATCCAAAGTGGATATATGCTCAGGGCGTCCCTGGTGGCTTAGTGGTAAAGAATCTGCCTGCCAATGCAGGGGACTCGGGTTCAATCCCTGGTCCGGGAAGATTCCCACATAACGAGAGACAGCTAAGTCTGTGCGCCACAGCTACTGAGCCCATGTGACTCAACTACTGAAGCCCACGCACCGAGAGCCCACGCTCCGCAACAAGAGGAACCACTGCAAGGAGAAGCCTGAACACTGCAACTGGAGAGCAGCCCCTCTCGCTGCACCTGAAGAGGGCCCACGTACAGCAACGAAGACCCAGCCCCGCCATAGATAAATAAATAACTTTTTAAAAAACACTTAAAAAAACCCAAAATGTAATCCTTATAGAAAATTTAAGGGGTAAAAAAAAAAGCCACTGAAACAAAACTTTTAAACCAGATAGTACGAGGAACAAATGTGAAAAAGAAAGTATCAGTGTGAAGGAGGAAGTAACAGTAATTCTTGGGGTTGGATGGTGAAACAGGAAGCTGATTAACAGTAATACTTATGACCAAAGCACAAAATATGAATGATGAGGTAAACCTGAAATGTTAAGCCAAGAAAATAAATAGTATTTCATACTACTACTTATTAGTGTATATGCTNACACACACACACACACACACACACACACACACATTTAAAGACACTGCAATGCATCGAATGACAGAAGTAGAAGAGAGTTTTCAGCTTCCTAATCCAAATGTTAGGAAGGCAGGAGGAGAAGGGCATGACAGAGGATGAGATGGTTGGATGGGATTACTGCCTCAATGGACACGAATTTAAGCAAACTCAGGGATATGGTAGAGGACAGGAAAACCTGGCATGCTGAAGTCCATGGGGTCACAAACAGTCATACATGACAGAGCAACTGAACAACAGTAATCCAAGTGTGCTGCCCAACCTCCGTAGGCTATGGGTGAAGGAAATGACACTGGAGAGACAGAAATTATAGTAGAAAAACAATAGCTTTATCAACTGAAGTCAACAGAGATAAGCATTCCTGTTTGGAAAACATCCAGAAACTCAAAGGGGAAATCCCTAACTGAAAAAGCAAAAAAATAGATCCTTTCAGAGCCTAAATTGTCAAGTCCTTGGTTGACAAGTTATGCATGTGCAAAAGACGCCACAGAGTGAACACCAAAAAGAAAGGCAGAGACTAGAGAGAAAAATACTCTTGAAACTTAGAGCAATAAGGAACAAGAAATATGAATTTATTATTTTTTTNTTTCAGAGCCTAAATTGTCAAGTCCTTGGTTGACAAGTTATGCATGTGCAAAAGACGCCACAGAGTGAACACCAAAAAGAAAGGCAGAGACTAGAGAGAAAAATACTCTTGAAACTTAGAGCAATAAGGAACAAGAAATATGAATTTATTATTTTTTTAAAAAAGTGCATTCTCTAATTGCAAATATCTTTGGGTGCAGAAAGCCTCAAGGGTAAGATTGCAAAATTGAAGCCAAGGATTGCTGGAATTAAGGATATTCTAAAAAAACAAGGAAACCTGCCAAATTTTGTATGTAAAAGAGAATCCCAAGGGATTAGGTTAAACAAAATTGCAGCGATGGAAAGCATAAGAACAGGGCAGATGTACAAGCTGCATGACTTGGAGTAGAAATAGTTTGTGATTTTATTCTGGGCAACTTAACTATCAACTAAAAATTTTTTTGATAACCATTAAGAGAACATTATCCATTGTTATTATAATAAATTATCTAAAATGGGCAAATAAGAGCCAAACCACCAGACACTAAAAGTGTAACTCATAACTAGGCAAAGAAGGTATCAATATAATCTTATTGATAGTAAATCATATTAAACTAAGCAGAGGAAGATTTCAAAGCAGACATTCTAAATATCTGAATGAAATTAAGAATTTCATTCATAATAGAATGAAATTAGAATGTTTTCAAATATTAGAAGGCAAATAGGGCATCAATAATTGAAGAGATTAGCAATCTCAACAGAGAAATGTAAACTATTAAAAAATCGTTCTAGAAATGAAAATTGCAATTACTGAAATAACAAGGTGAACACTGTATTAGAAACGGTAGAAGAAAGATGCAGTGATTTGAATATAGACCAATATAATTTTGTCAATCCAAAGATCAGACAAGGTTTGCCAAGTGGTGCCAGTGGTGAAGAAGCCACCTGCCAGTCCAGGAGTTGTAAGGGACACAGGTTTGATTGTTTGGTCTGGAAGATCTCCTGGAGTAAGAAATGGCACCATTCCAGTATTCTTATTTGGATAATTTCATGGGCAGAGGAACTTTGTGGGCCACAGTCCATGGGGTCACAGAGAGTGAGATATGACTTAGTGACTGAACACATACTAAAGATCAGATGGAAAAAAATAGAATAAAAATGAGTATAACCTCAGAGATCTGTGGTTATGTATGAAGCAGTTCAACATACATGTAATTGAAATCCTAGGAGGAGAAAAATGACAGAAAAATGATTTGAAAAAAAGTCAAAAACTTAAAATTTGATGGAAAATACTGAAGATTCAATACTCATGGAATCTTAAGCTGACTGAAAATGAATAAATCC
This sequence comes from Neotragus pygmaeus, assembly GCA_006410875.1. NCBI lineage: Eukaryota > Metazoa > Chordata > Mammalia > Artiodactyla > Bovidae > Neotragus > Neotragus pygmaeus. The sequence continues at coordinate 465,476 of SJYV01006527.1, read as the reverse complement.
AGTTTGAGATATATATTAGTTTAAATATAGACTGACAATCGAAAGGAAATTTTGAAAACAATGAAAGAAAACAATAACTTTAATAATTTTAATGACTCATTTTTCATTAAAAATTCTGGAAGCCAAAATGCGTTGTCTTGACACTTTCAATATTCTGAAGGAACAAAAGAAGAAAGAAAGATTTCTGAATCCTGTGAAGTTATCCTTCAAGAGTAAAGATGATTGTCTGTTTCTAATTGCAATAAAATTCTACAAAATGCAAACTAATGTATAGAGAAAAAGTAGATCAGTGATTGCCTGAGAACTGAGGTGGAGGGAAGGCTGTGAAACACTGAGGTAATAGGAAACTTCTGGAAGTCATGAGAATGTTTGTTGTCCTCATTTATTGATTTTGATTATATATATTACGGTTGGCCCAAAAGTTCATTTGGGTTTTTTTGTGAGACCGTACAGAAAAACCTGAACGAACTTTTTGGCCAACTCAATATATAAACCTGATGAAATATACATTCACACATGCATAGCATGTGATAACATGATAAAAGCTTATCAGTTTATATCTTTTAAATATTTGAAGCTTATGTTGCATCTATTTAATCTCAAAAATCTGTAAAAAAATGAAGGCAAAATAATCACATTTTCAGGAAAGAGAATTTGTTGCCACCGGACCTGAACTATAAGAAATGGCAAAAGAAGTCTTCAGTTCAGAAAGGAAATGGTACTAGTTAGCAGCAGCAGCAAAGACCATCAGAAAAGGTAGATACAATAACTATTTTTCTTCTCATTTTGAAAATTGACTAAAAATTATAGCACTTATCATTTATTATATATATAATCTGTTTCAGACAAACATGACACTAAAATTGAGAGAACAATGGAAATAAACTTGTATTAACTGTCTTGTATTTTTCCTGAAGTAATTTACTATTTTACTAGTTTAATATTAATTATAGATAGATTGATACATGTTTAAGAAACATATCCCTATTCTTAGAGATACCACTGAAATCACAAAGGAAAGAAACAGCTAAAAATCAATAGTGTTGAGATGGAATATTGCAAAATATATGAATATGTTAATCACAAAAGGAAGAAAATGAACAAAAATATACAGTGCAATAATAGACATAAATATAATTATATCAATAATTATAGTAAATGTAAATAGCTAAACACTTTTTTAAAATGCAGAAATTGTCAATCTGTAATAATAAAGCAAGAGTTAAATATTTGTAATCTACATAAGGTGCTCTTTAAATACCAAAACACAAATAGACCAAAAGTAAAAGGCTAGAAATAGATACTCAAAGTAAACAGTAAGCATAAGTAAGAGTGATTACATTAATATCAGACAGAATAGATTCCAGAAAAGGAAACAAAAAATATCTTAAGTCAATGAGCTAAGCTTACACTTAAGCAACTAGAAATGGAAGTCAAAAGTCACAAGTAACTAAGTCAAAAGTAAGCAGAATGAAGAACATAATAAAGGTGACAGCAGAGATCAGTGAAATAGAAAACTAACAAAGAAAAGAAGAAAAAATCATAAAATGAAAATGAAAAATAGCCAATCATGTAACTCTAACTGAAGTGATAAGGAAAAAATGGAGGCAACACAGATTACCTAAATTAACATTGAAAGAAGAGACACTATTGTAAATCTCTTAAAAGTTAAAAGAAAAATAAGGAAATACTATGAACAATATTTTTCCAGTAATCATAAGATCTAGATACAATAAACACATTCAGTATATAAAAAACCAATTGTTTTTTCTATATACTAACAATAAAAATGTGAGAAATGAACCTAAAAAATCACACCATCATGAAAAATAGGAAATGTTGCTAGTCAGTTGCAAAATCATGTCTGACTCTGCGACACCGTGGACTGCAGCCAGGCTCCCCTGTCCTTCACTATCTCTCAGAGTTGGCTCAATTTCATATCCACTGAGTTGTGATGCTATCTAAACATCTTATCCTCTGCCTTCTTCCTTCTAGAGATTAAAAAAAAAAGAAAATGAAAGTCGCTCAGTGGGTTTGGACTCTTTGAGACCCCGTGGACTTCAGCTGCCAAGCCTCTCTGTCCATGGAATTCTCCAGGCCAGAATACTGGAGTGAGTAGTCGTTCCCTTCTTCAGGGGATCTTCACAACCCAGGGACTGAACCCAGGTCTCCAGCACTGAAGGTGGATTCTTTACCATCTGAGCCACCAGGAGAGCCCAAAATATAAGAAAATATATGAATAGCATACTTCAAAAATGATAAAACATAGCTAAAAACTTAAAGAAACAAATGATTACAAAGATATACCTATTCATTGATTAGAAGATTCAATATTTTTAAGATATAAATTACAAATTGATCTGTAGATTCTATGTAAAAGGAATCTTTGGTAGAAATTGTCAGTTTAAAGTTTTAGACATATAGAAATGCCAAGATCCTAGAAGAGGAAAAATAACTCTGAAAAACTGGAAAAAATTATAGAGGATTTAGATCCCTGATTTCAAGACTTAGATAACGTGGGATTGGGATAATAATAAACAAATAGATCGATGGAACAGACTAATGTCCAAAATTAAACCAACCCATAAATTGAGTGTAATAANTAAGCCATGTTTAGATTTTTGTTAATGTCTCCTATTTCTAGCAATATTCTTGCTGTAAAAAATTTGGTGCTATTACTTTTAGTGCATAAACCATCAAGACTATATTCTACACAAATTGCAATTTTTACTGAGAAAATTTCCACATGGTTGGAGCCTGTCATATTTTTCTTGAATTTTAACTTGTCCAAACTTAATAACCCTCTATTATTTTCATTTGTTTAGCATACCTATTTTTGGTAGGCAAAATTCTAAGGTAGCACCCAAGTTTCCTGCCCCTGGTATACAATCTTGTATAAAGCCCCCCTGACTTGAGTGTTGGAGGAACTTATTAATATGATATGGCACTTACTCACTTTATGAAGTTACATTATATGAGCAAAAGTGATATATGTATTACTTTATAAAAGACTATTTTAGTATTAATAGATTGGGGAAGGGGGTTTCTCCTGCTGGCCTTGAAGAAATAAACTGCTCACGTGTAAAAAGGCCATATGGCTAGGACCAGAAGATGCTTTTAGAAGCTGAGAGAATCCTCAGGTTACAGCAAGAAATACAAAGAAAGTAATATTCACAATCAGTTAAAGAAACTCCATCATTTGCCATGATAATTAGGTAGTAAACACGAACCTGGCTACACCTATTGAATTAAAAATAGACTTTTAACAAAACATTTTAAAAGTCAATGTAAGCCAAGAAGTTAGGTAGTTGGATGATGGTGTAAGTCATTCTAAAAGTTTCCCCTATTCTCATCTAAGACACAGTACTCAGGTGTTTTCAATAAAATCATACGGAATACTTTCACAAACTCGAAAATGTATATAGCTGAGTAGGAAATGGCACCCCATTCCTGTCTACTTGCCTGGAAAATTCGATGGACAGAGGAGCTTGCTGGGCTACAGTTCATGGGATTGCACAGTCAGACACGACTGAGAGCACATGTACACACAAACATAGGGTAAAAAATACTGTGCCTACTGATTAATTGAAAACTTAAATTGTTAATGAATTTATATAGTGTTTATTTATATAGCAATTTAGCTAACAAACAAAACCTTACTTTCAAGTATGACAGAAAATTTTATGATAGCTGTATAAGATAGTCAATTAGATAATAAAAGCATTGGTGTTTTTTGTTAAGGTTTTAATTATTATTATTTCTCTGTTATGCAATGTCCATATGGCACCTGCTGGCCATCTGCGGATGTGGAACGATTTAAATATGCTATTCTGACTATAGAAATGAGTTTTTATTGAAATTAATTTGAATGTGAAAACATTTAATTTTGTTATTGGAAAAGTTTTAAGTATGCTTGGAAAATCTGGGTGTGTGAATCTACTTTTTCAACTGTAACTTGCATGAAAGCTAAATATAGAAAAAGAATTTTCAGTGAAAATTTAGTGGCCAAATCATGATGTGAACAAGTGTAAAATATACACTGGATTTACAAGATTTAGTATAAAAATGGTAAAATATCTTGTTAAGAGTGTTTTATGTGTGTTGTATAATCAACTGATATTTTGAATATATGGGGCTAAATAAAGTACTTTAAATGTGGATATTTACTTTCTGATTATGGTTGCTTAGAATATTTACAATTACACATATGACTTTTATTATATTTTCATTGGCCAATCTACTTTATATGGTCTTGATCTTTTCTATTTTATTTTGCACTTTTATCTTAGTTTTTTTAAGGAAATATTCTTAAAAAAATTAAATAGCTAAAGATTATAGATCTTTGGGAGAATTTTATAGAAGAAGAATTCACATTTTAAGCAGGAAAACCAACAATTTTGGAGTTGGGGAAAGGGATGTTATTCTCAAGTGTAAAATGAATTTCACAGAGGAATTCATTTTAGCATGAGTTACTTAGTATTTACATAGGCATTTTGAGATTGAAGATAAAAGTGCTTTAGGACCTGGTGTTTAAAGAATGACTGAGATCAGCTCCATCAGAATTGTTTGAAAAAGAAGGGTATATATTAATTTTGATTATTTTCCCTTTCTTAGAACTCACATTTTTCTCTCTTAAATTGGTGAAAAGTGAAAGTGAAGTCACTCAGTTGTGTCCAACTTTTTGCGACCTGTGGACTGTAGCCCACCAAGCTCCTCCGTCCATGGGGTTCNGGTATATATTAATTTTGATTATTTTCCCTTTCTTAGAACTCACATTTTTCTCTCTTAAATTGGTGAAAAGTGAAAGTGAAGTCACTCAGTTGTGTCCAACTTTTTGCGACCTGTGGACTGTAGCCCACCAAGCTCCTCCGTCCATGGGGTTCTCCAGGCAAGAATACTGGAGTGGGTTGCCATTTCCTTCTCCAGGGGATCTTCCTGACCCAGGCTTCCAACTCAGGTCTCCCACATTGCAGCCAGACGCTTTAACCTCTGCACCACCAGGGAAGCTCATACCCTTAAATTGGTAGAAGACAACAAATGGAACGTTTCACTGAACTCTAATCTTTCTTAGTTGTCCATGACGCAGAGAACACCATACTGCTTTTTAAAAGATAATAATTAAAGCCAAAATGATGTTATGAGAACTTTTCTTAATTTAGGGTAGAATTAAGGTTTGGGTCTCTGTTTGTGTTTGGCTTTTGGAGTATAGTGGATGTCTATTCTGGGTTTTGGAAGCATACTATAATATAGTTAAGTGTTGTTGAATTTGTAGTATTTTACTAGCCACTAAACTTTTTGTCTGTTATCATAAAAAATTTAGAAAAAGGGAAGGAAACAGTGTCAAAGACATGATTTTATGCAGACATTTAGGGTTAATTGTCACAGTCTGAGATTTTTAACTCAAATGAAAATGAAAGTGAAGTCTCTCAGCCATGTCCGACTCTTTGCAACCCCATGGACTGTAGCCTATCAGGGTTCTCTGTCCATGGGATTCTCCAGGCAAGGATACTAGAGTGCACTGCCACTTCCTTCTCCAGGGGAATCTTCTCGACCTAGGGATTTAACCCAGGTCTCCCGCATTGCAGGCAGATGCTTTACCCTCTGAGCCACAAATGAATCACTCTAAATGAAAGCGATTTGGATACTACATCTTTAATCATTTTTTCCTTTAATGCTATAGTGAAGGAAAATATATGAGTTTACTTATAAGTTGCTATGTGAGCAGTTACATGAAATTAATGCTGTTTAATGGATTATGGAAAGTAGATTTGAAAAACTAAATGCCCATTTCATTTGATCAAAGCATGTTTTTACAAATTCAATAATTATGCAATGTACAGTTTTGTTTTGTTTTGTTTTTTTAAGTTTCCCAACATATGGTAAACAAGCACTAGGTTTTCCTCATTTGCACAGTAATACAGACTTATAGGCTAAGGGTGATTTATGTACTGAAGTAATTTAAATTCCATACCTTCAGAGTCACAATGCATATGTTACATGCCTATAATTATGCTCCTCCGGGTGTGCAAGCCAAGAAGGTGGCAGACTCAGACACAGAAAAAGAAAGGAGATTGATGATATGGTATTTTGCTAATACAGTGCAAGGCACTAACAGATCATGAACCTCATTCTTGCTTTTCCTACTAGTACCTTTTAAATTACATTTTCAAACTGATATCTTCACTGTTCTCTCATTTACAGAATTTGCCTTAATTATAAAGAAAATTTTTTTTCCCTTCTTGGGAAAAAAATTGCAAAAAAGTGTAAATGAAACAATACTTCAAACTTCTTTGGTTGAAGGATAAAGGATCTCTCCCACCTCCTCAGACATACTCATTTATTAGATCTAACATACATATGTTTCAATATAAAACATTTTTTTCCTAAATGTATAGTCATTTGACAAAGAAACACTAGTTTAAGGGAACCAATATATAGTCCTGGTGTCCTATGAAAAGTCACACCAAAGGAAGGTAGAGTATTTTAGGAGTGTACCACTCATTTTACTACTTGTAAGTTACAATTTTGCATACTATTGTTTCAAAAAGAGTGATGTTGTGGATTTTCTTAGGTTTCCCACAGGTTGCTAGGCATTTTCTTATTCCTAAGTGTTAGGCGACCTTTAAGATGACTGAACGTTTATATGGAATACAATTAGACCTGGTAAGCAACTTCTATTAAATCATACATCCTAATTCCTTTATTGTGTTAGTGGTATGATGCTTAATGGCCACTTCTTTGGGTCAGTTCAACTTTAGGATTCACAGATTCTATTTTTCTCTAAGCTATTAATGGAATCCTACTTAACTGCAACGTTTTAAACACAATTCTTTGCTTTCTTCCTCTAAAGAAGTGTGTTGTTTCATTGATAGTATCAAAATATATCTATTCAAAAAGGGAGAGATAAATACTGCTTTACATATTTTTTTAAGATGATTACCTCTTATTGCATGTAAAATGCTAGTTTGATCTTCAGTTGTCTTTAATTTTAATCCTATTTGGCCATTTCAGATCAAATTTTCCACAGACACATTTTGCACATTTGATGAAATGATGAGAAAATTACATAAACACATAAAAGTTGATTGACATATGCTATATCTGAAGGAGGGTAACAAATTGAAAAATCTGGAAAATTGCTACATCTATTAGAAAAAATTCTTTTGTACAGTTTTGTTAGTGTTGCTTGGTTTGTTGGTTTTCCCTGGAATCCTGTGGTTGGGGTTTACTGTATAATAGTGGGCATTTGAAGCATCAGCTCTTCATATGTCTAGAAATACAATAGGCTCATCCAGCTACATTTTTAAAGGTAGCTTTACTGTAGCAGGTGCTGTTTTGACCCAAAGAAAAGCAGAAAAAGAAAATTTTTAAAAGCCCTTAGATAACAGATTAGAGATGATTAGTGAATAATTTTAGAGTAAACAAATCAGATCTGGTCATTTAAGTCATAGGACACAGTGGCTACCAAAACTGTGTCTTTTGTGTGATCTCATTGTTTTACTGTAAATGTGTGTGTGCATTTATGATCATTTTTCTTTATTTGTACATTGAAGTTACTGAGACTCAGAGATTAATGGATGGTGTTAATATATGTGGATTATTGCATAAATTTGAGAGTGGTAAAGGAAGGCTGATTTTTGAGACTAAATTATTGTGCAGAATTTCTGAGTTATATTGTTTACACATTTTGGAACCTCAAAATAGAGTATTGTTGAACCAAGGAGTTTCAAAATGGTCAATAATTAAAATATTTTCAAATACTAATAATGACAAAACTAGTTAAGAAATTATTGCAAATATTGCAGTCAATTTTTGAGTGGTTATTAAAAATTTATTACACCAAATAATTCAAATTATTCTCTAGTAAAATTAGATGTTTTTCATTAGTTATTCCATGCTTTTCTTTAAATTACCCAGCAGTCTTTGCTCATTAAAACATCTTCCTGAAAATAAATAAAATCATAAATTATTTACTTGTTTTTGAGAATTTCCTTAGGGAAGATTGCAAAAAATTTCTTCAAAAGTTAAACATAACACATGCTAATATAAATATAGAAACTCTTCCAGTCTGAAAGTTATCTTAATTCAAAATTTGTCGTTGTAGCCTTTTATTTCCTGAGAGTCGCACACCATGTATTATTTGTTATTAATAATGATTAATTCTTCTGAATGTTGTTTAGTCATTCAGTTGTGTCTGATTCTTTGAGACCCCATGGACTGTGGCCCACCAGGCTCCTGTCCAGGTGATTTCCCAAGCAAGAATACTGGATTAGGTAGCCATTTCCTTCTTCAAGGGATCTTCCTGATCCAGAGATCAAACTTGCCCTCCTGCACTTGCAGAGGAATTTTTTTACCTCTGAGCCACCTGGGAAGTTCATTCTTCTGAATACTAATTGGTAATTTTTTAGTAATTAATAATTTTTCAACTGCTGATATTTATAATGTATACAATAAATTCTAGGTAAAGACATAGTGATTTCTCTGAGGGTTAATGAAAAGATAGAAATGCAAGCATACTTAAAGATTAAAACAATTGCCGCTTTAATGAAGGTATTTCAGAAATTAGTAGGAGCATAGGAGAAGGACTATTAAATTAGAAGAAAGAAATTCATTCAGCAGTTGCATCATTCTTCTCAAAGTTGTTTTACATTAAATGCTATATTTTCCAAAGACCTGAACAGCCTCTGACAAATGACTGTCACAGCTTTACAGGAATTAAAGACTAATTTGGGACATTGATCAATTGTTTTGGCTTCCTGTAGACAAAGACTATATCAAACATCTTGCAAAAAAGTTCAAGGGGAGTTTTCAGAACCACATATCTCACTCAAATCAAGAGATAATAAAAAACAATATTCTATGTTTTTTTTATAAAAAGACTTTTTGTGTCCATCAAAAATAAAATGGAAACTCAATATACTAAAATCAAGAGTAAAAATTTTACAGTATTAGAAAATCTTAAGACTAATTAATTAGGTACTTTTAAACTTTTTTTGTGTGTGAAGTCAATCCAACTACTTGAAAAATGAGCATCAAGAATATATAGCAAATAAAAAGGCTAACTGTTCTGAAAAAGTAAAGTTTTTGCCTCCTACTACCACTGTGTCTGACAGTGGTATACTAGAATCAGCTCAGCCCACCTGGGTCACAACACCCAGTTGCTGGCATCCTTTCCCAACTTTGCATTAAGTGACATTACATTGGCAGCTTGCCACTGGTCATGTGGGAGTATTAACATCCTGGAAACTGGCAAAGGCTACGGATCAGTACTTCTTTTTCTTTTCCGGAACACCATTGTTAAACATCTACCAGTCTGCCACTGAGTACTGGGTGTGGAATGGAAGTACTCTGAGGAACATAAGTGAAAAAATACATTAATCTAGTGCAATACTTCAGTGTAATCTACATGTTACACTGAGAGGATAAGAGAGATGATTCAGTATTTTCTGCAAATTAAATCTTGATATATTACAATGTATGTTTAGGATAGACTACAAATGATGCTGTTAATGGGCTGAATTTTGTCTCTTTAAAATTCACATCACTTCAGTTCAGTTCAGTCGCTCAGTCACATCTGACTCTGCAACCCCATGAACCACAGCACTCCAGGCCTCCCTGTCCATCACCAATTCCTGGAGTCTACTCAATCCCACGTCCACTGAGTCTNTCTCTTTAAAATTCACATCACTTCAGTTCAGTTCAGTCGCTCAGTCACATCTGACTCTGCAACCCCATGAACCACAGCACTCCAGGCCTCCCTGTCCATCACCAATTCCTGGAGTCTACTCAATCCCACGTCCACTGAGTCTGTGATGCCATCCAACCATCTCATCCTCTGCCGTCCCCTTCTCCTCCTGCCCTCAGTCTTTCCCAGCATCAGGGTCTTTTCCAATGGGTCAGCTCTTCACATCAGGTGACCAAAGTATTGGAGTTTCAGCTTCAATATCAGTCCTTCCAATGAACACCCAGGACTGATCTCCTGGACCTAACACCTGGTGCCTCAGAATGTGACTGTACTTGGAGACAAGACCTTTCAAGAGGTGATTAAATATAATGAGGCCATCAGCGTGGGCCCTAATTTGATTTGATTTACATCCTTAAAAGAAGAAAAAAAAAATAGGTATGCAAAGAGTCACTGAGGATGCATGCTCACAGAACAAGATCCTGAGGACACAGGGAGAAGGTAGACATCTGGAAGCCAAGGACAGAGACCTCGGGAGAATCAAACACCTTGAGCTTGGACTTTAAGCCTCCGGAACTGTGAGAAATAAATTTCTATTGCTTTAGCCACCCAGTTTGTGGCATCTTTAACAAACTGATAACAGATGTTTAAGGTCTTTGTCCAAGAATATGCATGCTCAGTTGCTAAGTCATGTCCTACTCTTTGTGGCCCCACGTGACTGTAGCCTACCAGGCTCCTGTGCCCATGGGATTTTCCAGGCAAGAGTACTGGAGTGGGTTGCCGTTTCCTTCTCCAGGGGATCTTCCCAACTCAGGGATCAAACCCTTATCTCTTGAATCTCCTGCAGTGGCAGGTGGATTATTATTATTATTATTATTTTTTTTACCACTAGCACCACGTGGGAAGCTCACTGTTTGTCCAACAGTAGTTCGGCACAAAAACAACGGTCAGAGCAATTATAGAAAGTCCTGCTGCTGCTGCTGCTGCTGCTAAGTCACTTCAGTCATGTCCGACTCTGTGCGACCCCATCGACGGCAGCTCACCAGGCTCCCCCGTCCCTGAGATTCTCCAGGCAAGAACACTGGAGTGGGTTGCTATTTCCTTCTCCAATGCATGAAAGTGGAAAGTGAAAAGTGAAAGTGAAGTTGCTCAGTCGTGTCTGACTCTTAGCGACCCCACAGACTGCAGCCCACCAGGCTCCTCCGTCCATGGGATTTTCCAGGCAAGAGTACTGGAGTTGGGTGTCATCGCCATGACCTAATCAAGTGTGGTTTTGGTCATTGCTTTACCAACGACTCTTAGTTGTAAGGAGCTTTGTTTTTCATACATATATATAAGCAGATATGTATACTAGGCTTAGTGTTCTGCCTCTCTAGAAATCAGTATTTATTCTTAATTCTTTCACTATTCTTTAAAAAATAGCAAGCAGTTTCTTTGCATCTAGCTGATCTTCCATTTGGAGAAAGAAATGGCAACCCACTCCTATATTCTTCCCCAGAGAATCCCACAGACAGACAACCGGGTGGGCTATAGTCCATGGGATTGCAAAGAGTCCGACACAACTGAGCAACTAACCCCCACACACCATCTTGCATTAACTTTGGGTATATTTTTGCTGTGAATTCAATCAGAGTGAACAGATTCTTGGTTTAGTAAATAGGCAAATCATTCATTGGAAAAGCAGGGATGTGAGAAATTCTCAGCCTCTGATTGTTTGTACGGATTTCATGCATATCTTTGGGAAAAAAAGATGAAGTATTTTAATGTAGTTCTGATCACAAACTGTATGATTTTATTTGACAAGTACTGCTTATTGCAGGAGCAAACTGTATTGTTCCTTATATAATTATCACACAATTCTCATTCCTGGGCCTTCCATTATTAAGATCTTTTCCTTCTTATTCAGCTAGATATTGTTAACCTGTTCTTACTTTTTACCTCCCCAAACACTCTCTTTTACAGTTGCCTTCACTTAACCTTCTTTCTGGCTTTCCCATTTCTTTGGTTTTCCTCGTACTAATAAATATACTGACCTCCACTGTTTTTAATCTAACAGAACATGCACGAGTGTTACAACTCAATAACAGGAGATAAACAGCTTTCATGTTATTGTAAAGCAATTTTAAGAAGTATCTGTACAGAAATAGAACTGGAATCCAGAGCAACTACAGGAAATAAAATGCTAAATCACTGTTATTTTCCTGACTATGAATATAAGCAGTGTGCTTGCAAATCACTAGAGATACTCATTAGAGAATTGCATTTATCATATCTTAATGTGTGATTTTCCACATAGTTAATGGTTGTAGGTCTTTTAAAATAGTGTGTCTTTTGACCTTTTTTTTGAAACTCAGCCTCTTCATTTCTATGCATTTTACCTACAAACTTCAATTTCTAATGCTTGTTTGTCATTTGGTATATGTTTACTTCTGAAATTAAAAAGATTTGAGAAACAAGAATGTGTAGCAACACATTTTTGGATGTTAATATTGCTGCTGATCTGACTCATATTTATGTAACATACTATCATTAATATTTGAAAAGAACAACTATGTTTTAGCAAAACAATTTCTATGAAATACATCATTATGAAAAATTTGATCAGACTTGTGGACTTTCTGCTAGGTATTTATCTAAGATGTTGGAATTTAAAACTTCAAAGAATGTAGATGATATGTATATCAAGGTTGAAAAGTACTGGCGAATAGCAAAACTGTTTTTTGGTTCTTGAATTCCCTACTTCCTACTTTATAATTTGGGGGAGCAACCGGACCTCTCCATCATAATTTTATCAGAAATAAAAAGAAGCTCTCCTTTCCATTAAACAGCTCCTATTTAAGAACTATCCAAGTAGAAAAGTATTGTTAATATGAAATTGTTAAATTTAAAATTATTGCACCTTTCCTAGAATAAATGTACAAAACACCCGCATTTTCTTCTTATTGAGAAAAAAAAACTGATGTACTCATCGCATAGAAAACAACATCTCTCATCAGTATTTTCGTTTATTTGATGATATAACTTTTACTTTAGAAATTTTTATGTTTTAAAAATTTATGTATTCTACGTTGTAATGTTGAGAATACTATTTTGTTTAAATAGAGTTTTTAAAAGTAAAATGACATTTAACATTTTCCAAAACTCTTAGCTAAAATCAGAGGTTTGATGAGAAAGAATTTCTCAAATTGATGCTCTAATAAATACTGCTTTGCATACTAAATAAGCAGTTCTGGAGTTCTTCAAATGTAATATCTATAGAATGTCTTCTTTTGGAGAGTTCCAAATTCCTAACTAAATCCACATGAGGTTTCATATTTTAATTTCAAGAATATGTTGTATGTTTGGAAAATTGAAGAGCTGAAATATTATATGTTGAAATCACATAGAAGACTTATTGACAGTTACCAAACAACAAAATTGCTTTGTCTTTTGAATATTTCTACTAAGAAATGTGCACCAACATTCTTGGAAATGATATTAAAAATTTTCCAAAAAAATTAAAAAAAAAAATCACAAAAACCAAAAACACCCTTAGTTGGTTTTTCTTGTTTCCCTTCATAAAAATAACACTGTTAGTTGCAATAAAATAGAATTATTTCCTTTTATTTGATAAAAATGTAATACTCGATAACATTTTTATGACCACAGATAATTACTTATACCCATATTGAAGAAAAAGGAGCAACTATACAGCAAGATAGTTAAAAAAAAATCACTTAACATTTTGCTTACCAAAAATTGTCTGGANATGTAATACTCGATAACATTTTTATGACCACAGATAATTACTTATACCCATATTGAAGAAAAAGGAGCAACTATACAGCAAGATAGTTAAAAAAAAATCACTTAACATTTTGCTTACCAAAAATTGTCTGGAGTTCAGAAATGTGAAAACAATTTGGAAAAAAGCCCTTATAGAATTGATCTTCATAAATATAAATAAGCTTGTAAAAATTAGGATTTTATTTTATGGAAGGACTTTAGTTTTACCTTTTAATTTTTAACTACAAAAGCAAGTCTATCCTTCTTGAAATAAAATCAAGTAGCTCAAAAATAAATGTAATATATTATGAAATTCTCCTTCCCAACTCCTTTATTTCTATTCCCAGAAATACCCACTGGTAAACATTTGGTGTGTATTATGTCAGATGTCCTTTCGTCATATAACCAAATATAAAATTTAAAAATGATCTTTCCATGCATAATTTTTATCTGCTTGCTTTTTTAATATTTCAGAATATCTTTTCATGCCAGTACATAAAGAGTTACCTCATTCTTTCAAATGGCCTAACAACATTTTCTTGTATGACTATGTCATCATTTATTGAATTAAAAACTTATAGGGTGATGTTTAGATTATTTCCACTTTTAATTCAACTTCTAAGGCAATAGTTGCAAAAGATATGCTTTAATTATGAGTGAGAGTATTAGTTATTCAGATGAAGAAAACTAATCTACTAGGGAATTCTCACTGACTAAAATCAAAACAGGAAAAAATAAATATCTAAATGTTATACTACATTTTTATACCAGTCACCAACTATGTAATGTATTCGAAAGGACTGTAGATTTGGAGTCAAGGGATCTGGGTCTCTTTCAAATCCAGTCACTTATTAATTATATGTCATTGGGCAAACCATCTCACTTCTCTGAAACTTAGCTTTCATCTACAAAATGATGAATGCAAACTCCACATTCATCCTTAAAATTCAGCCTGTGAGCTTCACATTCAGCCTTGGACAAAGAGTCCAAGAACTCTAAATGGAAGATTCAATGTTGCTATTGTAAAAAAAATGATGTACCATCACTCACTAGGCGAGGTGAAGATTTCAGAGAAAAATAAACAGTCCTTTATCACTTTAGATTATTCATTTTGGGGTAGAAAAGGCTGATGGGTGTCATGGGACACCTTTGCATGCCTTATTTTAGCTATTCCTTGTCCTATAGCTTCTACTACAGATACACTCCTTGTCCTATACACTATACTACAGATACATCTAGACTTTATATTCCTAAGAGGGATGTTCTATACTCAGACACAGCAGATTAATTCAGTTTTGAGTGGAAGAGTTTCTGTTCCTTGGTCTGTCTTGAATTGATCAGATTTTCTCAGAGCCTTTGTTATCTAGGTAGATTCCTGACATTAGAATTTAATTAGGACAGTCTGTTTAGTATGTAGTTTGCCAAACAGCAGCCTTGAGATTCTGCACGTGGCAGAGAACTGATTCAAGGACACTAGTATTTACTCTCACCTCTTCTACTAATTTATTAAATGATTTGTTTTTGGCTTGTTTGAATTATTAAATAAAGAACTGATTGTTGTTGTTCAGTCATCAAGTCATGTTCGACTCTTTTCTACCCCATGGACTGCCCAGGCTTCCTTGTCCTTCACTATCTCCCTGAGTTTGCTTAGATTCATGTTCATTGAGTCCCTAACCATCTCAATCTCAGCCACCCTTTTTTCCTTTTGCCTTCAGTCTTTCCCAACATCTGATAAGTTGGTTCTTTACAATGGTAATATGGGAATAATTGATTTTGATCATTCTATTATATAGTCTGATTAAAATAAAAATGGACTTCTTTAGGGGCACCCTTTCTTTGGACTTCCCTGGTGGCTTCCCTGCTAAAACGTGTATAACATTTTTTTTTTTTTTGGAGCTGTAACTCCTTTTATTTTCTCTGTTTAAAAGCAAACAGAAAACAAACATTGATTTTGTTATACATGAACAAAACTTCTGCCTGCAATGCTGGAGACCTGGGTTTGATCCCCGGGTCAGGAAGATCCCCTGGAGAAGGAAATGGCAACCCACTTCAGTACTCCTGCCTGGAGAATGCCATGAATGAAAGAGCCTGTTAGGCTACAGTAAATGGGATCGCAGACAGTTGTACACGGCTGAGCAACTTCACTTTCTTTGGACACATGTATCAGGCACAACTCTATGGTCTTTGTGTCTGGGTAATGACAATAAAAATGTCAAGTATAAAAAAAGTGTGTAAAATGCTTGGATGCATGGTGCCACAAGGCAGTACAGATATTAACATATCATGTTTTTCCCTACCAAATCCAAAGTGAGCACCTGATATCAAACTATGAGCTAAAGGAATATGTCTTACAGTGGCAGACAAATCATCTACACTAACTCTAAACACCCTGCGCCTAGATTATTCTTATTTATGCCCTGGATGGTGCTAGATTTTATTTGCTTTATGTTGCATTTCCCAACAAAATGTATTTTATAACCAATTTTCTTGATGGCAATTCATACACAGTGTATTTAATAGTCATCAATCGCTCTGTTACTAATTGTTTCATTACCTTTCTCATATTAGCAACTGTGAACACCCAACATTATTTATCAGGTATATGAGTGCCCTCTCTCTCCTGAGCAGTGATGCTTACTTAGGAACAGAAAAGAGATCTTATAGCAGGATTCTTGCCTTTCACAACTCCTACTGTTCCCTGGTGTGAAGGCCAGCTCTAATTTTTAGAATAATTGCCATGAACATAGTTTATATGTACAAGGAGCCCATGAAAACGGCTTCAGTGTTGATCCTCACATTAATCCCGTTTTTCTACTCTCAAAAGAAAAACTAGCATTATCCTTATATAAATAATTTATATGAAGCCATTGGCAGGGGAGTGGGGGGAGGCTGGTGGCTTATCTAAGAAGTCTGATAGGCCAAATTGCTTCTTGTAGAGGATAGAAGATTTTTAATAACATTATTAAATTTGTTTAATCATTTCCATAAGAATTACAGTCCTGACCCAAATATCTTCTAAAATGTATGAATTTGAATGAAGAATTTTACATGTCAGCATCAATAATCATGTGAAAACTTCACAGGAATTCAGTCTGTTGAAACTACAAGGACTAACAGTGTGATTTAACTATTTTGTTCTTCACCTAAATACAATGATTTCTTTAGTCTACTTTTTAATTTCTCTTTTTGGTGAGCTTAATTTAATATGAATCATCGAAGAATAATTGCAATTATCTATAAAGCAAATTATCTCTTTTATTTCTATACTGGGTTGGCTCTGCAGTGTTATTTCATTAAAAAAAAATAATTGTTCACATTTTCATGTTGAACATTCTCAGAAACCTTCATCTACTTCTAAGCAAAAAGCTTTAGAATTTTTTTAGAATCTGGATGTTGAGGCAGGCACCACTACCAATTCTGGGTGATACAGATGAATGTATTTTCTCACAAGATTCAAGACTCCATGACCCCCTGTTAAGGCTCATGCTACGAGCAGGGCTGGTGCTGTTTATGACAGATGCAAATTATACTCAACATCTTTTGTATTTTACAATTTAGAATCAGGCATGCATCCTTCAAATCGAATTCTTTCCTTTAAAGCCTAGAATTTTGGACACTTCATAAAGCAAAAAGCTTGCTGCCACCTTCAAGGAACTCAAATTATCTGATTTTTTTATTTGCTGCTGCCATTAGATTGAAATGATTTTTCTTCAGTTTGCTCAAAGCTAGATTTAAAGTCAGGTCCCAGAGGTAACAGGAAAGTCGATCCCCTAAGCTACTCAGTCGTTGTTTGCTTTTTTTACATGTAATATCCTACTTCTAAGCCAGAATAGAATTTAAAATACAAAACACACTCTACATAAATACGTCCTTTGGAAATTTTGTAATCTGACATTTAATAGAAGTTAACTAAGTGCCTTGTATCATATTTGTTGAGGAAAATGGAGAAATTATAAATATCCTTCAAGACAATTAGTTCTTAATAGCTTTCTAATATTTTGAATGCTGCACAATTCCTTACTACTTTAGATCAATAACACAAGCTCTTTTTGAGCAGAGACTTGCTGGATTTCTCATTTACTATGCACCTAAATAAGCTAAAAAGGCATTCAAAACACTTCATACATTATGAGCTTCTGATGGCCATTCCAAAAACTCTCCTTTGCAGTCCCTTTCTATTTGCTGGGGAACAGCAAAGGGTTACTTAAGCCCAGACGCTGCAAGAGCAACAGGAATCCATTGGCTTTCATTTGTCCATGTCTTTCATTTGATACTACCAGTATTAATAGCTTTGCAAGGAAATTCTGTAGTCATTAATCATAATAATTAATCAGATCCAATTATATTGCATATAAATGCGAACAAATTGCTGAAAAAATAATGATCTATCACCAACATGTCACAAGGAAAAAGAGACTAAAATAGTAATTAGAAGCAGGGATTTAGTTGTGTACCAGTGCCCTGCAACTGATTTTAACAGTATGATGATTCGATGATGTAATTAGTCAAAAGTCTAGCAGGCTTTTTTATAGCAGACCATCTAATGACTGTGCATCTGGAGAAAAAAGTCCACTTTTCTACAAGATTGTTCTGCATTTGCTCCTCACTTTGCACTTCTGAATAAAAAGGATTCGTTGCCCTTAGCTTTCTAATACTGGGAACTAAATTGTTCCTGCATATGTTTTCTAGATTTTCAATGTGCATTTGTGAAGTAAGGCTGTCTGTTAACTGAAGATCACTGAATTTAGGAATTAAGATACTCTAATGGCTTTTTTTCTGTTTTACTCTTGCAATTATAAAAATGCATAACATGTAATTCAAAATAAAATGTTTTAGTTATAGTGAGTTAACACTGTGGGTAACGTGCATATTAGCTACGTTCACCTATCTTCTTTCCCTTGAACTGAACTGGAAACATTTCAGAAAATAGAATTACTTTGTTTTCACTTCTGTTAGCACTCTCTAGAGCACTGGCAGATTTTATCAGAAACAATTTTTAAAAATATGTGTGTGTATCAATTCTTCTTTAACAGATTTAAAGATCTAACCAAAGTACATTGTTCTATACAAGTTACTCTATAAAACAATTTTAATAGTTTTTTTTTTTTAATTTTCACTTGTCTCACGGGATAGAACTTCCAACATATATTTTCAGTTTAAAACTTGTGCTATGCATGTACATAATTAGCGCTAGTTTATTGTGTGGTCAAATATATATTTTTAAACCTTTCAAAACATTTCCTTGCTTGACTCACAGATTACACATAAAATGGTTAACTAAAGATTGATGAGCAGTTTTTATGATAGGTTTGCGACTTGAAAATAAATGTTAGGTTCATCATAGTTTTCAATACTAAGCACTGCACTTTACCGTGTTTGATCTCAGTGTTGCGACTACTACAAAGAAATAAAACCTTATCTTACCTTTTCCAGCATCTACTGCAGAAGACCTCAATAATGCATAAGAACATCTGGAAGTACGGTAATTTCAGCTATCAGAGATAAGAATTGACACAGAACAGGTAAACCCTACAAAGTCATCATGTTGAAATGAACTGATTAAGGTTTAGTAACATAAAACATCATGTATAGTGTTTCCATGCTTGCTACATCTTGCTGTTTTATATTAAAAAGGAATGTCAATTATATATATTTAATAGGTTGATTAGCTGGTAGCAATATTATATTTTACATAAAGAGACAGAAATGTCTGCAAATCTATTGCCACACACATCTATTTAGAGTTAACTGTGAGTTCATAGAAAATACATGGGCATAGTAAACAGGGTTTTGAAATGACAATTTTTTACTGGTTGCAAGTGCTAATTGCTAGTTTCTCAAGGGTATAGAATTAATCACCTGCTAGATTTACAGTCTCTAGGTTGAGACCTGAGGATGGAGGCAATAAGAAAAGCTCTTGAGGGACATATCATATGGTGAGTCTAAATATCAGTCTCTATGCATATGTAAATTGGTAACAAAGTTTTTTCAAAGCTCAAGTATGCTAATTTCAAACAGGCAAGACTAAAGCTAGCTTTTAGCAGCTGTTTAACGTCTGCCTGTGGGTGGTAGAGAGAGCTTAAAATACAAGCAAACAGTGGTGCATAAGTAATTAAGCAACATTTTGCTGGGCATAAATAATTCTGTTTATATTGCTCTTTTGAAGAGTATGGAATACAAAATAACAGATCAAGTGCACTTTTGGTCACCAGAGGTTAACTGTTCCTCCTTACCTCTTCTTTGGTTTTACAATTTAAGGGGAATAAATAAAAAGTCAATCTTTTTAAGTTCATAGGACATAAAATTATTTAAGGTGGGGAAAACACACTATTACATAAGCACTGCACTTATAGTTCAACTATATTATTTTTAATTTATGGAAAGAGACTATGATATTTAATCTAGCAATTTATCAAAACAAAGTATAATATCTAATCAACGATTTGCTAATTAATATTTATTTTAGGATTATTAAAAGTAAATTATTGGGATGTCTGTTAAAATTTTTTTTTTTCTGAAGTCTAAAAGAGAAAAAAAATGTCTTGAGTTTTCAGGACCAGTTTAATTATCCCATATATTAAAAATAAACAGATAAATGATTTATTCAGAGGTTATTGCCTAAAAATAAAGAATGATTAACTCAATGTACCACATATAGATAATCACCTAATTTGAACAGCTTTTGCTGAGCCACTAGAAATGTCTAAAAGCAAAAGGTAAGCTGGTATAGAAACATTTCATTTGATTCAATAAAAACCTTCAAATTGACCAGAAGGAAAATGAAAGATTTAACATGATTTAAAAATACCTAGTCTGGGAAAAAAAAAGATTATAGATACTAACTGTGAAAAGAGTCAGGGGTTTAAACTTTGTTTTTGTTAAATATTCATGGTTTAAGGAGTTAATGGTAAAAGGAAGTACTCAGTTGGGTATCAGATATTATAAAGGATTTTATAACACATAAAGATTCTAGGAAGGCAGGAGTAGCCATTTAAGCACAAGATTGCTATTTCCCTTTGCACTGAAGGAGGAGCTAAAGGAAATAGAATTTTAAAATCCTCTTTTATCCATCCTTAAGATTCAAAAAATGTGTAAAATTTGGTGAAATAAAACAATTGATTTTTTATGATGTTTCTATGTTTTCTAATTTTTCATTAAAAAAAATCTGTTATGAGGTTGGGTTTTTAAAACCACACAACTTTAACAGAATATCAGCGAGAACAATGCATGATATGCACAGACTTGATACTCAGTCCTGGTCTTCTGTGGTCTTTCCCTAGGAAAGACACTGATATTTTGCACCTGGTTCTTCCTCTTTCTCTTCTACAAGACGTGGATATTAACACCACTTCCATTCTCCCTAACAAAGCAAAAATGCTTCCCAGGTGGCACAGTGGTCAAAAATCTGCCTGCCGGTAGAGGAAACACAAGAAACATGAGTTCGATTCCTAAGTCGGAAAGATCCTCTGGAGTAGAAAAGGGAACCCGCTCCAGTATTCTTCGGAGAAGGCGATGGCACCGCAGTCCAGTATTCTTGCCTGGAAAATCCCATGGATGGAGGAGCCTGGTGGGCTGCGGTCCATGGGGTCGTGAAGAGTCGGACACGACTGAGCGACTTCCCTTTCACTTTTCACTTTCATGCACTGGAGAAGGAAATGGCAACCAACTCCAGTGTTCTTGCCTGGAGAATCCCAGGGACGGGGGAGCCTGGTGGGCTGCCGTCTATGGAGTCGCACAGAGTCGGACACGACTGACGTGACTTAGCAGCAACCAGTATTCTTGCCTGGAGAATTCCATATACAGGCGAGCCTGGCGGGCTACAGTCCATGGGGCCGCAAAGTGTCAGACATGACTGAGCGACTGTGCGCACGTGTGCGTGCATGCACACACACACACGACAACGTAAAAAAACCCCAAAAACCCAACGAAACACCAAAACGGAAATTCAGTTAAATGATTAGAAAATAAGCATTTCTTTGGGACACCATTCTACAGCTTCTCAGGTTCATAGACCATCTTACTTAGATTCACCTTGCTGAGCAGTTCTTTTTCTATGAACCAATGGGTAGAGCTCTCATTATCCAACTAGTGGAGGATCTAGGGGAGAAGAAAGCAAGTAACAGGCTCACTGTATCTACATGACAACTTAGATTTGTTTTAAAATTCTGCAAAAGTGGATTGTCACCACTACTCAGAGTAGTATAATTAGTGTTTCTCCTCAGACAATATTTTCCTTAAAATTGTACTTGTCTATGCATATCCTGAGCAATATCTTATTTTAATCAGAAGAGGACTTGATTATGTACGTTTATGTAAAAACATGCATATTTTTATACATTATTAGGTTACGGTAAGTCTTGTATAATACAAGACTTAGGAAATAGCAATAGTCTATGTATGATTACTCAATGTGCTCAAGGTGTTCGGTCACTTAAAGTATGATTATGTATGACCTTTACATATTATTTTAGGAGATTTTAGGAGTACATCAAGGCTGTATACTGTCACCCTGCTTATTTAACTTACATGGAGAGTACATCATATGAAATGCCAGACTTGATAAAGCACAAACTGGAATCAAGATTGCTGGGAGAAATATTAATAACCTCAGATATGCAAATGATACCCCCTTATGGCAGAAAGCAAAGAAAAACTAAAGAGCTTCTTGATGAAAGCGAAAGAGGAGAGTGAAAAAGTTGCCTTAAGCATATATACTATTATGTAAGAAACGAGGCACCGGTCTATGCTCGATGCAGGATGCAGGATGCTTGGGGCTGGTGTACGGGGATGATCCAGAGAGACGTTGTGGGGTGGGAGGTGGGAGGGGGATTCAGGATTGGGAGCTTGTGTACACCTGTAGTGGATTCATGTCGATGTATGGCAAAGCCAGTAGAGTATTGTAAAGTAAAAATAAATAAAGAAATAAAAAAGAAAAAGAAAACTAGGATCGTGGCATCCAGACCCATCACTTCATGGCAAATAGATGGGGAAACAATGGAAACAGTGAGACTTTATTTTTGGAGGCTCCAAAATCACTGCAGATGGTGACTGCAGCTGTGAAATTAAAAGACGCTTTCTCCTTGGAAGAAAAGCTATAACCAACATAGACAGCATATTACTTTGCCAACAAAGGTCCATCTGGTTAAAGCTACAGTTTTTCCAGTAGTCATGAATGGATGTGAGAATTGGACTATAAAGAATATTGAGCACTGAAGAATTGATGCTTTTGAACTGTGGTGTTGGAGAAGACTTGAGAGTCCCTTGGATAGCAAGGAGATCAAACCAGTCAATCCTAAAGGAAATCAGTCCTGAATATTCATTGGAATGACTGATATTGAAGCTGAAACTCCAATATTTGGCCACTTGATGCAAGGAATTGTCTCATTAGAAAAGACCCTAATGCTGGGAAAGATTGAAGGTGGAAGAAGGGGACGACAGGATGAGATGGTTGGATGAGATCACTGATTCTATGGACATGATTTTAAGTAAGCTCCAGGAATTGATGATGGACAGGGAAGCCTGACATGCTGCAGTCCATGGAGTCACAAAGAATAGGACATGACTGAGTGACTGAACTGATCCGAAGTGAACTAAGAGATTTGAAGTGTTCCGGTTAGCCATACTATATTTCTTCCTCTTAATCTTCAGGCTTCTGTGTGCTTCTTAGTACCTATTATTATTTTGGAATTGCATATGCTTTGAGGTTTTTGTCCCACCAAAAATGGATAGTAACCGAAAAAGCAAAGTAACACTGGAAGTGGAGTTGTTTGGGTTGCCATAGACATATCATGGAACATTTGTTCTGTACCTTCTCATGTATTTGTCAGTGGAGGATAATAATTTACACACTTTAGTGTAATTCATAAGTAAAAATGTTGCTTTTATTCTCATATTATCTGCAGAGGTATGAATGCAGCCAAGCTTAGACTTTTAGTGATCAGATTAGTTTAATGCATTTTAAAAGAGTGAGTATAATTTTGTTCAGAATAATCCATCGGATTAATATAGACCTCAACTAACGAACTGTGATCAATTTATTTTGTTTCACTGGCAAAATTAATATTATTCTATAAGATATGAAGAAACAGTGTAGAGTTTACCAGGAGAGATCAGAAATAGAGGTCCAAGTTGGAAAAATGATCTGACAGATACTGGAATATGGAGTTTTATTCCAGAGCTGATTCCAGTGCTAGAAAGGCAGGATGTGGTAGATACAATGTATGTAGCTATTTGCTAAATTGCTTCAATCCTGTCAGACTCTGCAACCCCATAAACTGCAGCCCATCAGGCCCCTCTGTCCAAGGGATTTTCCAGACAAGAATACTGAAGTGGGTTGCCATGCCATCCTCCAGGGAATCTTCCTGACCCATGGATTGAATTCGTGTCTCCTGCAACTGCTGCACTGCAGGTGGATTCTTTACCACTGAGCCACTGGGAAAGCTCTGATACAATGTATGTAGATATCCAATGTCAAACAGTTAACAAGAACATTATGGGACTAGGAAAATCCAGAGAATTCTAATCCCAGGATAGAGACTGCTTTTCCTCTACAAACTTTGATGCTTTTTGTAGTATGCTGCTGCTGCTGCTAAGTTGCTTTAGTCGTGTCCGACTCTGTGCGACCCCATAGACGGCAGCCAACCAGGCTACCCCATCCCTGGGATTCTCCAGGCAAGAACACTGGAGTGGGTTGCCATTTCCTTCTCNTGATGCTTTTTGTAGTATGCTGCTGCTGCTGCTAAGTTGCTTTAGTCGTGTCCGACTCTGTGCGACCCCATAGACGGCAGCCAACCAGGCTACCCCATCCCTGGGATTCTCCAGGCAAGAACACCGGAGTGGGTTGCCATTTCCTTCTCTAACGCATGAAAGTGAAAAGTGATAGTGAAGTCTCTCAGTCGTGTCCGAACCTCAGCGACTCCATGGACTGCAGCCTTTCAGACTCCTCCATCCAGGGGTTTTCCAGGCAAGAGTACTGGAGTGGGGTGCCATTTCCTTCTCCGTTTTGTAGTATATTTATATAAAAAAACTTATACATATATGCAGTGTCAGAGGGTAGCAGAGATTCTACAGTCTGGCAGATAAATATTCTGTAAAGGTGGGCAAAGCAGAAAATTCCCTTAAGGATAATAAGGCTTATTCTTAGAGATGTTTGTAATCCATCCCAGTTGGCACTCGGTGCTTCACTTCATCTGAAGGAAATGCACACTTATTCATTCTTCCATTCACTCAGCCGTTGACTGTTTACTCCATTTTTGTAACGTGTGGCATACTGTGCAAATTAAAACAATACAAGGTACAAGGATACAATAGAATGGTAGGATCAATAAATGTGGAAATACTGAAAAGTTAGAACTGTATGTTATTCATCACTGACAGATTTCTCACTTGATCTCTGAGTTTTTGAGCCAGCGTTATGAGGCGGTTTACCTGCAATGTGATCCAACATATAAGAGAATGCAGAATATCTGTGAATGTAGAATAGCTGACTGTAAACTTTCTCATTTAAGCTACTCTAAAATTCTAACCACTCATCATGCCATGCTCTTTGGAAATGGTTGCATGGGTATATGTTAGCATTGATTGCCTGCTGCTGCTGCTAAGTTGCATCAGTTGTGTCCGACTCTGTGCGACCCCATAGACAGCAGCCCATCAGGCTCCCCTTTCCCTGGGATTCTCCAGGCAAGAACACTGGAGTGGGTTGCCATTTCCTTCTCCAATGCATGAAAGTGAAAAGTGAAAGGGAAGTTGCTCAGTTGTGCCTCACTCTTAGCGACCCCATGGACTGCAGCCTACCAGGCTCTTCCATCCATGGGATTTTCCAGGCAAGAGTACTGGAGTAGGGTGCCATTGCCTGTTGCTCTATTATTCCCTATAAAATTCTAAAAGATTTGAATGTAGGAAACTCCAGTTCAGCTCAGTTCTGTTCAGTAGCTCAGTTGTGTCCGACTCTTTGCGACCCCATGAACTGCAGCACGCCAGGCCTCCCTGTCCATCACCAACTCCCAGAGTTCACCCAGACTCTTGTCCATCAAGTCGGTGATGCCATCCAGCCATCTCTTCCTCTGATGTCCCCTTCTCCTCCTGCCCCCAATCCCTCCCAGCATCAGAGTCTTTTCCAATGAGTCAACTCTTCACATGAGGTGACCAAAGTATTGGAGTTTCAGCTTTAGCATCAGTCTTTCAAAAGAACACCAAGGACTGATCTCCTTTAGAATGGACTGGTTGGATCTCCTTGCAGTCCAAGGGACTCTCAAGAGTCTTCTCCAACACCATTCAAAAGCATCAATTCTTCAGTGCTCAGCTTTCTTCACAGTCCAACTCTCACATCCATACATTACCACTGGAAAACCATAGCCTTGACTAGA